>OX030953.1:9581323-10181323 GCA_943735915.1 Pherbina coryleti | reverse complement strand
ACGCACGATCTGTCAACGCAACATTTAGTTTTGCAAAGTTTGAGGTCGTCCGTTTTGACAGCTTATATCGTAAAGTTTTTACAACGGAGACCAAAGTACGGTCAAAGGCCGACCGACCTAACGCAGTATTGTAATTCAGCTATAAAAGCGCTCTCTCGAGCTCGAAAGTAGCTCGAAGTGTGCTGGAAGAAATTACTTCGAGCATTATAAGAACAAGCATGAAGAAGAACAAGAAACTGTCAAATTGATTTTTTTCTTTATTTACGTTGTGTGGCGGGAAATTAATTTACAAATAGTGAAATACAAATTGCAAATAAATATAAATAAATTAATAATAAATTAATTTGAAAGTTGATAATCGATAATTGGCGTAAATAAATTTGGCACTGTTTACGTTTTATAGGCAATCAGCTGTTTTTGTGCTGGAAACTAGCTAGAAGTCGTTTCCGTACTTTTGACACTATTCTCAAATTTCATTTTACGCTCCCAGCTCGAACTTTACTCGACTTTTACTCGACATTGTGTACGGAAACACACCTATTAGAGTGCTGATATATTGTTATATGTTTTCATAACAACCGCCCCTGTGACGGTTTGACTTTTTATTTTTTGTGTAGTAATTTTCATATATTCAAATATACTAACACAACAGCAACATCTTATGTTGTTATGGCTGTCTCTCTTCGATTTCAGAGTTGGAATACAGAAGTATTACATATCCATATGTTCTACCTTATTAGCTTTGGGCACAACCATAGAAATGAGTGATAAGGAAGTGGTGTTCTGGAAGAAAAGTGCGGCATTTTTCTTACTGGTGTATGTTCACACTAATACATTAACATTTACTTAGGGCCGTATTCGGTTCTAGCGTACAGCTAGGCGCAGGTTTTCTAATTGGAATTGTGTACTAAACAAGTTTCTTTTTAACATATTTGTGTAGTTAAAAAGTTAAGTCAATGATTTATTTTGTTGTGAAATTATTCTATTATTATGTGAATATTATTCTATTCCACACCACCCTTGAGGCATACAATTTGGTGCGTTACCGATTTTTTTGGGTGTTCGGTTCCTCTGTAGGCCTATTTTACCCTTAAACACAGAGAAACGTTAGTATTCAACATTAAAAGATATTAATTCACAAATATAATATATATATATGTATATGTATATATTACATAATAATTATATCTTACAAAAATAATTTTTTGTTTTAAATTATATAAAAAATTTTATTCGCATGCAACTAATCCATTTATATCAATAATTAGTATCAACAATTTGCGGAAATCTGAAAATAAACAAGTACGTATAAATATTAATTTACCCCAGTGATTAACAAAATGCGCCCTGAAAATACTGACACCATGAAAAATGAATGCGCCCTAGTGTAGTCGTGTTTGTACTTTGACATAAGCGCTGGAATAGAAATGGCGCAAGATTAGCTGGCACTAATTATTGTTTTTTCACTTATTTCTGATTAGAAATATATTAATTTCCAATTGAAATACACTTTAAAAGAACGAATATAATATAAATAACACTCTTTTATTTAAATCAGTGTCGGCCGACGCCTATGCACGCGTGCTTCGTGAAACTTCGTATTTTTACACCGACATAAAACTTGCTGTCGTGCTTTTACACCGACGCTCATGGTATAATAACCCAGGTAGACTTATTAGAGTTGAGTTCCTAGAATTCGACCTGCCTTTGCTGTCAAACTCTGCGCTGATATTGCCACATCTTGAATTTTATGGGAAAAAGTAATTAGGTTGGGATTTTATAATGGGCTAAAGGGATAAAAATAATATAATAACAGAGCAACCTTAGTTTTTGTTTATTTTTGATAATTAACTAAACTAAATTTTTAGATTCCAATAATATATTATATAACAAAGCCTCATTGCAATATTTTGACACAAATACTAACTATGGTTTTATTAGCACGCTTTGATTTTCATACATACAACGTAATAATAAAGAAATTCAATGAACAGAAGAAAGTACTAAACTGTACTAAAGTACTAAATTAAACGCTTAATTCATATAAATTTATTGTACTATTTTTTGTTCTTAATTTATATATCTATAATAATTCCATATAATATTAAAACATTTTCTTCTGAAAACTCGGATTTTTGCTTAAAGATATGGCAGCACCGTATTTTGACAGCAAAGGTATGTCAACTTTTGCTGTCATTCTAATAAGTCTACCTGGGTTCATGGGATAATAATACATGGTAGCATTGACAACTGCTTATTTTCCAAAGAAATAAAATATAAGGAAATGGTGTTAGCCACACACACAGTGTACATGAACTGTGGTATGATTTCTGAATTGAGCGAGCTAGATAGAGAGTGTTTTTTGACATTTCTGAGTTCACTTGAATATAATTGAAAGTTTGTGCAGTGAAATAATTAAATTAAAAGCGTTTTTCACTGCTGAAAACTATGTAATTTTAAAGAAAAATATGACAGAAAATAATAATAACATGCGTTGTGTGGTTAGAATTTGCTAAAATGCAAATTAGAGCCAGTTGATTTCGCACCAATTTGCACTCACAATGGTGCACCCACATCTGTCAAAATGCTTCAGGGGCGCATCAGTTTTTCACAGCTGAATACATTTTTGGGGCGCTTCTGTGTTCAGCATAGTTAATCAGATGTAATACATTTTATTCATTTCTTTTCAGATTTCCGCATATTCGGGACCTTAAACTGACTATTCGTCAAAAATTGTATAAAACTATACATTTCAAAATGTGTAAAAACAAAATTTTTCATTTATTTTTTCATGCGTTTTATATGAATATTAGTAAAAATCCCATCCTACGACAGGCTGTACCCAAAAATAATAAATACAAGATTATG
The DNA here is from genome assembly GCA_943735915.1 of Pherbina coryleti. NCBI lineage: Eukaryota > Metazoa > Arthropoda > Insecta > Diptera > Sciomyzidae > Pherbina > Pherbina coryleti. The sequence goes on along the minus strand of OX030953.1, from coordinate 10,178,455 downwards.
CCATGCGCATGTCTGCCTACGTCATGATCGACACATTGTCAAAATCAGCTGTTTTGAAAAATAAATCGCAGAGAACAGAAAATCAGTGAGAAGAACAGAGAAAGAATTAAAAACATTATTCATAAACGTTATTAAACGAAAAATCACTATATTTTTATGAATACGGTACATGAGTAAGAATTTTTATGAATAAGATATTGTTATGAATACGGCTGTAGGTCAAACTTTTACTAATAACGTATTACTCTATACACCGGTTTTATATGTAATTCTAACAAGCACACTTTGAGCCTTTTTTTTCGACGTAACTGAATACGGCCCTTTGTGAATGTTTATGTATTTGTGTCAACCAACACGAATAAGAAAAATACCACACTTTTGTGCAATAACATCACTTCCTTATATCTTAGTTCTTTGTTATTTTCTCTTCAACAGGAAAACATAAATTGTCAAAAACAGCTTTTTGTGGAAATACATCAGCAGCTGTTGTGGTTGTTGTTTTTTTTTCACTTCAACGTTTTCAACATTGCTTGTGTTTTCAATGGCGGACTGTGAGCGCTCTCTTTTTGAGTATATTTTTTGACAGTATATGATTTCCCAAGCAACTGTCAATGCTACCATGTATTATTATACCATGCCTGGGTTATTATACCATGCCGACGCTGCCGATTATTCGTAGCAAGAGCGCTCAGTTGATGTTTCGCTTTTGGCTAGTTAACACCACGCTTCTATGCGCGCAATTTGTTACGTAATTTTAAATGCTTACACGTAAAAAAAATGTTCAACCAAATGTGGGAATCAGCATATTTATACCCCCACGTTTAAAAAACGTAAATGGGGGTATATTAATTTTGTCACTCCGTTTGTAACGCCCATAAGGAGGCGTGGTAGGTATAGAAAAGTATATATATTATTGATCAGCATCACCACCCGAGTTGATTTAGCCATGTCCGTCTGTCTGTCCGTCTGTCCGTCTGTCCGTCTGTCCGTCTGTCCGTCTGTCCGTCTGTCCGTCTGTCGTCACGATTACAGCCGTAATTTTCAAGCTATCATCACGAAATTCAAAATTTAAGCTTTTATCTAAAAAACTAAGGTCAAGTTCGAAAATGAGCCAAATCGGATGAAAACCACGCCTACCTCCCATACAAAGTGCCTTTATCAAAACGGTAAAATCTCTTAGAATTCCACAAAAATTAATATATGGACTTGAAATTTTGCATATGAGCTCCGATATTTAAAGTGCACTCTAAGTATGAAATTCAACCAAATCGGATAAAAACCACGCCTACCTCCCATACAAAGTGACTTCATCAAAAGGGTAAAATCTCTTTAAATTCCACAAAAAATAATATATGGACTTGAAATTTTGCTTATTAACTTTGATATATAACATGCACTTTGTGTATAAAATTCAACCAAATCAAGTGAAAACCACACCCACCTCCCATACAAAGTGATTTTATAAAAAATGAAAGCGAATATTTTCTGTTAAAACTATGTATAACGAAAATGTTTTTACAAATAAACATTTTATTGACGGCTTAAGACTTTGAATGTACTTCGGTTCGGACGTGGGGGTATTTTAACTTCGGCCCAGTCGAAGATCATTTCTTACTAGTTTTTCTTTAAAATTGTTTTGGGGAAGCGAAAACTTAATTTGTCAGAAGAAAGTAGGGTGCGCTGCCAGTGCGTTTTTTATTTTGAAGTAATATGCAATATAAATAATATTAGTACTAATAGGAGTCGGCAAAATGTTATTAGTAAAAGATTAGTTGATCATAAGAAACTAGGTCAAAGTCCTTTCAAGGGCTGAAATGGTCAGTTATTTATTTTATTTTATATAAGATTACTTTCCAAATAAATATGTTATATTGATATTAATAATAAATATATGCATATTGATATTTTTAATAAAATATTAACATTAATGTTATTATTATTATTAATAACGTTATTTTAATAACGTTATTATTAATAACGCTACCCCTAGACAATAAATAATATTGCACTTTATTTACCTAGTACGAAATTTCATTAATTTCAATTCACTTTCACATACCATTCATTTAGAATGCCGCTTAATGTTAATAATAAAATTAATAATAAAAATTTTCACAGTGTAAGCCAAAGAGAGATTCTTTGCTCTCACTTGGGCGCACACTACTACAAAACAGAAAGAACTGTGCATGTATTTTTTTGGCCGACACTGATTTCAATAATTAAACCGATGTGAACAGAATTTGAATATACTTACTCGTGGAATGAAATCATTTTGTTTATCAATTTCTGACTGCTTCCACAACTGTGCACTATACAATTCATTATTATAAAGCTAGTTATAAAAATCACTTTATTATTTCAGATACTTTCAGCAATGACAATTGCTTTTAAAAATTATTTTAAAAGAATTTCTCGAGTCAATTTTCTTTGTTTTGATTTTCTAGCGCAAATGTCAAAAATTTCGCTCAAAAAATGCCGCAGTACACATACAGTGTATGTGTGCATAACACCACTTCCTTATTTGTTATTTCTATGGGCACAACCTTTTTTTGAGATGCACAGAGCTTTAATGAGAAAATTTTTATTCTCTAAGAATAAGAATAAAGAAATTGTATGGTTATTCTCTTTGAATTTTAATTAATTATTTAAACAATGGTTATTAAATTTATATATCCCATATCCCAACTGGGCACCATAGCCCATAGTTCCTCTTTTAACTACAAAGCAGCTACAACAGTTTTATGAATAATAAAATTTCAAGACTTTTGAACATTAAAAACTTTTTAACATTAAAAATTCAAACTATTGAACGTTTGAGAGCTATTTTAAGGTATTTTTATGAATACGGCTGGAAGTCTTTTAAAATTTTGTTATTCATAAACATGTTGCACAGAGATAAAGAGATTGGAAACTTCGGCAAAAAAGAGATAGCCGTATGCCAAAATGCAGTCAATACTAATGCAAATATTATAAATGTGTTAGTTAAATTTCATGACAAACTCACCCCTCGCGATGGATTCTCGATGAATTCACCCCTCAGGATGGACATGAGCGCTGGTGAATATCTCACTTTCGACAGCTTAGCCACCAGTGTACACATAGGGGAAAACTAGCTTATAATTTTTGTTCAAACAAATTCATGCATTTAAAAATTAGAACAGAGTTTTTAAAACAAGGTATAGCTGTTCTTGAAAGAAATGGAATTATGTTTTTCTGCTAACAACAGCACTTGTAAATAGAACAAGTGTTTTTATTTTAAATCCAATTTTTTTCTATCACAAATATTTTTGTGTATTATCAAAGCAACTCCATAAATTAGATTGACAATACTGACATTTCTATATTGACAAAAGTTCTGTATCGACTATTATTAACAACATTCTTGTTGCTCAGCTAAAAACAATTTTCTTTTAAATATGCAAGACTTTTTTGGGTGTAGGACCTATTTTTGACAAATATGAGGTGAACTCACATACACAATACGTGATTGCATAAAAAATTGGAGAAGAAGCATTTTTAGCTGTCAAAATCAACAGAATTCACAGTAGAAACGAAGTTTCCCATCTCATTATCTCTGATGTTGCAGCTGCTTTGCAGTTAAAATAGGAACACTTACGATTTGAAATGGGAAGAGTGTAATTAATGGTTTGTGTATTAGATGAATTCAATTACTTATTTGTCACAATTTCAATATTTTTATATTCAAGGGTGAACAGTTTTTTGAGTTTCCCTCTGCACTGAAGAAATTGTAATTCTTTTTTTAGTTTTTTAAATAATTTAAAATGTTTTGACAAATGTTCTTGTTATTTTCTTTTTTTTGGAAATTTTTTGTAGAGTATTCAGACTCTTATACTGATTACTCTCTCCATTAACATATTATTATTAGTATGTATGAGTATATAAGTACACTTATATATGAACATAAGTAACCGTAACAATTCTCGCTTTTTGTAACAAGTTATTGCATAGAAACAATGAAGAATAAAAGTTAGTCTTACAATAGAACTCGAAGAATGTTCTGCGTTTCGGTACACTACATGGTGGCAGCGGTGTAACGAGCTAACGTTACAATAAAAAAAAAACATATAAAAGCTGAAAAAAAACATATTTTAAAAACAAAATCGCAAAATAAACCAGGAAGATGCCAGGAGCCAGTAATAATTTTGGGACCAGTAGTTTCACGGTCAGGTCTCCAGACCCATTTACTTTCAGTAATCCGGGAGAGTGGCCGAGATGGCAGCTGCGGTTTGAAAGATTTCGCATAGCTTCACAGTTGGACAAGTCTACTCCAGAGGAACAAATCAATACACTGATTTATGTGATGGGTGATCAGGCAGATAACATATTCTTATCGTTTAATTTGTCGACGGCAGATAAACAAATCTATAGCAAGGTTGTGGAAGCATTTAAAAGTCATTTTGTAATTAAGACAAACGTGATATATGAACGTGCTAAGTTTAACCTTCGATGCCAACTGGAAGGTGAACTGATAGAAGACTTTATAACAGATTTATACCTTTTAACAGAAAACTGTAATTACGGTTCTCTAAGAGACGAAATGATTCGTGATAAAATCGTCGTTGGTGTACGGGATCGCAAATTGTCAGAGAAACTACAGTTGGTGACCGACTTGACATTGGAAAAAGCAATTACAGAGGTGAGGCAACATCAGGCAGTAAGGAAACAGCAAGTAGATCTCACAAACTATTCAATCCATAAACTCTCAGCAGCCTCTCTGACTAACAGAAACACGAACCAAACAAACAGACAATACAAGAACTACGCAAAAGAAAACAAATGTATGTGGTGTGGATCGAACACAATACATGTGAAGCAAAATAATTGCCCAGCAAAAGGAAAGAAGTGTAACAAATGCAACAAATTTAATCATTACGCGAAAGTTTGTTTAACAAATATCCAAAAACAGAAATCGAGGATTAATCAAATAAATGGCACCGATCAAACTTTGACTTCAATAATATCGGATACTAATAATTTTTTAGGAATGCTTACCATTTATAGTGTAAGCAACCTTTCATCATGGAATGTAGATATATATATTAACAATATTCAACTCAATTTTATGGTTGACACTGGCTCACCAGTGGATGTAATCTCGTATGATATTTACAAGAGCAAATTTTATAGCATGAAGTTAAACAGTGCGAATAAAATAATTGCAGGGCCTGATGGGCGAAATTTAAGCGTAATAGGAATGTTTGAGGCTAAATTAAAATTTAGTTGTTATGAACTAATTAGTAATATATACGTAATAGACAATTTAAAGAAACCTCTCTTGAGTTTATACTCAAGTGAGAAATTATGTTTGATTACAAAGACAAATCTTTTTAATATAAATGAGAGCAAAAACGATCAGAATGCTGGAAAGTTAACATCAAACGTGGTAATAGAAAAAGAGTTCCCCAAGCTATTTCAAGGGCTTGGGTGTTTACACAACTATGAATATAACATCAGGCTGAAATGTGATGCAAAACCGTTTCAGATATTCACAGCCCGTCGGGTACCAATTGCATTAAGAGACACTTTAAAAACCAAAGTGGATGAAATGGTAAAACTAAATGTAATAAGAAAAATAGACGAACCAACATCATGGGTTGCTCCCCTCGTTATAGTTCCGAAAAATAACGGCGATATACGACTGTGTGTCGACCTAACAAAGCTTAATACAGCAATCGAACGAGAAATTCATCCAATGCCAGTGGCAGACCACACACTGGCCCAGCTATCAGGGGCCAAATTATTTTCAAAATTAGATGCCAACTCAGGGTTTTGGCAAATTAGGTTAGCAAAAGAATCTCAGCCACTAACAACATTTTTAACTCCATTTGGAAGATACTGCTTTCTGAGATTGCCATTTGGGATTTCGACTGCACCGGAAATTTATCAAAAGCGAATTCAAATTATTTTAGGAGACATACTGGGTAATGTTTATCAGATCGACGATATACTGGTTTTTGGCTCCGATTCCAAAAGTCATGATAGTGCCTTACGGGGTGTGCTTAAACGATTAATGGAAAATGGAGCAACATTAAATCAAAATAAATGCGAAATTGGAATAACATCTCCCAAGTTTTTAGGTCACAGGATAAAAGGGATACAGCCATGTGATTCAAAGATAAAAGCTATAACACACTATCCAAAGCCAAATAACATCACGGAATTAAAAAGGTTCCTAGGTATGGTGAATTTTCTAGGTAAATTTGTTCCTTTTATTTCAGACCGAAGTCAACCACTTAATGAACTACTACGAGATAAGGTGGATTACCAATGGGGTAGTTCACAGCAAAGATCTTTTCAAGATTTAAAAGATATGCTGACTAGGGTACCAGTGCTTAAATTGTACGACCCAAAGCATAAGACAATCATTTCATCAGACGCTTCATCATTTGGACTGGGATCTGTGCTGTTACAAATCGATGAAAATGAAATCCTTCGTCCAGTGGCGTATGCTTCCAGGACACTATCTCCAGCAGAGAGAGGGTACGCCCAAATTGAAAAGGAAGCATTGGCGATAACCTGGGCTGCTTGTGGAAAATTTCCTGAGCTGCTCACCGGTATTAACTTTAGCATTGAGACGGATCACAAACCCCTTATTGCTATTTTTACAACAAAAAATTTGGACGAACTAACACCTCGTTTACAAAGGTTTCGAATGAGAATGATGAAATACGTGTTTATATGATGAGATTTACTATACCCCGGGTAAGTTTTTAGTAGCTGCCGATGCACTTTCCCGACATCCAATTGAAACAATCATGGCTGAAGATTAGAATAAAATCGAAGAAGAACTTCAAACATTTGTTAACAGTGTTACTGCTAGCTTGCCAGTCACACAAGAAAAATTAAACACAATTAAAGAAGCTCAAAATAATGACCAAATTTTGAAAAAAGTTGCTCAACACTGTTTAAATGGATGGCCTGACAGATACAAAATTGAACCTGCTATTCGTCAGTATTACAACGACAGATACAATTTATCAGTGAACAACGATATTCTCATGCACAGTTGTCGCATAGTCATTCCTATTAAACTTCGCCAAGAAATTTTAGAGAAAATGCATGCTGGCCACATGGGCATTGTTAAATGTAAAGCTAGAGCGAAACAATCAGTATGGTGGCCAGGTTACACCAAAGACGTTGAAAATTACATACAAAAATGTTCAATTTGTATACAAAGTGCTTCACCACGTCACGAGAGTTTAATTACTTCTGAATCACCAGAACGTCCATGGCAGGTTGTTGGAATAGATTTATTCTTCCACAACTCGCGTTGCTATTTAATCGCCAGTGATTACTTCTCGCGATATCCTGAAATAGACAGACTAGAAAATCAAACTACAGATTGTGTCATTAATCATGTTAAATCAATCTTCTGTAGACATGGTATCCCAGATGTCGTAAGGTCAGATAATGGACCACAATATCAGACCATAAATAAGTCAGTATTTGCTAAAGAGTGGGGATTTCATCACATCACTTCTTCGCCACGGTATGCGCAAAGTAATGGCTTCATTGAATCAGCAGTTAAAACTATCAAAGCACTACTAAAAAAGAATAACGATCCATATTTGGCGCTGATGGAATATAGATCAACTCCTTTGGCGAATGGCTTATCGCCAGCAGAGTTGCTGATGGGCAGAAAGATTCGAACCACCTTGCCAACTTCTAACCAACAGCTCCTCCCAAAGTACGACATTAGAGCTTCAATTTTAAAACACAAAGTAATAAACAAGAAGCAAGCTGAAAGTTATAACAAAAGGCATGGCGTTATCAACAGACAGCCCTTCAAGGTAGGTGATGTAGTTTGGATTCGAGATTTAAGTATATGGGGAAAAATAGAAAAACTGGCTGATACGCCAAGGTCATATATAATTAAAACTAACCAGGGTGATTTTCGCCGAACTTCGTTTCACCTTGTCTCCGCCAGACAAAAAGATGTTCCTTATGCCCCTGATGAAATCCGAGAGATGTCAGAAACAGTAACTACACCATCGCTAAACTCATCGGCATCACGAGATATAACACAAACTTCAGCCACGGAAAGTACATGTAAAGAATCAACAGAGACATCGCTTAAGGAATATCAGCCAGCACCACTACCAGAAAGATATCACGAATTCCACGAAAAAGTCAACCTCATAGGTCAAAAATCAAATTGTAAAGAGAGAAGAGAAACTATATACAATATATTCTATCGAATTCGGACAACACGTTTTAAGTTGAATTTTTCAAGATAACGGTAGTTTTTCTGTGTTTTTTTTACTTTCGCGTGGTGAATAAATTGAGCGAAAATTTTGCAGTTTTATTTTGATATTTGCCATGAGGGCGTGCGCTGTTTATTACAAAAATAAAAAAAAAAAATATTTGCTTTGTAGTCAGCTCCTGCTACACTGTGTCAGTCTTGTCGCAGCTTTTTCTGACATGCAGAGTGCGTTAAAATTCGCCGTAAAGTTTAGGTGGCAACGTTCCTGAGAAGCGAGACAGCTGCAGAATGATTTGACTGACAGCTGTGATATTTGACTATCGCTCTCTTTCTTTCTTGTGTTGTCAGAGGAAGCGTGGGACCACTGTTTGCTTGCGCGGGAAATATAGAATAGAATAAAAGCAACTGTCAAAGAATGAACCACGCGTTCGCTAGAATTGTAATATAATATAAAATAAAAGCGAAAAATAAAGAAAATCCAGTTCTTACATTGATTAAAACTTCAGAAGTGGGATCACTCGTAGATAAAATTGTTCATCGTTAATGCATTATGAGCCGCATTGGAAGAGAAGAGATGATAGCTGCTCTGCAAGCAAGTAAAATTGATGTCCTACCTACCACGAGCTTGAGCCGAATTCGAACACTTTATGAAGAAGTTTATCCCCATCAAGAAGCCGAGCGTCCTGATGCCTCTGATGCAATTTCAAATGTGAATCCCAACCCTGATGTAACTACTGCTGAAGTAAATGTTAATGTGGACACAAATGGTTCTGATGCCTGTCGAAATATTACCACTGCTGCAAATGTGAACACAACTGCTGTTAATGATTGCCGGAACCCAGATGCAACTGATGGTACTGCTGGAGCATTTAGTTGCAACATTGATGAGCAACTGCTGCAAATGCAAAAAGAACGTGAACTGCTGTTGCTGCAACAGGAAGTGTCTGCTCTTCGTCGGGCTCAATCTACTACACCGACGACTGGCGCTCCAATTCATATGAATGTTAATGTCATTGAATCTATGGTGATGCAGTTTACTGCTGATGATACATATGACATCCGTAAATGGGTGGATGACGTCGAGGATGCATTTGATAGTCTTCAACTTGACAATTGTGCGCGACTAATTGGGATGCGTAGACTTCTTGGCGGCACAGCGAAAATATTTGCTCGCACCATATCTGTCCACACCTATGAAGCTTTACGAGATGCATTGATAAAGGAATTTGGTCGAAGATACTCTCTACATGAGGTGCACCAACAACTTCGTGCCCGTACTTTAAAGTCCAACGAGAGCTTGCACCGCTACGTTATAGAGATGCAAGAAATTGCTTCGCGAGCCAATATAGCCGAAAATGAGTTAGTCGATATAATAATCGATGGCATCGGTGACACTTCGGGCGATGCAATGATTTTGTACAATGCAACTAGTATGGAATCCTTAAAAGACGCCATAAAACGCTACGAACGCAAGCGAGCTCGTGTTTCGACTGCCCCATCTCGACGCCCTGCTGTTGATGTGAGTGCACTTTTAGCTCAGATGACTACTCGCACGAAGCCGAGTGCCTCAAACAACACTAAGACTGCTGTTACTACTGTTTCCACTGCTGCAACTGGTGCCATAGCTAAGTCGGAAATCCGTTGTTTTAATTGTCAACGTTTTGGGCACTTTCAAAGCGAATGCCCGATGCCTAAGCGCCTGCCTGGTTCGTGTTTTAAATACGGTCAACTGAATCATCTGTATAAGGACTGCCCTCATCGTGCTGCAAAATTGGCTGCAGCTGCTACTGGTCGTACTGAGGAATCTGATGACACCGATGACGCTGCTGAATCCTATATTATAGCTGAAAGGCTTAGATCTCTGCAGCAGGTGAGTGTTGCCTTTGAATCGAGCGATCTTGTGGGTGCTCAGTATTCACGTGTGTTTTCTCTTTTCGACTCTGGTAGCCCTAAAAGCTTCATAGACGAACGCCCAGTGCCAAAGTTAGGCAAAAAAGACGCCTGCCCTTCTGGATACCATGGCCTTGGTAACACCCCGCTTATGTCCTTGGGACGTATTCGGTGCTTCATTATATTCAAAAAAATTAAAGTTGAACATGAATTCATTCTTTTGCCGAAAGGTATTTTATTTTTTCCCTTAATAATTGGTAGAGATCTGTTACCAAAGTTGAAAACACACTTATGTTTTGTTTCATATAAATATTCAAAAGAAAAGTTACATGAATTTAATAAAATACAGCAATCTATGATATTGAAACCACACGTGTGTACTGTTTTAAACTCTTTGGATCTTTTGAAAACTAATGTTGGCCATACTGCAGCCCAGAATGTGCATTGTGTTCCATTGACGCCGTTAGATAACATTAAAAATCAGCTCCGTATCATGGAGGCTCCTTCTGATAACTCATTTGATGGTGTGTGTGGCCAAATGTGTGCAATTGATGTTAGCTTATCTGAACCGGTTGTCGACATCAATCCTTACTTATCTGTTAAGCAAAAAGAAAATATAACTGAGGTCATTATTAATAATTACCAAAAACTTTCTGCTAGTCAAGTTGAAGAAACAAATTTTTCTATGAAAATTAACCTGATACACGACACACCCCTTTTTTGTAAACCACGACGATTGTCGTACTCTGATAGATTGGAGGTTAGGAAAATTGTGAGTGATTTAATGCAGAAAGGGATCATTAGACCTAGTAACTCCCCGTACGCCTCTGCACTTGTTTTGGTTCGTAAGAAGAATGGGGAAATTCGCAAATGTGTCGATTACCGCCCTCTTAACAAAATCACGATCCGGGATAACTATCCTTTGCCCCTGATTGAAGATTGCCTTGAGCACTTAGGAGGGAAAAAGTTTTTCACTCTGATGGATCTTAGGAGTGGATTCCATCATGTTAAAATGCACGAAAAATCTATTAAGTATACTTCTTTCGTAACTCCTGATGGTCAATATGAATATGTTAGAATGCCATTTGGACTTAAAAATGCACCTGCGGAATTTCAACGCTTCATTAATAGAATTTTGCGTGACCTTATTATTACCGGTAAAGTTGTTGTCTACTTGGATGACATTCTAATCGCATCTGAAGATTTTGAGTTGCATCTAGATATCGTCACTGAGGTTTTACGCTTACTAAGGAGGCATGGGCTTGAACTTCGGTTAGACAAGTGTAAATTTGCTTATACAGAACTTGATTATTTAGGCTATCGTGTAAATACTTTGGGAATCCGACCTAGTGATATGCATCTAAACGCGATCAAAAATTATCCAATGCCAACAAATAGGCATCATTTAGAGAAATGCATTGGTTTATTTTCTTATTTTCGCCGTTTTGTTGAAGGCTTCTCAACAATAGCCAGACCTATGACCTTGTTGTTGCGTAAAGATGCTCACTTTGTTTTTGACGACGCCTGCGTGCGCTCTTTTAATTTGTTGAAACAAAAACTACTTGAGTCCCCCATATTGGCCATTTACGACCCTAAGCGAGAAACCGAACTGCATTGTGATGCAAGTTCGTATGGTTTTGGCGCGGTGCTTCTTCAAAAGCAAAACGATGCAAAATTTCATCCTGTTGCGTATTTTTCTAAAACTTCTTCTCCGGATGAGTCTAAACTACATAGTTATGAACTGGAAACACTAGCCATTATTTACGCTCTTAAACGATTCCACACTTACGTTGACGGTATTCCTTTTAAAGTTGTTACTGATTGTGATTCATTGGCACAAACTTTAAAAAATCAAACGCATTCCGCTAAAATTGCTCGTTGGTCTCTTTTTTTGGAAAATTACAACTATACAGTGCAGCATCGTGCTGGTACTGCAATGAAGCACGTGGATGCATTAAGCCGAGCAGGTATATGCATAGTTTTTGATGAGTCTGACCTTGATTTTCAATTACAATTGACCCAGTGTCGTGATTCAGAAATTGAAACAATTAAATCAAATCTAGAAAACGGTCCTGTTAACGGCTACGAACTTAAAGATGGTTTGGTTTTCCGTAAGTCGCCTTCTGGAAACCTCCAATTGTACGTCCCTAAGGAAATGGTTAACAATGTGATAAGAAGCATTCATGAGAAAATAGGTCATTTGGGAGTTGATAAATGCTGTAACCAAATCAGAAAGAATTATTGGTTTCCTCTGATGAAAACACGTGTTACGAATTTTATACAAAATTGCTTAAAATGTATCATTTACTCTGCTCCCGCTCGTAATAATCAGCAAAATATGTTTTGCATCCCGAAGATACCTATGCCGTTTGATACTGTTCATATTGACCACTTAGGCCCACTTCCGTCTCTTCAGTCCAAGAAAAAGTATGTCCTTGTTGTTATTGACGCCTTTACTAAGTTTACAAAATTGTACCCCGCTGCCTCTACTAGTACTAGAGAGGTTTGTTACGCCTTAAGCCAATATTTCTCTTATTATAGTCGCCCAAGAAGGATTATAAGTGATCGTGGCACTTGTTTTACCTCCACTGAATTTAAGCAATTTCTTCATGAACGAAATATTGAACACGTCCTCAACGCCACTGCATCCCCTCAGGCGAATGGGCAAGTGGAAAGGGTCAACCGGGTTCTTCGACCAATATTAAGTAAACTCTCTAATCCCCTTAACCACTCTGATTGGAGTTCTCAATTAACATCTGCAGAATACGCTCTCAATAACACGGTGCATACCTCCACTCGATGCGCCCCTTCTGTCCTACTTTTTGGAGTCGAACAACGCGGTAAAGTCATTGATGAACTAACAGAACATTTAGCAACTAAAAACAAAAGTGCGAACCGGGACTTAGAAAAAATGAGGTTTAAAGCTGACGAAAACATCAGAAAGTCACAAGAGAGTAATTTTAAAAATTTCATGAGGTCACATACTGCAGCACCTGAGTTTGAAGAGGGGGAGTATGTAGTTATACGAAATGTCGACAACACAGTAGAGAGTAATAAAAAACTGATTCCTCGATATAGAGGCCCTTATATTGTTTGTAAAAAATTACCGAATGACCGATATGTTATTCGGGATATTGACGGTTGTCAAATAACTCAAATACCTTATAATGGCGTTTTAGAAGCAAATAAACTACGTAAATGGCTCGCACCTTCGGCTGATATGGTCACCGACATTTCTGAGGCAACACTTACCACCACTGCTCGTTAGTATATTTTAAATCTAGTGTTCAGCGGAATTGAGGACAATTCGGTCGTCAGGACGGCCGAACTGTAGTCAGCTCCTGCTACACTGTGTCAGTCTTGTCGCAGCTTTTTCTGACATGCAGAGTGCGTTAAAATTCGCCGTAAAGTTTAGGTGGCAACGTTCCTGAGAAGCGAGACAGCTGCAGAATGATTTGACTGACAGCTGTGATATTTGACTATCGCTCTCTTTCTTTCTTGTGTTGTCAGAGGAAGCGTGGGACCACTGTTTGCTTGCGCGGGAAATATAGAATAGAATAAAAGCAACTGTCAAAGAATGAACCACGCGTTCGCTAGAATTGTAATATAATAGGTCTGTTTCCGTACGCACACTGTGTAACTTGTGGGACGCTATTTTCTGTTTCCGTACTTTCTGTGCTTAAAATGGGAGAAGAAGAACAAGCATAAAATCGCTCTCTCGAGCACACAAAGGGCACAGAGAGTGCTAGAACTCGAGACTTCGAGTAAAGTAAGAACAAGCATCAAGAAGAATAAGCATCAATAAGAAGAAGCAAATGTCAAATTACATTTCATAATTGTTTATGTTTTGCGATAAATAAATGCACAAATTGTGTGCCCTAAAATAAATTTACGTACAATAAATAAATAATAATAAATAAAAATTAAGTAATTGTTCAGTTTTGCATTAAAAATGGCTTTTAATAATTTGAGTGAAAGTGTTTTAAATTTTGTGCTGCCGTCTGCAGTTAAAATCAGCTGTTTTGTGCTCGAAACTTACTAGAAGCTGTTTCCGTACTTTTGCAACTATTCTCACATTTCGTTTTTACTCTCTAGCACACGTTTTACACAAATCTTACACAGTGTAAAGTACGGAAACAGACCTAATATAAAATAAAAGCGAAAAATAAAGAAAATCCAGTTCTTACATTGATTAAAGCTTCAAATTTTTTAATATTTTCCTAATAATCATACATATATATGAATAAATAATTATCAACGACATACCGTGGTAAGAGCAGTTAAATAAATTTAGAAAATATGTAGCAGGTGCGTGACAATATTGATATATGTTTCAATGCAGACTCTAATATAAGAAATTTTTTGCGGAAAATGCTGTTATGTGTGGATATTGAGATGGCAAACCAGATTGAAAAACATTTTTTTTACTATTTCCATTGAAAAAAATTCCACGCGTTTCGCACATGTTACACTTTTTTCTATACAACAATGTAGTTTTTATACACTACGTGGTCGTTCATAAATAACGTTACCAATTTAGGGAGGAGGAGGGGCTTTAAAATGTATTACGATCAGTAATGATATGGGGGGTCTCATATATAGCAAAGTGACCAAAAATAAAACAACTCGAAAAAATTGAAATTAATACAACCTTCATTTAAAAAATTTCCATCCTTACATCAGCATTAGACGGTCAAACGTCTAAATTGACGGTTAACTTTTGACAAGTGTCAATATGAATTCTCATAAGTGAGCTTTATTTAATTTAACCCTTAAATGCCCAGTGTATCTTTTTGGATACAGCCGAGAAAATAAGCTATTTATTTTTAAATATTGCAAAAATTAAAATGCTGGATATTTAGTTTCACTCAGAAAATTTCAAATATAAAACAAAAATTTAATTATTGGCATAACTTTGTTGGCTTGGGAAATATTGACCGTAAAATTAAAAAGTTTTTTCATTTTTACGGAAAGTTCGTTTTTTGACATGAAGTACCTTTTAAACTATTAACAATTTTAGAGTATCATTTAACAAACAAATTTAGAGTAATCATAAAAAGAATCGTTTTCCACGTTTTTGCCTTGAACTCCTACAACCAAGCTGATTGATGGTATACGTCAGAATGCCCACTGTATACAACCATGTTTTCTTTAAACAAAAATTTTTTCCAAAAAAAATAAAAACGGGGTCATGTTAAGGGGATCATTCATCATAGCACAACATAATTTTAATGATATCGGTGTTGTTGGGCATTTAAGGGTTAAAATAAATCGGAATATAAATTATTATTCAAATAAATCCATTTTAAGGAATCATATTCACAAAAACACTGAACTTGATGATGTACGGATGCAGCCTTTACGGGTACTCTCTCAAAGACCAGGCGAATTTCTTTGCATAAGAAATGAGAATACACCTGAATAGGTCCACATGGAATCTGTTGAAGAATTTGAAAAGTCCCCAAAGTTCCAGCTCCTTCAATTCCAGTGATTGAGAGCATCGACTTTTGGATCGAATAGAATAGAATAGTTTTTATCGATTAAAATAATTGATTTTCAAATTTTTTTCTTAAATGTACCTAGTCATGACATAAAAGAGATTAAAAAAAAAGAAAATAAGGAATTTTTAATCCTTTTGTTTTGTATTTCAGTTTTTAGTAAATATGGTCGAAGGTAACAGTAATATGAACGTACGGTGTAATTGTGCGTGACGAATGTAACATGTGCGTGACGGTGTTTAAAGTTGAAAAAATTGTTTTATAATTTTTTTTTTTTAAATAATTTAACTACTAATATAATCTAGGATAACCTCTTATTGCTGTAAAAAAATATGAAAATTCTATCTGAAGTCAATTCGCAGAAAATTCAGATAGAAGCTGACATCAAATTTTTAAGGGGAAAATTTTGTAGCACGTGCGTACGCTACATTTTGCTTAATATCACCGAAATTCATAAGTGGATTCATAAAACCTTTACACATTTTAAATAGACCGTAAAATTAATTAATAATAATTGGAAACCAGTTTTCGCAAAAATTTCTTCTTAAGTAAAACAGTTGCAATTATTCGCAAGCTGTAACAGTGCGGAAAGCGAGAGTCGAGAACGTTGCGCTGCAGTTGCTTGTGCTGCTGGAGGTGGCTCTTGGAGGTTGTTGGAAAGCGAAAATTTGTGCTGCTAGTGCTGGCACTCAAAAACGTTGTCTAGTTAAAAAACAAGGCAAACAATTGGCAAGAACCAAATAAATCCAATTTAATTGTGCAGTACTTACTGGTGCTGCTGGCGGTGGCACTTGCAGATCGTTGAAAGCGAAAAATCAAATTTTGTGCGCAAAACTATTTTTTTTATTTATAACGAGGCTTTGAATTTTAATGTGTAATTTTTTCACTTTCACAAGCAAACTTAGTATTTTTTTTTTTGAAGTTTTCTGCATTGTTTCTTTCCTCTTTCAAAAGAAACGTCCAATAACTTAACAAATGTCATTTATTGTCAAGCAATTGTTAAGCCCACCTACATCACGATCGACAATTTTCTTTGAATTGAAAAAAATTTGACAACTAATATGAATTCAAAAAATAATTATAACAATTGTCTTTTGTAGACGCAGCGTTATGCCGACTCCGAACGGCTAATGTGCATGTTCTCAAGAAGGTTTACATGGCATTATTTACTCTCTGAGGTTTGCCATTGTATTGCAGAGAGGTGACGGCCGAACAGAAAAATTTATTCAATTGAAAAGACTTTGTGTGTCAGATGGAATTGAACCAAGGTTCTCGGGCGTATGGGTCACGTACTATACCCTCTGCGCTACAATTGACTTTGATATCTAGCTTCCCTTTTTCTCCAATATGAGCTTGCCTCATTATTCTGTGGTTATCCTTCTTTTCTATAGCACATGATACAATTATACAGGTAGCGTTAATAAGCATTGATTTTCTCAGCAACAAGGAAACCAGCATCTGTCAAAAACAGTTGTTCGTGCAACAAAAGTGCAGCGAACATGAAAATAAATTTTGCAAAATATGTGCGTTAAATAAACTATTATAATAATGAAAGTTGTAAAAAATTATGTGCTTAACGTTTTCCAGTCGTGGTTTCTTAATTTTAATTGAAAACTTATTTCATTTCGTCCATATGCAACTGCAGCTGCTGAGGTTTCTGCACTTAAACGTTTTCAACATTTTTTTTTTGTTTTTTATTATCTTCGTTGTAGTAATAATAATTCACTATTAATTAAGTAAAATTGGCAATATTTTGTAAGCAAATGTTTGGTTATTTGCAAGCTCTGAAACATAAACAGTGACATAAACATATGCAATAATTGAATGCACTCTTTCTTGACATTTCGCTTGATAGATGCTTGTTTCCCAAGCGATTGTCAATGCTACCTTGTAATTATTGTACCATGCCTATAGCCCAAAAATAATAAATACAAGATTATGCCATGCGCATGTCTGCCTACGTCATGATCGACCCATTGTCAAAATCAGCTGTTTTTCACTGAGCAAAACATAAAAAACAACTGTAGCTGAAAAAAAAAAAATCGTACAGAACTATTTCGCACTACCTTTCGTCTTTTCTTGCACGAACAGAAAATCAGTGAGAAGTACAGAGAAAGAGTCTTTTCCTATCTACGTCACGAAAGACCTAACGTCTTGCGCAGAACGGTGCAAATTTTTTAGCTGAATTACAATACGGCGTTAGGTCGGTCGGCCTTTGACCGTACTTTGGTCTCCGTTGTAAAAACTTTACGATATAAGCTGTCAAAACGGACGACCTCAAACTTTGCAAAACTCAATGTTGCGTTGACAGATCGTGCGTCTGTCATTTTGGTGATGCCAATAAAAGCAGCTATACTAAAAATCCCACAAAACGTCATTTTTTCCGAAATCATGCAATTATAATTTTAATCAATGAAAAATTAAAAGATATTGTCATAAACTCATTAAGAACCATAAAACCTACTTTAGAAAGCTAATATATTTTTATTAAGTGTAATATAAACTGCGAAATAATGGAAAATGTCACATATTAATGTGAAAATTCGGACTAGAAGCTTCAAAATAAATGAACGTTTTGCAATTTAATAATAAAATATGATATTAAATTAAAATTTAAAATTTAATTTCTGGAAATACATTTTAGTTTTTATGGCAAAAAATTTGTCTTTGATTTATCGATATTTTTATACATATATATATTATATATACATAAATATGTTTTTTTTATAAAATGTGATTGCTTGATTTCATTATTTTTCTTGTTTTTGTCAAAATTACTGCTATTTATTATTTCTGTTGATTTTTGCCGAAATTTTTGCAAATTTCGAGATTAAAATGTAGGAAATTTCGCCAACGAAAGCAATTTGGAAATATGTATGGAAATATTCATGTAAATTTGTGTGTACAAGTTTTTTGGTACGGTGCGTGTTTTGGGGCAATTTCAATCAATTTGTATCCCGCTTGAACACCAGAGGGTGCTTAGCTAAAAATTTTAAGAAAATCGGTATATAGTGGTTTTCATGTACACTGAGTGTTCTGCTGAGAGCTTGTTTAACCAATATTGAACACCAGATGGCGCTGTAGTACAATTCATGCCACACCCCCTTGACCAACGCGGCATTTAACCCCAAAGCTATTTGATACCATAAGTTTGACTTATATGGGCGGTGCCATGCCCCCTTGTCCAATGCTCACTCAACTTTTCCAGTCAAAGAACAAGACTAAATAGTGCATTCTTACCGAGTTTCATTGATGTGTGACTAATAGTTCGAAAGTTATACCCACAATTTGGGCGGCCGAAAAAGTGACACGCCCTTTGCCCAACGCCCATAAAATTTTACCAGTGGAACGGCAC
Organism: Pherbina coryleti; assembly: GCA_943735915.1. NCBI lineage: Eukaryota > Metazoa > Arthropoda > Insecta > Diptera > Sciomyzidae > Pherbina > Pherbina coryleti. Next base: position 10,159,488 of record OX030953.1, on the reverse strand, counting down.
ATGTAAATCGAGGCCGAACACCTAATTCCAATGTTGTGCGACCTATAATTCCAAAGTTATTCGATATTGCAGATTCGAGTTGCCACGCCCCCTTGCACAATTCTCGCTGAATCACTTGTAATAAGTGAGTACTTGGGTACAACTTTTCAAAAACAAAGTAAACGGCATTTGCCAATCTACCTTACCACAACATTCCTTTGTGTGTTATATTATTCAAACAATGATATTAAGGGTATTCGTCCTCAAACAACCTCATTAAAATATCTAATTGACCAATATATAAGTTTGCCATTTTGCATGAATACCCTTATAATATTATTTATAATATACTAAAAAATGCATAAATTTTAATAGGATATACAATTGAATAATATTAATATCATTCTAAATTCATCAAAATCATTATTATACTATTTAAGCAGCATGTTAATTTAAAAAAAATTATCAATTTTTAAAAAAAAACTCGCATCAAAATATATATTCCTACGATAATCCTATGAAAATCTTAGTTTTCCATCGGAATCCAAGAATACCCACATTTTAGCATTTCTCAACGAAAATGCAACCCAGCGTTAATATGGAATGTCAAAAGCACGAGCTAGTAGAGCATGTCGCTACTCATAGCGTTGATCGTACGTCACCCCCTCAAATTCATTTTTACGGGATGAGGTCGACGCAATGCATGAAGTCATATTTTGTGTTACTTCATAAGAACCCATTGTTTCTAGTGGAGCTGTCAAAGGCCGACCGACCTAACGCAGTATTGTAATTCAGCCATTTCTGCCTCTGATGACGTAATCTGATTTCTATTATTTTTGCCTATAGCCTATGTTGTATAGTGTAAACACCATTCAGTGAAGTTAAAACTGTTCATTCAGCCTGCACCACTGGGAAAGACAAAAGATATGTACTAAGTGCGACGCCATTTTACTTTTTGTATACTCGTTACTTCGGTGCGTGCAACTCGCTGTGCTGTGTACATTATCTTTTCGTTAAAATTTTGTGCAAAATTTAGATACCATTATTAAAAAATTTTAGACAGAAAGTGATTTTTTTGATAATCTTGAGTGCTTGTATTCATCATTTTACAAACTGTAAATTGTGTGGGACAAATTATTACAAGCTTGCTTTAAGTGTCGTGGCGCCTTGATTTAGTGGTCGCACCGAATATGCGCACCCCTACCATAACGAGATGGTAAGTTACATTTCTCCATATTCCATGCATGTTACATATTGCTTCGGCTAGTTCTCGTAGAATTTGCTTCTAGCTATTGTTGGAGTAGAACTCGTTTTAAATTTAGCTAAAGCGGTTGTAGACTGCATGTATGACTATCAGAGGAACGAGTTAATTCGATTGTTAGCTAGTCAAAGATGGCTGGTTTAAAACTTCAGGGATATACTTTTTAATGGTACAGATACATATAGATGCAGGGATGATAATATAGTACCAGTGACAATTCCGTAACTGAAAATGCTATCTACACGAAGTTTTGTGTTCACTGACTAGCGTAAATTGCATGAAATTAAGCCTCACGAAACATTTTCTTTGAGCGATCGCCGGCTTATATGGCGTTCAGCTGTTTAGATGTTTTCTTATAGAAGACAAAATAAGCAGTTGTCAATGCTACCTTCTATTATTATGCCATGATGTGTTCCACACTTGTGTGCTGAGAAGCAACATAGCTTTTCTCAGTAAAACTGTGCTGTTGTAAGGACAAAATGGATAATGAAAATGATTTTTTAGAATTTTTCATTTTATAATATGAAAACCATCATTCCTTGAAGAATACATGAAAAAAAAGAACGACCCGACACATTGTTGCGTTATCAATGACTCGAATAAAATTATGGCGAAAAACAACAAAAAGCAATCAATTGTGTGAAACACAAATTCTTTTAATTTGAAAGCTTGCTCTTTCACACTGTTCGTGCCGCCATATTGTTCGACACACGAGTTCGCAGTTGTGTAAGGTCCATAAGTATCAGTTTCTGATCAGCTTAAGATGTGAAAATTGTTTGTCTTTGGTATTATTTAATATTTGTGATACATTTACTCAACGTGTTGAGCTTAACAGTTGTACAACAGTTGTACCTGCTGAACGCTACCAATTTTATGCATGTATTCAAGATCAATCTTCGAAACAAAAATGTAAAAATTAGAGTTAATGCAGCTTTATAACCAGCATGAACACAGTTCGAAAAATCAAATTCGAAAAAGCAATAAGCAGCTTTTTGTTATGAGCATGAACGCGTCATTAGTTAGAAAAATATTTTGGCTATTACCTTTGTAATGTTTATACTCGCCTAATTTTGACAGTTTCTAATGCATTCATTGTATGGAAATTTTCAGAACTTTAAAAATAGGGTTAAATTATCATGGCGTTTCTTCTCAAACTGAGCGGTGTAAGTCATGACTTTGTTTTTAAGCTTATTTTACAGGGAATTGTTCGAGACAGGTGTCTGAGAGCTGTTCTGAGAATACTAAATATTGATACTAATGGGAGAGTTTAACCCTTTGAATTTTTAAAGCGTGCCTTTTTTATGCTTGTTTCTTAATAAAAGTTAAAAACACAACATTATCTTTGACAATTTTACTAGATTGTTCTATGCAATAAAAGAAATCGCTCTTGGGGTGGCAATCGAGATGTGTTCGAGCCTTTATATTTAGCCCAGAGTCGCCAAATGAAATTACCACCATAATGCTCTTTTTCTCGCACTTAACTCATAAATTACCACTCTCGCAAAATACCTAAAAATACCACAATACTAGCATAAAATACCGCAATACCTCAAATTACCACAAAATTTTATTCAGGTGTTGTGGTGTTTTGAGGTATTTTTTGAGATTTTTACCGCGGGATTAATTACCACATCCCACAATCGTTGAAAAATACCATCTATATTATTATTACGCAAACTCTTTTTTTGTGATAAAATCTATACCGTAAATGCGATTTTCATAAATGGGGAATCAGTAGAAAGTTCTTGCTCTGCAGATGTGCCATAAGGTCTTACTTTTTCTTAAATATATTGTAATTAAATAAAAAAAAAGCGAAACAATATTCTGCAAAGAAAGTGAGTTTTCCATGTGATGCCTAAAACTATGTGATATTTTTTTTCTGAAATTTTCAAAAACCATTATATCGTATAATCAAAGCAGTAGAGCAAAGCGAGAAACGTACAAATATTTTATAGGAAATGGAGTAGGACAAAGACTTAGACACGCCTAAAACACACCTTTTCAAACTAGGAAAGAGATTCGGACAAGGATTAGTGAAGGATTTGTGGATAAAAAAATAAACTCAACGTCAAAATCTACGGGTGTGTCCACGAAACAGCCAATTCTTTTTTCATTTGAAAGTAATTTTTTAAATTTCAGGTGTCTTTGTCATTTGCTCTGACTATTCAGGGAAAGTCTTTGAGAACAGTTGCAATTTACCTGCAAGCCCCAGTATTCACACACGGACACCTATATTTCGACATTAAGTCGAACCAGCTCTTTTGATGGCGTGAACATTTTTACTAAAGAGAATAGTATACAGCGCATTTTACCCATTAATGAAGGTTATATAACAGTGGTGTTCACACGCATACAGCTTCAATTTTCAACTTTTGTACTTGTGTTAGTAGCTCTCTTACTCAAAGTAGACAAAAATTGTTGTGCAGGCATTAAGCAAGCATTGTGTTATAATTATCATTGCCATCATCATTATTTTTGTCAGTATCATTGTCATTATCACTATCATTATCATTGTCACTATCATTATCATTATTACTATTATTATCCTGCAAATAATGCATTTTCATATACCTCAAACATTTCGTGCAGTGCAAAACCCACGATCAAGAGGCGTGAACCTTCATGCTTGAAGTTTCAGCGCCAACTGATTGAGAGAACTTCGTGCATCCGATAGTGTACCATGGTATAATAATACAAGGTAACATTGACAGTTGCTTGGGAAAACATCTCCTGTCAAAAAATATACTCAAAAAAAGAGCGCTCACAATCCGCCATTAATAACACAAACAATGTTCAAAACGGTGAAGCGAAAAAAACAACTACCACTGCAGCTGCAGATGCATTTACACAAAAAGCTGTTTTTGACAGGAGATGTTTTCTTGTAGAAGAGAAAATAAGCAGTTGTCAATGCTACCTTGTATAATTATACCATGATAGTGTACATGTTTCGATTCTCGAATAAAGCCGTCGAGTCTCACTACGCGTGGTACTGCGGGAACATCACTGTTATATAACATCAAATAGTTTATAGTTTAAACAGACATATGTCAAAAAGTGTAAAAGTTTTGATAAAAGAATAAGAAAAAATCTAACCAGATATTTTTTGCGTTTTGGCGGCGTTTTAATGCCATATGGGTGTACTAGTAAGTACTATTTATCGTGCTTTTCTGGCAACATCGTTTCAGCCCTGCAAATTTTGAACACTCGCTGAATTCAGTACTCGCTGCTTTATGAAGCAGCCATCTTTGTGCCCTCGTCTGTAACTAGTTGCTGGTACATTGTTTGTAATTTTTATCGGCCATGTAGCACTCTGTGTATGAAAACTCGTCGCTTATACATCCCACTTTTGCAGTTTTTCGTTTTTCAGCGCAAAATCAAAGTAATTGTTGAACTAAAATGCAAATTCATAAATGACCGCTGAAGTTTAGTTGCTATGTGAAAACATAATATATTAAAAATAATAGTGCAAATAATTAAGGTAAATCGGTGCAATTCATGAAAATCTGCGTCGATCCGATAATTAAGTTGTTACCATTCGTTAACCGATTTTTTTTTCTGTCGCTTTTTACGTATTTGCCTGGAATTTATTTTTGTGCGTGTATGTTTTGAATTTTACATTTTCGTCATGAAAGATATCTGCCGTTTACATTACGACCGGTGTAAACAGATCCTGTTTTGTAAATAAGATTAGTTCAACCAGCTAAAACGCAAAATGTTGCTCCCAATTCAAATTAAATCGAAATTGGTAAAATTACCGCAAAAAATTCTTTTCAAAACATTGCAAGATCGCATAAAAAAGTAGTCTTATCATTTTACCTTAAAAATCAACTATTCTGAGCAGCTTTCGATGTTTACAAATTATCAATATTTTTAATTAAAACTTAAAACAAATACCCATTTTTTTATATTTTAAATTGATAAATACAAATTTATCAAACCGATTAGTTCTAGTTCTCTTCTCATCATGATTTTAAGCGACAAGAGTATCTCATCAGAATTCATCTACTTCAGTAGCAGCAGGAGTAACTTGTAAGTTCGATCTTATACAATCTTCCCGTGAAGAATTTTATATTTTATGGCAGTATATACTGCTTGATTCATTAGTTTATTTGAACATATTTTAAAATGAAGAAAAACAAAACCTGAACGTCATTCAACCTTCAATTCCTTAATAGAACACATCTCCCGGCACCATGAAAATTGTTATGGTTCCTTATAAAAAACTAATTTAAAAAGCAGCTATAATTAATAAATCTTGCACATTTCTCAAGTGAGCACCCTTTCAAATTCAATGCCAAAAGCTAAATGTTGCAATAGGATGATTTTCGTTGACCGTTTTTTTAAACAATTTAATACTTTGGTTGTAATCTTACCGACGCACAGTGTTAAGTTCATGGACAAAATGCAGAAGTGCGTTCCGTATTTTGAATATATGGAACCGTTTGAAAGAAGATAAAATATGGTTTCTGCTTTTTGTTGTTGTATATTTAACTCTGAGCTTCGATTAAATCCAGGGACTAGTATTTTTTTTTTTTTGTGTTATTTCTGTCATTATTTCAATATCGTATTATTAATTATATGCGAAGTTATGTTTTATGAGGAAAAACAAAATGATTAAATAAAATATAAATTTGCAATATGCCAAAAACATATTTTGATACGAAATTCCAAAAATTCCAAAAATGGGTTCAATTATTGACACATTGTTTTTTTATTTTTTCCAGATTTTTGCTTATGCGGTTTCTTTCTTTTTAAAAGAAGATTAAAACTAATTTTTAAATTTGACCTAATCAAATTATATTATGAACTTTATTCTACCATACGACTTATTAAAAAAATTTAAGAAAATGATTATAAATATATGTTTGATAATTTATTAACATACTTAAATTATAAACGGAGCTCTCCTTGGGTGATTTGGATGTAAAAGCTTCGATTTTAATTATCTTTAACTTCAAACTAAAAGTTTCTGTGATATGATGGAAACCACGGAACTCGGAACTAACGCCGTCGGAGTCGGTATCTCGGAACAGCAGCTAGTTGCTGTCGCACGTAATGGAAGTATAGGTTTAAACAATATGCTTAATATTGATAGCGATGATGGAAGCTGCAGCAGCGGGGTTGATGGTAGCTCGAGTGACATTCTCAGTGATCACACCAGTGCAAGTGCACGTTTCCGCTGGAAACGTGTTCTCAATCCATCTGGTCCACAACCTCGACCACGCCATGGACATCGCGCCATTAGTATCAAAGAACTCATGGTAGTCTTTGGTGGTGGTAACGAAGGAATTGTTGATGAGTTACATGTTTATAACACAGGTAAGTTTTAATGTTCTTTTAGAAAAAATAGTTATTTTACGTAATATTTAATTAAAATTCAATTCAGTTACAAACCAGTGGTTTGTGCCAGCCATGAAAGGTGAAGTTCCTCCTGGTTGTGCTGCTTATGGATTCGTTGTGGAAGGTACGCGTATGTACGTCTTCGGTGGTATGATAGAATATGGAAAATATTCGAATGAACTTTATGAACTACAAGCTACCAAATGGGAATGGCGAAAAATGCAACCAGAATTTCCAGACACTGGGCCGCCGCCATGTCCCCGTCTGGGTCATAGCTTTACAATGGTTGGGGACCGCATATTTCTTTTTGGTGGCCTAGCAAATGAATCCGATGACCCCAAAAATAACATACCGAAGTAAGTTAAATTGAATAAAGTTACATAATCAACATGCAAAAACATTTGAAAATGAGAGCTTGTATTTTTATATTTTTTATTTTTTTTTTTTGCTGTTGAATACGAATACAAAAATCCATTTGATAATAATGTTACAATGCAAGGCTATAGGAGATTAAGATGCTTTATGAAATTTGTTAGGAAATTCAAATTGAACAAATGTCGACAGCGTGCATGAGTCCATAATATGCAATAGAGAAACAGGAGTTAATAACGACGTGAAAATCTAAATGAAGACTGTTACACAAATCGCCATTGGAATCATTAGCTAAATGCAATGATTGGAGAAAGTTCACATCAATTAAAAGTTGTACTATTGCTTCTAAAAAAAGCCCAGATTGTGCTCATAAAAACCAGGCGAATTTTTAGAATGTTTTGTGGCCATGTTTTTCTGATGTCCTAAGTCGCCAATATTGGTATTGGATTGCCTTTTCTTAGATCATTCCGTTTAATTTTGGTGGCAACACTTCATATTTGTGAAACAAGTTGGCCATTCCAGCATTTTAACCTTATAGTGATCAATTGTCTTATGTATTTTATAAAATTTGATGGCATTCAAATGATCTGGACATGTACCCACAAGTTTTATACTGGCTCTGAACGACTAATATTCAGTTTTTAAAAGTCACTTTGCTTAATAAGTGGCGTCCGTGGCGTAGTTGGTTAAAGTGCGTGGCCGCTATGCCAACGAACCTGGAGACCCAGGTTCGAACCCCAGCAGCGACAGAAAATTATTTGAATTAAAATAATTTTTCTGTACGGCCGCCACCTCTCTGCAGACAATGGCAAACCTCAGAGAGTAATCAAAATGCCATGTAACGCTTCTTGAGAATAAGAACATTTCGTTCATCGCCGTTCGGAGTCGGCGTTAAGCCTGTAGGTCCATTTCTCGGTCAATTGTGTACAAACTTAATAACACGCACAACACAATTGATCCTAAGAAGCTAGGTCAAAGTCCTTTCAAGGGCTGAAATGGCCAGTAATTAATTTAATTTTTTTATTTTATTGCTTAATAAGTTGGTTCAATAGATCCCTTCATCAAATCAAATTGACGTTAGAAATTTTAACAGTAAAATTATTTATTGCAAACCTTCGGTGCCAAATAATGTAATTTAAGGTTTTTTGAAAACATGTCGTCCGGAGTTTGGTAAAAGCCTGCAAGTGAACCTAAATCCTTTTTAAGTGGTAATATCTAACTAAACAAATTAAGTAAAGTTAATAAGACTTAACTTTAAAACAAGCAAGCATATAGTTATGAAGACACATATATTAATGGCATAAGATTTGTTTTTCTGTTAAAAATATTTAATATATAAAAATATCCTTATGATACTTTACAAACGAAGCAAGTTAAGTAATTTTTACTAAACTTTTTATTTAACCTATCTATTATGTATGTGAACACATATTGCAATGGAATGTGTTATTTCTGTAATGATATAATTAGAGTTTACTTAAATTATGTTGAAAATATGCATCGTACCCATGTATTCGTAAGTAAGTTATTTTGAGAAGGAAGGAAGTAAAGTTGTGTGTACTTTCCTTTTCATCGGAAGGTAGCTTACTTCCCATTTATTTATATTGAAGGTATAAGGGTTTACTTAAATCAAGTTTAAAATATTGAATTTAAATACATATTTGCAAGTAAGTTATTTGAGAAGGTAGGATGTAATTTGTACTTATGTTCGTGTGATTATACTCGCAAGTAAGCTATTTTGAGAAGAAAGGAAGTAAAATTATTTGAAGTTTCCTTTTCACATGACTTACCTTATATTTATTCAAACAAACGCATTGTATATATCAACGGCTTTTGTATTATTTCTGTTCAGGTATAATAAGAATTTGCTTATTTCAATAGTAATATTATACGATAGTATGGTTATTTTGAAAAGGAAGGAAGTGAAATAATTTGGACTTTCCTTTTCATATAACGTACCTTTTATTTATATCAACACATATAATCAGTATTTTTAAATGGTATATGTGTTTTTTCTATTATGATGAAAAGCTTTTGCTTAATTCGTCAGTAAGTTATTTTTATAAGAAAGGAAGTAAAGTAATACGTATGTACTTTCCTATATGTTATATTATACCTACTACCTGTACCTTATATCTATTCACACAAGTAAGTTATTAAAAAAAAAAAGGAAACTTATTTGCACTCTCCCTTTCTTATGACCTATCTTATATATATGCAAACTTATATACACTTTAGATATCAATGGTATTTCTGTTATTTCACTTAATTCAAACACTAGTGCAGTGGTCATCAAACTCTATACAAGCATACTTTGTTTATGTATAAAAGCTCATTGAAAGCTTTGCACTGAAAAAAAATACTACTTGAGTCTCAGTCCAGCTTTCATGCAAGACGATGGTTCGCTTGTTTGATTATTCAGTGGCGCCGGAAAAAATTTTCATCTGGTCTATTAAAAATCTATGGGAGAGGCGTGAGGGGGAAATATTTATAAAAAATAATAATATGTTTTGAAACGAATCGCTAGTTCTTTACGCTCAGTTGCACTCAAACTCTTGTACCTCATACAAAAAATTATATGTGCATAAATATTTCTTTGCATTTTTCCTCCATCTGGAATAGTACAGTATTTTTATGTATGCAGTTTGTTTTTGTAATTCGTTGATATTGTTTCCAAATTTTAGCATGCAGTTCGTTTTCCATTTAATGTACCGTTACATGAAAAACGTGTCGGTGCATTGAATGATCAGTAGTAAAGAATTATATGTGCATAACGCATTTAATTGGTGTTTGGTTGTTTAGGCCCCTATTAGGTACGACAACTCAACTGAAGTTGACGTGAGTTAAGACACCTCAACTGAACTTTTTTGCCATATTACGCATAACATACATTTTCAGTTGAGCTGTGGTGTAAAATTGCTGTTTCTATTGGAGCATTATTACACCGAAATTTTGACACTTTCGTTGAAATGAATCAGCTGTTCGCATTAATTTCAATTTTTGTGTATATGTATTTTGTTCACAAGTAATAAAAAGGAAATAATAGTATAGAGCAGGAGTGCCCAAAACTTTCTTATGGAAGTGCAAACACTAATACATATAAAATCCTGCAACCTTTCGTAAACGAAAGCATACTATGTTAGACAACAACAAAATCTACGTAGAAGATCACTGTCACCAAAATGTACCAACAAAGCATACGAAAGTGTTGTTGCTTGCACTTCGGTATAAGCAACGAAATAAGATCAAAAACAAAAAAGACAAATTTGTTTGTGTATTTTGTATTGCTTAGTGCGGAGTGCTGTGTGTGTATATTAGAATACACAGCCTATGCCCAAGTGCTTTTACAAAAACAAATGTGCACCAAGTGCATAGGGCTTGGGCACCTCTAAAGACGCTATACAACTAGCTCAAAGCAGATGTAAGTTGTTGACAGTTTTTACACTCGAGACATAGTTGCATTGTTAAACCTAATACCACAAAAAATACATACACATCTCTGAGATACATACTTGTCAGTCGATAGACACATATGTACCTCAAATGTGTAATAGACAATACAAATTTACAAATTACACACTCAACTTAAGTTGAGTTGTCGTACCTAATAGGGGCCTTAATTGATAGCTTCAAGTGCTCGCATTGGAAATAATTGTTGCGAAATACAAGGTAAGGTGTTTTCCTTTTAAAATCAATAAAGTTTATTTAATTATTACGTATAAGATATTGAAAATGCCTCCCGGAACGAGCCTTTCTGAACGTGACCAGGGAATAATACTGAGAATGAGTGAAAATGGAGCTGAAATAAAAGAAATAGTCAAAAAGCGTAATAACAACAGGAACACAATAACAAATTTTTTAAAATGTCCTAGTAGTTATGGCACAGCTAGACGGAGTGGTAGGAAAACCAACATCGACACTCGGTGTAAACGAATAATTGAACATCTTGCAGTAGTGGAAACAATGGGTAGCGGACAAATATAAAGTCAGATGGGGTTTAACGTAACAAGAAGTAAAATAGTTCAAATATTACATAAAAATCCTAAAGTAACACCTACTTCCATGACGCGACAACCTAACCTTTTGCCTAGACATATTAACGCACGTTTGCCTTCGCTATCAAGCACCAATTTTCGGATAAGGAAAGGCGTAACGTTATCTTCAGTGACGAAAAAAAATTCAATTTTGATGGGCCTGATTGTTACAAGAAGTATTGGCAGCATAAGGATCAGTTGCGGCGCACCTGCCACCTGTGTGTTCATGGGGGAGGATCGGTGATCTGGGCTGCGTTTTGTTATGAAGGAAAGACTCCAGTGTGTTTCATATCAACACAAATGAATGCTGAAATGTACGTTAATTTATTGGACAATGAAGTAATACAATTTGCCGGCCAACTTTATGGTGATAATTGGACTTATCAGCAGGATAATGCGTCAATACACTGTGCAAAGCATACAAAAGAGTTTTTTACACCCAGAAATATACCATTTCTACAATGGCCAGCAATAAGTCTAGACTTAAACCCCTTTGAGGATCTCTGGGGAATCCTCTATGGATAAGTATATAAGAATGGAAGGGAATTTGAGACAGATAGAGAGTTAAAAATAGCAATAGAGCAAGAATGGCAGAATATCAGTGACAAGCATTATAATGCCGTTCACTGTTATTTTTTTTACGAGCAGAAACAGTCTGGTAGCACACCATACATTGAGGTTCAGAAAAAATATTTTCTTCAAAAAAGAATTGCAACTCCCATTCAAGTAGAGACATGTTGCATAGAAATAGCAAAAACTAATATTTTTATGAGTGTAGCATAAGTTGCGTATGTGCAGCAAAAAAAACAATCTAACAAGCATGCATGTGCCGCAGCTGTTCTGCATGAAATTTCTATAGATACTGACGCAGTTCATTGCTCGTCCGTGAGTTAATATGTATACAGAAAGCTTTTAAGCACAAAAGCTCAAATGCCCGCGGGCATAGGCTTTGATGATCACTGCTATAGTGTATTCAATACACTAAAATATTTGCTAGTATGTTATTTTGAAAACGAAGTAATATAATTTGTACTTTCCTTTTCATATTACCTACATTATATTTATATAAACACATGTAATCATATATCAACGGCATATGTGTTATTTTTATTACGATATTTTATTATTTTTTTCTTTTCATATATTATTAATTCTACCATCATTATTATTTTTTTTTAAAATTATACTTTTTGTAATCCTTCAATATTTATTATTTATTTATTTATTTATTTATTTATTTATTTACAGTTGTAGTGAAAAGCCTACTTGGCCAAAGATATATTATAGGTTATAATAATGTTCGAGATACTTGATTTAAGAATGACTAAATTAATGTTAACAATAAAATAAATAAAAAGTAGGACTTTACCATAAATCAGTGAGAGGTAAGGTTACGTTGAATTGCTAAAGTTGAAATTAAATTATTGAGTTAAAAGATTAAAGTACTCAATTAGCTTAACTCTAAAAGAGTTAGGGTTTGAAGAAAAAGCTCTCATAGGAATAAGTAATATATTTCAACATCGAGCAGTACGAACAACAAAGGATCGTTCAAATACTTACTTACTCACTTATCTGGCGCTTACAACCGTAAGTCGGTTTTGGCCTCGTATAAGAAATTGCGCCAGCCATTTCTGTTCTGCGCTTGCTGGCGCCAGTTGGAAACACCAAGCGTGGTCAGGTTATCCAATACTTGATCCTTCCAACGAAGATGTGGGCGTCCTCTTCTGCGTTGACCACCACCGGGCACCGAATCGAATATTTTTTTTTCGCTGGAGCGTCGTTTTCCATTCGCCCAACATGACCTAGCCAGCGGAGCCGCTCGATTTTAATACGCTTAACTATGTCGATGTCAGCGTACAGCTCATATAGCTCGTGGTTCCATCGAATTCGGTACTCGCCATTGACGCAGATTGGACCGAAGATCTTACGAAGAATCTTTCTCTCGAAGGCTGCCAAAGTCTTTTCATCAGAACTGCTCAACGTCCAGGTTTGTGCTGCATATAATAGGACGGGCATGATTAGTGACCTATAGAGCGTGAGTTTTGTTCGTCGAGAGAGGGCTCTGCTTCTCAATTGCCTACTCAGCCCAAAGTAAAACCTGTTGGCAAGAGTTGTCCTTCGCTTTATCTCAATACTGACATCGTTGAAAGAGTTTACGCTGGATCGCAGGTAGACGAAGTCCTTAACAACCTCGAAGGAGATGTTGTCAACAGTGACGTGGTTTCCAAGATGCTGGGACTGTTTATTTGTTGACACTAGGTATTTCGTCTTATCTGGGCTTCAGTCTTTCATATAATACGCTCGACAGGACCTTATATGCGATATTAAGAAGGCTTATCCCGCGGTATTTGGCGCAAATTGTGGGATCGCCGTTCTTGTGGATTGGATCGTTTGGAATGCATTATTCCGACCATATTCTGCATAGAAGCTAATGAATGCATTTAAATAGAGCTTCGCCTCCATTCTTGAAGAGCTCAGCAGGTAAGCCATCGGCTCCTGCGGCTTTGTTGTTTTTAAGTCGAGCTATAGCTTTCAAGACTTCACTATGGTTGGGCAGCGGAACTTCAACGCTGTCGTCCACAAGTGGGGTTTCCGGGATATCATCTCTATTGGCGGGATTGTTGTCGTCACCATTCAGAAGCCTAGAGGAGTGTTCCCTCCACATCATCAGTGTACTCTGGATATCTGTCACTAGATTCCCATTTTCATCCCTGCAGGAAGAGGCCCCGGTCTTGAAACCATCGGCCAGGCGTCTTATTTTTTCGAAAAATTTTCGGACCTCATTCCTGTCACCATGCATCTCAATTTTCTCGCACTCACGCATTTCTGCTTCCCTTTTCTTTCGCCTGAAAATGCGTCTCTCTTCCCTCCTCTTCTCTTTGTATCGCTATTTAGCAGCACGCGTTACAACCGACTGCAGGGTGGCTTTGTAGGCGGCGTCTTTTTCTGCAGTGGCGTCGCGACACTCCTGGTCGTGCCACTGGTTTCGGCAAGGGCGGTGATAGCCTATCACCTCTTCGGTAGCCGTACGCATAGAGTGGAAAATATGATTCCACTGCGCGCATATATCGTCGATCGGAAGAGTGCTTTCTTGAAGCAGGAGTGAGAGTCGAGTAGCGAAGTCTTCGGCTGTTTGTTTTGATTGCAGCTTTTCGACGTCTAGCTTTCTCTAAACACGCACTTTCACCAACTACGCCACGGACGCCACAAGATAATGATATCCGAGTCTATATTGGCACCACGGATCGTGCGTACATCTAAAACACTGGAAAAGTGCCTTCCGTCAATCAAAACGTGATCAATTTGGTTACGCGTCTTTTGATCAGGAGACTGCCAAGTTGCTTTATGAATATCGAGATGCTGAATCTAGTGCTACTAACGACCATGTTTCGCGCTGCGGCAAAGTCAATCAGCCTCATTCCGTTATGGGAGGAATTGTCGTGGAGGCTGAACTTTCCGACTGTTGGACCAAAGATATTTTCTTTTCCCACCTTGGCGTTGAAGTCACTAAGCACAATTTTTATGTCGTGGCGGGGGCTGCGCTCATAGGCCTCTTCAAGGCGCTCGTAGAAGCTGTCTTTGGTCTCATCGTCCTTCTCTTCTGTCGGAGCGTGCGCACAAATCAGGCTTATATTTATTTATTTATTCAAATTCATCTACTGGGCTAAGCCCTCACAGATTACTTAAAAACTAAGTTAACAAAAATAATTACCTGAAGTTTGAGAGCATATAATGACTTCTTTTAGACTATTAACAAAAGTATCTCTATCAACGCTGAAGTCTAATTGATTCGCAAATTTATTACAATTAGAGAGGCACCGAGAGAGAGGTTCATTGGAACCATAATTAGTTCTTTGGAAGGGAGTATAAAATAAGTTTATACTCAAATAACGTGCCGGGACATTGAGTGGAATTAAGGCTAACAAGTCGGGAGAATCGATTTTACCATCGATTATATCCTTGACGAACAGTATGTTGTTAAAAATTCGTCTATCATTCAAACTACTTAAACCTAAAAGACGGCAGCGCACCCAATAAGTAGGCATAGTTTCCCAAGAGTATAGTCTTCTCAAGGCAAATCTTGTGAAACGTTTTTGTTCTCAATGCGGGTAATCGAGACATCGTAAATAGGGTCCCACACAACTGAAGTATACTCTAGAAGAGATCTAACCAGACTGAAAAAGAGTGTCCTAGGTGTAAAAGGATCAAAAAATTCTCTGGAATTCCTTTTTAGAAACCCAAATTGGGAGTTTGCTTTTGCGATAATGTATTTCAAGTGAGTATCAAAAGAAAATTTATGGTCAAAATAGACACCAAGGTCTTTGAGTTGACTCACCCTGCAAAAACTGTCACTATTGTTATACCTATACTCATATTCAATAGGAGTTGTTTTCCGACTAAATGTAAGTACCTTACATTTATCGAAGTTAAGATTTAGTTGGTTAGTATTACACCATCGCAACAAAGATGAAATATCATTCTGTAGTTTTATACAGTCCGTACAATCCTTAACTCCAGAAAAATCTTTAGATCATCGGCATATAAGAGACTCTTGCTAAACTAAGACCGAGTAATATCATTGATGAACAAATTAAAGAGTAAAGGGCCCAAGTGACTCCCCTGAGGAACACCCGATGTAACCTTAATAGGTCTGGAGTATTTTTCACCGATCTTGACAACTAGTGTTCTATCAGTTAGATACGAGTGAATCCATTTTAAGAATTTTGAGTGAATACCCAGAGATTCAAGTCTCTTTAACAAAACAATGTGATTAACACTATCAAATGCCTTGGAAAAATCAGTATATAATACATCCACCTGCGAGCCTTTTTCAATAGCGTTGAAAGCAAAGTTGGAAAAAATAGCTTAGTTAGTAGAAGTGGATCTACCTTTAAAAAATCCATGTTGTTGCCAAATGATAAGATTGCACACTTCAGCAAAGAGAATGTTATTAACAATTTTATCAAAGACTTTAGGGATGATAGATAGTTTGACGATAGGCCTGTAATTTTCCACCAGATACTTTTGGCCAGACTGAAAAATGGGTGTCACACAGGCAGTTTTCCACTCATTTAGGAAAAAACCACAAGCAAGAGATTTGTTGAAAATCAAACCCAAACCGATGTGCAACGCAAGCGCACAATTTTTCAAGAACACCGGAGGAAGCAAGTCGAAGCCCACACTTTTAGAGCAGTCAAGGCTCAATATGGCCTCCAGTATCTCCTTATTCTCTATGTATAGATTTCCAATGTTCAAAAGTTGCGGTGATTCAGTGAGATAATTTGAATCTCTGAGAAAATTCGAGGGATTAAAAACCGATCCAAAGAAATCAGCGAAAAGCTCAGTTGTCCTTTCACAACTATAAGACACGTCCCCTCTATATTCCATCGATGAAGGAAAACCAGCGGATTTTCTTTTATTATTCACGAATATCCAAAAAGATTTCGGGTTCGATCTAAGACTTCTCTCAATGGAATCAATATATTTTTTATACAAAAAGTTTGCCAAAAAATCAAACTCGCGCCTACGCAACACGAAGATGGCTTTGTCGGATGACAGGCCTGTTTTTTTGAGCCTAGAGTGAGCTTTATTCCTTAAGTTTTTTAAGTTTACTAACCTTTGATTAAACCATGGATGCTTAAACGAAAAAATTTGCTTTTTTTATTGGGACATACCGGTGTAACCCTCCATTTATGATATGCTTGAATTTAAAGTACATCTCATTCAAATCCATATACCGAAACGCTAAACTCCAATTGATAGAACCAAAAAAGGCGTTTAGTCCAACATAATTGGCGTACTTAAAGTTGTACGAGAGACTACGCCCAACCCCCGAGTCATCACTAAACGTGTAGAAATCTACATTCAAAACAATTGCCTTGTGATGAACAGAATCGTTTGTTAGTGGCATATCACATTTAAAAAGTTTATATTTAAAATCATCAGAAACAAAAATGAGATCTAATATTCTCATAAGGTCATTTTTAACGGTATTTACCTGATGCAGATTTAAAGCATATAGAGCGTCACAAAGAGTGTATTCATTAGTAGTCTTTAAACCAAAGGGTAATAAAATTTTTTCATCAGCGCAAAAATTCCACTCAATGTTGCCCAAATTAAAATCACCGAGCACGCACGGAGTTTGGTTAAGGTTAAGAGAGCCAACAACATGATTAATGTTTAAAATATGTTCATTATATACACTCAAACTACTGCTAGGTGGAATGTAGCTTAAAATAAATATAATTTCATTTTTATGAAGAGCGATGACACTACTAAGAGAGACTGAGACACAAATTTGCTCAACATCGTCAGAACATCGTGGAAGCTGGATTTCTCTACTGGAGAAATTAGAAGATACTGCAATTAACACGCCACCCCCTCTGGATACACCAGGTTTTAAGACACGATCTTTGCGGTACACCGTGTAGTTAGATTCAAACAACTCATTCGACAAAAAATGTGAAGTCAGCCAAGTTTCTGTAAACAAAATTATTCCATAGTCGTATGAAGCAGTGGCAGCGCGGAGTGCGCAAGTTTTCGAACGTAAACCACCTACATTGTGGTAGTAAATTGAAGTTGAGTTGTTGTGGACATTTCTGGTTGCGTTCAGATTTTGTAAACAATTAGCTGCTACAGGTAGGACTTGAGATACGCTCTGTGTAGCAAATAAATCGCAAATCTGTATCGACGAATTTAACGATGCCATTGATTCGCCTCCGCGTTCCATAAAAAACAGAAAGGCCGGACACGCACGTCAGAAGGCCATAAAACAGGATCGTAAACCTTATCATAGTCATCTTCTGATATACTAAGTTTGAAGTTGACTCTTTTCAAATTTTTAACTTCCACGCCTCTCTTTACAAGACTGCTACTGTCTCTATATCCTTTCGATCAATTTGCGTATGTGATGAGACGTAATCTATAATATCGTCAGCTGTGACAGAGGATTTAAAGGAAGACAGATGAAGAAATTTCCTGGGTGCAACTACATCGAGCTCCTTGTTAGAGTTGCTACCAACAATAATCATTTCATTATTTCCATTATGTAGCTGGCCTTTACTTCGGTTTCTATTATGCTTTTTATTGTGCACTACATTCCACCTGTCACTTGGCCCCATAGGCAAAGGGGGAGTAAAAACAGCATCAACAGCAACAGCACCAACACCTTCATCAACAGCAGCATGACAAGAATTAAACGAAGCCGAAGGGCCACGAGAATCCGATGGAACAGCGTTAGTAATCCCAGAACCGGTTTGTGACGAAGAGGGAAGAGAAAACACAGGCATAGCAGTAGAGGCACCGATCGTTTCAGCAATAGAAGCAGACTTTAAACAATCGACTTCACTTGTTGGCTTGCTTTTCTTGTTACTATTGTTGTTCTTGTTATTGACATTTGTTTTAGGCACACTAATCGCATTATTATGGGATAACCGTAGATTTACAAGAGAAGGTGAAGAGTTAGAGAGTGATTTATCATTGCCTGAACTTAGGGAGATACTACCCGTTATTGCATTTGAAGTTATCTGATTTGCTTTCGCTTTTGTTATTGCACAACTCTCATGATGAGTCATATCACTAATACAATTAGGCTTATCAGTAAGTAGATCACTCATGACTTTGAACTTAGATTCATACAATTTATTTAGATTATCCAATTCAACCTTAAAAGCATTTAAGTTGGCTTTTTTCAATTCAGCTTTTAAGGAAGATAACAATTCTGCTTGACTTAGAACCAATTTTGCACGAACATCGATGCACTTTAAGCAATAATAACCCAAATGGCGGTTGCGTTCTAGCAATCTAACATCATAGTCCGTCAGTTTCACTTCACAGCAACCTCCATGGAAGACTTTGCCGCAGTGGACTTTGCATCAAAGACTTTTTGGACTTTTGAACCAATAAATTTTCGTTCCGTGAAAATTTTTTTCACATTTACCGCAAGCCACCTCCATTAAACAGCAAATTAGCAAGAAAGATTGTTTACGATTACCGCACGACTAGAACTAACATCCGCTCTCAACGAGTGCAAAACATTGAAGAATCTTGCCTTGACACGGATTATGGCAAGTCGTTCGTTCACAGGTGTGAATCGCAGGACATGATATATCACAGGATGCTTGCCGTAAGCAACCCTGTCCCTGCCATCGCATTTCTTGGATTGCAGTGATATCAGCTTTGTATTTTTCTAAGATATCTATCAGTTGGATAGAGGCACCATCCCAATTAAGGGTTCGGACGTTCCAGGTGCATATCCGTAAATCATTGTCAGTTTTTCGTTTGCGGTAGTCGTCATCAGATTTGGGGATAATTTTTATCTTATTTCTTATACGTTTCATTGAAATTTTGTTTTTACGTGGTGGGCTTCAAACCCAACGCACAACCCTTTAAAGGCAGGGGGAGCCCGCCGCTCAGATTAGCCGTCAAACTAACGGTTGCCAGTTTGCCGTTTCTAGAGGACACCACGTAGAGGTTTGAGTCGACTTGAGACGAGTTCGACATGGATAATACTGGCCTCACCAGGTTGAGGCAGTCAGACACATTGCCATGTGAAGATCGCCCCCTTGACCCTCACGCGTTGCCTTGTGAGGATCGTCCTCGTTCAAATACAGACGACGATAATCTTGGAATGACTATGTGAGGGTTTCTAGACGAGTCGATCGTGTGAATCTTTTCTATCAAATAATGAGGGACGTTAGCTCTTACAGTATTATAGAAAAACAGCAAAATTCTAATATTGATAACACTTTTAAAGGAAACTTTTGAAAATTTAAGAACATAAGGAGATATATGTTCACGACGACGTAAACCATACACAAATCGTACAATTCGGTTAACAATCAGTTCAATTTTTAATAATTATACTTTTTTATTCAATATTATTTTTATTATGGATTATTCTTGGTTTGATCCATTTTTTTATACATTTTTATTCTTATAAAATGTAAATCTTTTTATTCATGAGGCACTTTTCGTTTTTTTTTTAATTTTGTATATTTTTTTATATATTGCGTGAATGCAAAAAGCATTGAACCAAAGTAATTTTCATTTTAAGTCAAAAGAAAACATTTCTGTTTGGCAGAAAATATTTCAAAAAGATTAATGAATCATTTCACCCTTTGAAAGGACTTTTCTTAGATAAATAAGGCTGTTTGTGTTATTAAATATTTATACACAAATGTCAGACAGCAAAATGTTACGACCAGTACGCTCTATGCCGACTCTGAACGGCCTATTTTTATGCTCAAAAGAAAATTTAATCTAGCATATCTAAGGTTATCATAGTCATGAAAGTAAAAATATACTTCTTAAGTTGCAAAAGTCACAAAAATCCAATGAATGAATGCAAAATAAACTATAAATGAAAAATAAAAAAATAATAGCCCTTGAGTAAAAAATACATTCTTTCTGAAATAATTAGAACTTATCTTTTAGCGAGTTTATGTTAAAAAAGCGCATGTTATAAATATTATTTCTGTTGTAATATAATAACAATTCAAGTTGGAAATATTTCGTATGTGAAAATGGTTGTAAGTTAACCATTTCAAAGGAAGGAAGAAAAGTAATTTTATACTTTCCTTTTTAAAACTTTCCTTATATTCATTTTGTTAACACAAACACTTTCAAATGCATATTAATTTATTGTGAAAATAAAATAGGAATTTGTTATTTTAGAAGGAAGGAAGTAAAGTATTTTATACTTTCCTCTTCTAGTATTAGTTTTGTATTTATACAAAAGACACATGTATTCACTTTTCTTCATTGGCATATGTGTTTTTTATATTGAGTAAAAATAAAAATTTTTATGAATACTGTAAACATTATCTAGTATGAAAATCAAATTTTATTTTAATAAGGAAAGACTTAGGAAGGAAAGACGTTCCTTTATGTTATAAAAACGCATGTTTATGTATCAATAGCATACATAAATGTATTTATTTGTTGGAAATATACAGTATACTAAATACTCACAAGTAACCTATTTTGAAAAGGAAGGAAGTATAGAAACTGGGACTTTCTTTTTCATAAAACCAAAATCAATTTTAAAGACGTCTGTATATTGATTCATTATTGTTGAACTGCTTACCTTTACTTCTAAGATTTTCAATCGTTTGTGTTATTTATTTTAGTTTATAATAATTTTTTTTAGGAATATTGGCCAATGTGAGTTTAACACATGGAAAAAATAAATTTATTTTTTGTGCTTTTAAAAAATTATTTGACGCAAGTATGTATTTTTTAATTTGCGGTATTTTATGTTGCAGCTCATGAACGCTTCAGTTTGCTTTCCTTAACACGTTAATCGCCACGATAATATCAGAAAAATTTTCACATGGGCCATGGTAACTTTATTAGACAATTTAGTTAAAAATGTATCAAGGAAACTAAAAATGTATAAAATAACTATGTTAATTTCGTTTTATTGTTTGTAGTAAGCCAAGAAATTTTCAGGTTTTGTTCTTGATAGGCCAAGCTTTCGAAACATAAAGCAAATGTATCCTTTGCGTCGGACATCTGTGATTGACGTGGCCTTCTACCAAATCGCGTACGTCAGACATATATGTCTGACATGGCTCATGTAGAACTTCTTAGCGTCAGACACATATGACTGACATGGCGATTAATGTGTTAAAAAAAAAATACATATATACATATTTAAATTTTCAATAAGTGAAGAAGTGCAAAATTTTGGTGAATTGTGTTTACTCCTTGTTCTTGATATTTATTTTTTTTTCGTTAAATTGTAATTTTTATCACACTTTCGATTATTGTAATGACAACTGTTTTCTGCGTCTACTTTATGATAGATATCTCAATGATCTGTACATTTTGGAAACACGCGGCGTTTTCAGTCATAATGGCAAATGGATCATACCAAAGACTTACGGGGAAAGTCCACCGCCTCGTGAGTCTCATACTGGTGTTGCTTTTGCTTGTAAAAACAGCGCGAAATTAAATTTGTTAATCTATGGTGGTATGAGCGGCTGTCGTTTAGGTGACTTGTGGCTGCTAGATATTGGTAAATTATTCTCTCATTCTCTTATTTTAAAATAATTTCTTTAACTTATTTATTAGATTCTATGACATGGACGAAACCACGTACTCGTGGACGTGCACCTTTGCCAAGATCCTTACATAGTTCAACAATGATTAGCAATAAAATGTACGTGTTTGGAGGCTGGGTGCCACTTGTTGTCAATGACACAAAAACTACTACAGAACGCGAATGGAAGTGTACCAATACCTTAGCAGTTTTGGATTTGGGTAAGCTTTAAGTTCTATTGTCTTTCTTTATTCAAATACTTTAAATTTTCAATTAATATATGGTTGAGGTTAATTCATACAACAAAATATAAATAGACCATTCAATTCAGAACAGATTAGAGTTAATTGATACTAAATATCATAGAGCATCAAACTCGTTTGCCGATGTTTATTTTTGTATGTTTATTTTTTGTATAAAATTAGAAAATAATTTAAACAATTTTCCGTGAATAAAGGGAAACACGACCCATTTGAAGAAGAAAAAACAAAATACATTGTGTAAAAAATAATCACCATCCAATTCAATCCTGTTCCGCAGTAACCACCTACTGAAGGTTTTGGGTGAGTTCCAAACGTCAATTGCAAAGAAACTACAAAGCTAGTGACCATATCCAATGTCCTAAATTATCCCATCATTACAAAGTATTTCGATGTCTTGGAACTCAGCCTTTTTGGAAAATTTCAATTTCAATGCATGTTTAGCGGTACTTTCTAGTCCATTACTGTGTCTTAATACTGAATTAGTTTTTTATTCTTCAGTATTAAAACACATGTACTGAAAATATCTAGTGTTATTTTATTCCTTTGGGTATTAAACAGAATTTTTATATTCTAATTTTTATTTTTTTTTTTAGATACAATGACTTGGGAAGAAGTAACATTAGACACCATCAAAGAAAATGTACCGCATGCTCGCGCTGGTCACTGCGCTGTTGGCATACAAAGTCGCCTGTATGTTTGGTCCGGCAGAGACGGGTATCGTAAAGCATGGAACAACCAGGTCAGGGTGAGCTTCAGATACCTTAGCTGCTCTCAGATCATTACACATTTTTTGTATATTTTCATTTGTAGTTTTAAACATGACATAAAAAGTTTTTCAAAACTAATTTTAACAGTATTTCACACTTTGGATTATTTAGAAAATACTTTTGTAATTTATCTGTTAATGTAGAATTCTTTGAAAACCTATTATTACTTATATTGAAAGGTTTGCTGTAAAGATCTGTGGTATTTGGAAGTAACAAAACCGCTATATGCGGTCAAAGTAGCACTTGTTCGCGCTTCTACGCATGCATTGGAGCTTTGTTGGACTGCTACGACTTTTGCCACAGCTTACGAATTGCAAACGCAAAAAATTGAGCCACCACCGGTGGCAACTAAAGTAGTTATGCCACAGAATGCCTTACCAACACAAACAACACCAGCAATCGCCACCAATGGCTTACCAGCTGTATCCAATAATTTACAAGCCGCAGCACAAACACAAGTGAAATATCAAAAAATTCAAACATCAAGCAGCATTCCACCCACTACACCAACAGCGGCAGCCGTTCAGCCGAAATTGGTGCAAAGCACTAATATTGTCATACAACAGCCACAACATAACGCCACTTCGAGTGCTACAACTTACATAGCTCAACAACACCAACCGCAACCACAACAACAACATCAACCGCAACAACAACAACATCAACCACAACAACATCAACCACAGCTGCATCAACCACAACAACATCAATCACAACAACATCAACCACAACAACACCAATCACAGCAACACCAGCAACAACAACACCAGCAGCAGCAACAACAACAACAACAGCTCCAACCACAACAACAACATCAACCACAACAACAACAACACCAACCACAACAACCACAACCACAACAACAGCACCAGCAGCAACATCCAATTGGCACAAAAATACTAACTGCACCGAGCGAGCCGCTAACACAACGCATATTAATCGCTTCTTCCAATGCTCCACATCAACAAACAACAGTAGCAACATCGAATCTGGGCTCAATATCACAGCAACAACAACAAACTATTGTACAGAATAATATACCCATCAGCAATAACATAACAGCAGTCAAATTCCGAACTACATCTGTTGTTTCTCGTTCAACACCAATTACAACAACAGTCAGCAGCTCATCGGCTGTAACTTATACACAGCTAGCAACATCCTCTGGTAACACTGGTGGTTTACGTGTTGTAACTGCATCAGGTAACGTTGGTGGCGGAAATCCTCAAGGTCAAGCAGTTCGGCTGTTATCGAATCCGGGTGGACAAACTGTTCGTTTGGCTACATCGCAAGGAGCAACCACTACAACAGCTATTTTGAAAACTGCCCAGCCAGGCGTGTCTGGCACAACAACCAGCCAGTTGCAACATAATCACACAGGTGTAAGTGGTACCTCAATTGCAACGACCATTGGAGGCAAACAGTATTTCATACAAAAGCCATTGACGTTGGGACAGAACGTTCAGTTCCAACTTGTCAAAACGAGTTCTGGAGGTGTAGCTGTGCAAACTTTCCCAAAGGTCAACTTGAACTTGGCTAAAACAGGACAACAAGGAAATCAAGCAGCAGGTACACTACAAACTAATGCACAGATTGTTGCAACTTCCCAAATTGGAGGTCAACAGCAGCAACAACAGCAATTTGTGGCAACTACTAGCGGAGGTCAACAGAAATCACTTGTGTCCGGTAATTTAGTCAAACTAGTTTCGCCGCATTCAGTTAGTGGTGGCAAGCTTATAATGAAGAACTCTAACTTTGTTCAAGTTGGTAAAATAGCCACAAATGTCGGTGGAAAACCAGCGTTTGTGATTACCAATAAACAAGGGCAGCAACTAACCAATCAGCAAATAATAATAGTAACGACAGGCTCCGCCCTACGAACAATACCGGCAACCGGTGTTATGTCTACAGCTACAGGGGGCAACATTGTTTCGATAGTGGGCTCAACTGCAACCACTGCATCCCCTTCTACTTCATCGGTTGGTGGCTCGCGTTCAGTTGTCTCGACACAATCGGGTGTGAAAATGATTCGTGGTGTTGCTGGTGGTACAGTTCGTCCAATAACTCTTACGTTGCCACATACAACTACTCACATTCAACAACAACCACAACAAATGCAACAGCAAAAGGCAACGATGCAGCAATTTCCTCAACAAAAAACTATAACATTAGGTGGTAAGGCAGTGACTGTACAAATGTCATCGAATGCTAATGTTGCAGGTGTTCCAAAAACTGTTACCATAGTGTCGTCTAGTGCGAATGTTGTTGGTGGACAGTCACATCAAACTGTTGTTGGTGGTGGGAATACTGGTAAGCTTGTCATGCTCCCATCTAACTCTGGAAACAAAAAAGGATTTGTCAATATATTTAATACTGCTTCTTCTGGGACTTCTATGCATAAAGCAATAACTATAGCGGCTAAGCCAGCCAATGTGCAACAGCAGCATATAACTGTCTCGTCTAGTGATGGTGATGGCGGAGATGGTTCTAGTGCGTTCACTATTGCTGCATTAAACGAGTCTAGCTATATTGAAAATGATCCAATGGATGACATAATAGAGCAATTGGATGGTGCGATCGATATTCCTAAAGCTGATGACACTGAAGATGAAGACATCGATTTACCACGAAACGCTATTAACCGTGCTGTACCTCCAGTGAGAGATGTTCCTTCATCTCAAGAATCAGACGCATCGAACAATTTGTCTAACGATGAAGCAGGAACTTACACCGATATGGAAATGATAAAAGAAAGCCCAGCAGCGACAAGTAGCAGCGCCAATGAATTAAACAACATTGTCAGTGACCATCAGCCAAATGAGGCGTCATCATCTGCTGATGCTGCAAGTAGTAATACAGGTCCAGCTCTTTTAGCTAATATGGATGATACTGGAATAAGCAGCACAACAACCGAAATTCTGAGTGGAAATGCAATGGACGGTAATACTGCTTTAAGCGGAGGGGACGATGTCGTTACTACATCTACAACTTTTTCGTTAAATCTTGTGCCAAGAAAAGTAGATGTTTCAATGGTAAATTAGTGAATTGATTTTATTCCTCCTTTACTAACACTACTTAATTTTTCAGAATAATATTCAAGACGTTAGTAGCAGCACAATGACACATCAAATGGTTTTAGATGTCTTACCTACACCATCACATACATCAGTGAATGCCAATATTTTCACAGCTAATAAAGCTGGCGATATTTCCTCAGAAAACTTTGATTCTGCATCATCGACTACAATAACCTGCTCAAATAGCAGGTAAATAAAATAAAGTAATTATTTATAAGGTTATTATAAAAACTGTTCTATAGGCGGGAAACTCACAACTTGGAAAACGAGGATACAGAAAAGGAAGGTCACGAAATATCCAATTCCCATGAAACAATGTCAAAAAATGTCTCGATTAATCACAATTTAATGCAAGCATCTTCTGGGTTAAATACAAACACTTCTGACATGCTACAGCAACATCAAAATGGTATATTACATAAGTGATTTAAATCAATTTAGAACTCTCTTGATATTGTCAAAACGTAAACGGTTAAAAAAATTTATGGTTCATCAAGAACCACTCGTTTTTGGGGTAGACTAAATAATTAAATTTATAACTTTCTTGTTTAGTTTATCCCAAACAATTATTCAATTTTTTTTTCTACTAAATCTAAGCACAGTTAAGTAATAATGCGTTTTTTTTTGTTGCGTTTGAATTATCTAGTGATTAAATATATTATCTTAAGATTTTATGTTTAATTTAAACGTATATTGCATGCTGTTGTGTATTGCTTAGGTGGACACTTGGACGCACTGGCTTCGGCTGCTATACTACAGGCAGCTTCCTCATATCAGCCTTCCAATATACTGGTGTCCACTCTCATGCAGTCCGGCAACTTAAGTACTCAGTCTCAACAACAAATCGATCCTGATTGTGGCATGGGTATGAATAAATCTTATCATGATAGGTACAAAAAATAATACTTTTTCATATAATAGCTCAAACTGCTGTGGTTCCCGATCAAAATTCTCCATCGCCATCTTTAAATAATATAGTTCTCTCAACTGGTTCTCTGTCTACGTCCAAACAACTGCACAATTCACAAACACAGTTTGCAGAACACATTCAGCCAGTTTCTGCCCTTCAACTTAACTCATCTACATCACCGATTCAGAGTCATAGAGTTATTAAGTTAAAATATGCATCTGGTACAAATAACGCGCCAAGTCAACAAAACCAACAAGTAACTACACCACTCCAAAAACTTAACACAAATAATGAAAATCCGGTAAAGACTCTTATAAACAAAACTTTACAAAAATGTTTACGCATACATATTTCTAGCCTTTGAAGAGCTCTCAGCAGTTAAACGTTAGTGATAGTAAATGGCATACCGTCGGAATATTTAAAGAATTGTCTCATACTGTCACTAGTTATATTGACAACTCTTATTGGAATGACTCTATGTTTGAAGGCTTTGACTCAGAAAATTTACCTGATCTGTCGCAATATCCACGAATTAATCTAGAGCCAGGTACAGCATATCGCTTTCGCTTAGCTGCTATAAACTCATGTGGGCGAGGTGAATGGGGAGAGGTAATCTTAGTAATATATGAATTAAATATTGGTTAAATATATTTGCAAATGTCTACTTTTTAACTATATACAGATATCTAGCTTTAAGACATGTCTTCCTGGGTTTCCTGGTGCGCCTTCAGCCATTAAAATATCTAAATCACCTGAAGGAGCTCATCTCACCTGGGAGCCACCACCATCACAAAAGACGGGTGGCGACATTATCGAGTATTCTGTTTATTTGGCGGTGAAACCCACATCTAAAGATAAAATGCCTTCACCGCAATTGGCTTTTGTGCGTGTTTTTGTCGGGGCGAATAATCAATGTACGGTTGCGAATGTTTCACTAGCAAACGCCCATGTGGATTGTTCAAATAAACCAGCAATTATTTTTCGCATTGCTGCTCGAAATGAAAAAGGCTACGGTCCAGCAACACAAGTTAGGTGGTTGCAGGGTATGATGTAAACTAATTAAAATAAATATTTCCTTTATTAACGATATTCATTTGTTTTCCTATCTAGAACCACTATCTGGCAAGCACGGTAATTCATCTGGTACTTCAAACACATCTGGGCTCAAACGAAGTCAGGACAAAAACACCTCTCCATCCACATCAACTACGCCCAACAAACGACCACGTGGTGCAACAGTTACTGGAGTTACCATTATGCCTCCTCCAGGTGGCGAATAAACTGCTAAAGCTTTTAAAAGACAAATGTTGGTTGATCCGTTGTTAAAATAAATCAATATAAACTTAGAACTAAATATATTGTTTCTTGCAAGGCAAAAAGCAAGATATATCTATATAGATATATATATATAGATATATAGATATATATATATATAGATATATAGATATATATATATATAGATATATATATATATAGATATATAGATATATATATATATAGATATATAGATATATATATATATATATATATATAGATATATAGATATATATATATATATATATAGATATATAGATATATATATATATATATATAGATATATAGATATATAGATATATAGATATATATATATCCCTATATATATATCTCTATATATATATATCTATATATATAAATAATATATATATTTTTATATAGATATGTATATATCTATATATATAAATAATATATATAGATATAGATAATATATGTATAGATATATATATATATATATATATATATATATGTATTGATATCTTCTTATTATATTAATATTTATTTAAAATTATAAAATATACTTTTATATACATATATCTATAGAAATACGTACTCCCCGCAAAGGAAACATTAATGATAATTTTGTATTTGATAAAAAATTGATAATTGTAGTGTTTTTGCTAACGCAAAAATAATAGCCTAAACAAGGCCATTATAGTTCATGGCCTCCACATAAATTAAACCATTTTCATATACATTTACCTTTAAAATTACCATCCTCTAATATCCCAGTCAAGCGTTTGCCTATTATGCTGTATTTTGTCAACGCCTACTTCCCATTTTGAATTAATTTACAACTACAAACAATTATTTAAAAAAAAAACTAGAAAATGTATGATTATTCTTCACTTTTTGATTCATGTGCTTATAAAAAAAAAAAAAATATTTTTTAAACCCCCTTGTGTGTATATATTGAGAAAAGATTTTAGATTAATATGAACTTTGTTACCATATAAATAAATATTCATTATGATGTATGAATAAACTTGATTTTACATGCAATGTTATGAGTTTATTTGCGGTTCCTTACAAAATAATCAGGAGTGGCACGTATATGTCTAAATTTGACTACTATTATTAAAATAAAGTTAATTTGTTTAATTTTATTACTTAATGCAAGAATTTCATACAAGGCAGACATTTGTTTTGATTCCTGTTACCTCACCTATGTGAGTTCTCACACTCGTGTACGTCACTAGAAATCTGGTATTCTTGTTGTCAACATGAGTTTGAGGAACAAGTGAAAATGAAATAAGAGGACGCATTGTACACGCCCTTCTATTCTACTTATTGCAAAGTTTAATTTGTTTCAGCAAATTGAATAGTTCAATTAATTAAAATTGAGTTTTGGTTTTCAGTGACAGCTCGATTGATGGCGAAAATTAAAAAATTGAAAGAAGAAATGAAATTGCCTGATGAGTTAAAAATACACACTTGGTAGAAACCCACCATCTCTTCAAATTGTTTTTGAGATTCTATTTTGACACTAAATTAAAAAATTTATTATTTCTTGCTAAAAACCCCTTAATTCTATATTTTTATCAACCTTTTCTGTTCGCTCATCTTCCACACTTAACAAAACGATGCGAGTAAAATATCACTTAAGTTTGCAAAGAATGTGTTGAATGTGAAGAAAAGCACAAATAAATCACATAGCGCTGTTCACTGTGCCGTTCTAGTTTTCAGTGACAAGAATACGAATTTAAGTCACAATGACACGTGTCACCTCATAATTAATTAAGAACAAAGAAAATAAATTTTTCTAAAAAATGTTTCTTCAATAACTACGGTAATTTAAACTTACTTAGCGCCAGTTTTTCAGTGCGAGTTTGAACTCTAGTCAAGTTAAACCGAGGTTATCTCACCGAAATTAGACATTTAAACTCGGTTTAGGCAAAAAAGAAACACATTATATGATAATTTAAGTGAATTTAACTTCAACGAATGCTTAAATATCTAGTTCAACCGAGTTTAAACGTCCAATTTTGGTGAGTTAACCTCAGTTTAACTTGACTAGGGTTTAAACTCGCACTGAAAAACTGGCCCTTAGTAAGTTATAAGTTTTGATAAATTTGAAGTTAACTCCAACGTTGGATATATTCTTGTGCAATTTTATTATTTTGAAGGGTAAAAAATCTAGTTTATCGGATTCAAGTCTGAAAATTGAAGCAAATATCGGTTTGTTTTGGGTGACCGATATAACAGCATATGCTGCTTATCTTTATGTTTCAATGTATATTTGTACATGTAGCTTATACAAGATGTTATACCCGGTTTTACACGGGCGAAAAAAAATGTAAAATTTATATTTTAGTTATGAAATTTCATTGACCAATTATTTATTTATGCTGACCAATTATCAGCAGACAATTTTCTATTGAGTTTTGACCAATTAATGGCAATAATTGACATTTGATGACCCTTTTAAATGATATAATTGATCAGTCAAAATTATATGTATGAGGTGCTACCATCGCGGAACTCGACAATTACCCTTATCATCGTTGTCGAAAACGACTAAAAAAACACGATGCGACTCAAATTGGATCATGGTAAGTCGTTTTACGACGTCGACTGTCGAAAAACGGCAAATCTTTTACATTTCTGCACTCGTTATAGTTTTTTCAAATCATCAAAAATTAAAACGATGCGTTATCTGTAAAAATAAGTTTGATTTCTGTCGCAAAAAATTTTACAAACGACAGCTTAAAAATTAAGTTTGTTTCTCTTTTATTTAAATAAATTAATATTAAAATAAAATTTTTTTAACTATAAAGATGAAAATAACAAACGAATATCAGTTTGATAAGCTGGTTTCACTAATGGAGGAAAGAGTTGACTTGACCAAGGCTTTCTCTAAAAACATTTCTAGAGTTGATTTTAGAAAAGAGTGGGGAACCGTTGCAGAAATTTTAAACAGCCGCTGACGATGAACGCACTGAATTTGTAATTCGGCTTCGTAGTACTGCAAGCAAGTATCTAAATGCATCCTTGTTCAATCTAAAGTTTTGCACAAATCTGAGTATGTCTCATATTCATAAGTTTAATGCAAGAAATTTGTTTTTTGGCAATTTACTGTGCGCTTGGTAATTCAAAACGATTTGAGCGTTCCCTTATGTTCCGCCTTAATTTCATTAGCTCGCGTTTTTTACTTCTTCATCCTCGTCAGAGCTGCAAAAAAAAATGTGCCACGCTGTTAATTTTAAAATTTGCAATTAAATTCAATTCTTCACTTCACAGAAAATAACAAAATCACAAACGAAAATTTTTTAGTAACTATTTAAATGACAGCTTTTTCTAAAAGAATTTTTTTTGTTCACTAGTCGTTTAAAATACTGTCGGTCGAAAAAACACGGTGATCCAAATAAATTTTCGAGACGACGGAAACGACAGTCGTCGTAAACGACTGACGACAACGATGATAAGGATAAATGTTTTCTAAATTTATTCCAAAAACTTACAGAGCAGTACCGACGGAAGAAAAATTGTCGGTATTGTCTGTACTTTTTTAAAATTCAGAGTCGACAGAAAATTGTTCTGCGTCTAAAGCGCAATCTCCTTATCTTTGGATAGTAAAGGGATAGCATATTTAGTTTTTTTTGGGTCTGACGAGCGGTTTGATTCGTCCTTCTAGATTTATTTTTAGACTTGAATTCAGAAAGGAAAAATTAAAATTGCCCCAATGAAATGTATAAAAGCACGATTGAATTGAAAAATTGTTCAGACAAAACAAGAACATTTTAAGGAATTTTGTACTAAATTGATAATCTTTAAAGAAATGTTAAAAAGTTTGTGTTTGGAACAAATATTTTTTTTTTTTAATTAAAATTTTCCAATATTTTAGTAATAAAATTTTTCAATACAATATTCAACATGTTTTAATGTGAAATTATAATAAAGTCAAAATTCAAATCATACCATTTAAAATAAAAACTAACGATAAAAATAATTTCAAAATTACTTTAAATTAAGTGTTTAATTTTAATGTTCATTAATATCTTGTGAAGCAGATAGAAAACACCTTTCTACAATTTTTAAGTATGAAATAAAATGCACTTATGATTTCATTGTTAAGATATTTATTCCTTTTCAGTAATACTTTCATTATTACGGAAGTGTTTTAATAAACCATTATTTACTTAATACACTTGCAGATTGTTTTTCTGAAATAAGATCATATTCAGACGCACCTAGTTGTGATAGAAAGGATTTCATTAATATTTAAAAATTTATTGTTCAAATAAATTACCATCAAACCAAAGTTTTGCATTCAAAACAAATATATATTAACATTAAAATTGAGAGTTTTTTCACGTACACATTTTTAAATGCATGAACGAGCACATATTTTATTTATTTTTTTCTTTTGTATATTGCTTCTTGGCCTACCTCAAAGATAGTTTAGCAAACAATGCTAAGAGTTGAGAGTTTTATTTTGGTTTTGATTAAATATTCATTCATTCATTTGTTTTAATTCAAAACTTAAATCTATTTTAATAAAGGCTATTATTTAATAAATATAAATGTATTATATATTTTGATCATATACAGTTATACATAAATAAAAATATAATAATTTTATAATTTAGTAAGAAAGTTCTTAGCAATAACAATTTAGAGTTGTCTCTAACAGCCTCTCGCTCACGCGTAATGATTACCAATATTTTTATAAGCGAGGCTGCTGCATTTTTTAGAATATAAAGAACTAAGTTATATAGAATTAAGTGTTTTCATATTGAAACATATTATTTATGTATTTATGTACAAGAAAGCCTTTCTGAAAAGCGATTTTTTTTTTATTTAATTAAAGCCATCGCAACTTAGTTCACGCAGAAGTTTAGGTTTTCTCGTTAATATAAACATTGTATTTATTTTAGCATTTCAATACCCTTGAAGCTAATTACGTGTGGAATATTATCAAAAAACGGAGTACAACTCGACATTAAAATTGTCAACAGTGGCAAAAACTATTTGATTTTTGGAACAATTTGTTTTAAGCGGACCAAAAATAAGGGATTTGTCCAGAATTTCACTAAAGATTTATTTGATCGTCTTTTTTTGATTAAAACAGATAACCGCATTTTGTTTTTGAAAAATGATTAATCTATTGAATACAAAATATGTAAAAAAATGTCTCAAACTAAAATTGACAAGTTCAACGTGGATGCATAAAAATAAACACCATTTTTAAATTCAAACACAAATCTTTTGAGAACCGAAGACAAAGGTGAAAATCATAAAATGTCGCATTTCAAAGAAATAAAAATTAAATGTTTTTTCTTCAACTCAGACGATTTATAGAAAAATAGCAAAAGAATTTCTAGTAAAACAATCTCCCACATTCCCTGGTTAAAATATTACCGATTATCAATTATCGAATAAATCAATTTCTCTATCAAAAAATTTGGACTGACCCCTAAATATAATTGTGTTTCCAATTTATATATTTTGAGTTCAATTCTTTGGAAGCTAGTGTGCGATGTATAACTACCTGAACAATATTGAAATAAATTCATTTACTTTTGTTTTGATGGTAAAAATAAAAATTGCATTCAAATAGTTTATGCTGTTTGGTTATCTTTGTTGAATTTTTAAAAAAATATTTTTATATTATTTTTATCACTAAAATTAATGCTAAAATATATATTTAAATTATGCAAGTTTAACATATATAATTTTAACTTCAGGTATTCTCGTTATAAATGTTTAAAACAACGTTGTGTATATTAGCCTTAATAGAATTAGCCTAAAACCACGGCACCGTATAATATCTTATCAAACTTATGGAACGGAGGCTCGCTTCTGATCACCCGACGCGTAACAAGATTTAATAGTGGTGAATTAATTTAGATAAGTTTTAACAGAAATCGCAAATAAAACAAGCTGTGTTGGCTCGTTTTTAACATTTAATTTTGAATGCGATTCAACGGTGTTTTACGGCCCTTATGCCATACATTGTTTATATTTAAATTTTGTGCGTTAGCCATAGTAACAATTAATTCTGCTTTGGCAGAGAAAAAAGCTACAATTCTCATTGGAGGAAAACAAATATTTTAAGCAAGCAAATAAGATTGCCAAGGGACTTGGGTACAAAAACTTTTATTTAAGAGGTTTTATTTTACGCTGCGGGTAAAGTAAAAAATCTTGAAGGAAAGTTTGACTATGATCTCATTGTCATTTCATTTCATTTCTTTGCAAGTGTCATTCCATCAAGTGGTTATTTATAAAATACCTAAAACGAATATATTAATTCTTGCAATTTTCTAATTTAACCAATTTTTAAAATTTATGTTTATGTTGATGATGTGAGTTATTGCAGTTGCTGAAAACGATTCTGTGTAATATTTGTATAGAACATTAATGTAAATAATAAATAAAACTTGCAATATAAAAATCAATTTGAACAAAATGTTGAAAGGAGACGTTCAACAGTTACAGTAACTTGTAAAATAAAAAAAAATGTATGTTTGAAGTGACTGCTATAAGTTATAGATTCATCAAACTGCAATGAGCACCACCAACACCTCCAACAACACAGCATCCACTGTGGTTTATTTGACATTATTACTTTGCAGTATTTTCCATTCTTTCGATTGCTGCGAGAATTATTTTATTTTTATTGCTGCTTTTTCTAAGGCAGCATATTGCATATGTAGTCAAATACTGATACTATTGATGTCAGTTGTAACTCCAACTTCAACAATTTTTGTGGTGCTGAAGTTTTGTTCTGTTTATTGGCAGTTATATGCTCAACTTCAACGACGCTATTTCTCTTCATTAACTATAATATATATATATATATATATATATAATTTATTGTTGTTGTTTAAATTCTATTAATATTTCTTCTTACTTGTACTGATCGTCTGTATTTTGTAATGTACCAACACATTCGAATTCTTCTGAACTTTGTTGACCGTCATATGATTCTTATAAAAAATAATTATGGTTAAGAAAATAACGTATTTAAATTAATTACTGTGCTATGTCGTACCTTCTTTAATCATTGTTATTTCAGGTGAGCCGGGTGCTGATTGTAGCGATAGGTCTTGTAGCGGTGAATTTTCTCGTGACATATCTTAAAAAAATTTAGTTATTTATTTGAGTACTTGCTACTGCAACTAAGTTCCTGTTTACCTCTTTGACTTGGAGACACTGGCGCTGAATGCGGCATACCTTGGAAGGGTCTTTTGAAGGAGACTACACTACGCTGACGTCGCGTCTTAAAACTTGAGTCAATCAATTTAGCCTCACTGTTGGGATCAATGCGCCAGAAGCTACCTTTCCCTGGTTCATCCTGAGATCTAGCTACTTTTATGAAATACCTGGAAAAATGATTTTTCATCAACCAATCCGTACGGTTTATATCGTAGATGAATTAAAACACACCTATTTAAACTGAGATTATGACGAATAGAGTTTTGCCAACCTTTGTTGGCTTCCATGCGGTAGTAGGGATAATTTTTGGATATAAACGTGTAAATACCAGACAGTGTAAGCTGCTTGTCTGGAGCTGATGATATTGATTGAATGATTAGCTGCGCATAGCTGTAAGGTGGTTTTTCAGTTTCATTGTAACTTAATGTCGAAGGCGGTCTAAATGCATTATCCTTAATGAATTTTTGTATGAAGTTTAGGATTTGTTCAATGATTATATATAACTAACTTACATTATTCAGGTTATTTCTATTACCATTGCCACAAAATGCTTGATAGTCTGGAAAACTGTGACGCGGACTAGCAGGGCAACTATTTGCTGCACTAATTGTACCTAAGCGAAAGGAAGGCAGTGTAAGCAAAAAAAAAGATTTTTTTTTAAATTAAAACTACCTGTGGGTGATGGGTAGGGATTGCTGTGAGCTTCCAAATTGGGTATGGAAATTTTTAGTGTTGAATAAACTTCATTAGACTGGTCGTTTATTCTTTTTTTGAGTATAACAGAGCCATCCGTAGTAGAAGATGAACAACTAGGAGTTGGAGCACCATTCATAAAGTCAGCGTGATGAACAACATTAAATGTTGCTACTTCTGGTAGTTCTGTTTTGAGTGGAGCAAGTAAATTGCAATTCTTTTGTCGTCTACTAGGGTTCTTATAGACATAGTTATCAAAATGTATTAAGAGCTCTGTGCTTGGAAATCGAAAAGAACAAGTTTTGGGCAGCTTTTTAGGCGGCGCATTGCAACGCTGCAAATCATCATCGACAAAGATGCCGTTTTTACTACCGCATGTAAGGAAAAACTCGCCACAGTCCGGATCGAAGTCAATCTGGAAGTGTTTACGCGAAACAAAACTGCTATTGGCTACATGAAAATGCACTTTCGATGTTGTAGAGTTGCGTCCAATAATAGTAACTCGATCTTTAATGTAGAGAAGCGTATCATCCATTTTAAGCATAGCTAACGCATGTGCTGGAGGCATGCATTCTGGCAGACTAGGAGACGATGTCTCCGTTGTTGAAGTTGTGGTCGGTGAACGTGAATACTGCGAAGGCGATTCCTTGAGGTCGCACACCTGCTGATGATTATCGTCTTCATCATTGTTGAAATGGCTATTAGAAGATGGATGTTCACTCTTGTTTATTTGCAAAAGATTTTCTGCAACATTGCAATCTTCCTGGTTGGCAGCATTTATATTAGTTCTTGATGTTGCTGCAGCTACAGAGCAATGCTCAGCTGATGTTGCTATATTTTGACTATTTCTGATACTAAATGTTGCAAGATCCTTTAAACTTGGCTGCTGACCAGTGTTGCTGCTGTTTTCAGCAATGCGCAAAATTTTTTTCGGTGGTATTTCGTTGCAATCTTCCTCGTCTGTTGACACACTTGTCGTCCCTAAAACATTTGCAAACTAAGAGAAGGCATTGAGTTAATGAAAATTCAAATTGAAAAAGAACTAAAACAACGGAACATTCCAGTGTATCTTACCATTGAATTGAATTGTTTCTGATTCAAATTTTGGGCTTGTGTGTAGTCGGCACGTTGCATTTGTAGTTTGGGTTGCGTAGTTTTTAAATTGTTGCTGTCGGTCATTATTTGCATGCAGCTCTGCTTTATGACATAGAAATCGTTTTGAGGTTTTATTATCAAAATTTTATACTTTGTTGTTTTTAATTAAATCTGGTCAAACGAGAGTTACTTTATGTGCTGTAAATATACAAGACGATGGAAAAAAATAGGTTTCATTTTCAAGCATGTTTATTTGATTTTGTTAAAAAACCAGTTTATGAGCGCGGTGTTACCCGGGACACTATTTTTACAAATGTTATCAAAGTTAAGTTTTATTTATTAAAAAAAAGGAGATTTAAAAAAATAATAGCAGCTGTTAAGATGGACTAGTTATGTTAAATGAATATTCACTTTTTGGAAATAATAAAATACTCCGAATTTTGTATGTGAATGACTTGTTTCAAATAAAACAACACATTTTGCGACATTATCCGGGCTTGAACCTGCGACAATAGTGCCAGAGTTCAAAAGAGCTCTTATGTGCTTAGCACGCTCAACTGCTCAGGGTGACACTCAAGAAGAGGTGAAGAGCCGAAACCGAACGCGTTAACGTGTGTGGAACGTTCGGTGCCAATTTTACAAACCGCGAGATATATGGTTAAAATTTCACCTGATAGAACATTTTTTCTCGTTGGCCGACAATGATATGCCACAGTCTTGAGTCTTTTTGAGAACATGCACGGAGTCGGTATAAAAACTAGTAGATTCAATTCTCATTTGTGTTCAAACCTTTATAACACTCAGAACACAATTGATTATAAGGAATTCCCTTTCAAGGGTAGAAATGCCCAATTCTTAAATTTATTTAGTGATAACTTATGACCGGGTATGTTGACCACTACACTTAATACTTCTGTGTTGTTTCTGTGTTTGGCTTTTGTCTTTGATGTGTTGTTGCGTTTTGTGTTGCTACATAAGCCTTTGCTCTCAATTCTTGCTCTCAACGCTCCCAGAGCGCTCTCTGCCCAAAGCTGCTTATGACAGGTGGAAATCAATATAATTATTTCAATTCTATTATTTTTAAAAATACGTCATTAGTTCTTCAATATATCAAAAACAAGAATTTTCGTTCCTGATTTAAGTAACTGAATGTTTAAATTAAGTTACTAAGGATATTTTCTGATTTGCTGCTATCTGAAACTACTGATAATCAAGTACTTTACCCACTGGTTAAAGATATCCAGAGGTGAGCAATACGGCCCTAAATGTTAAAAAACAAAAGTTTGAAAAACGTAGTATACTTGAGTAACATTGAAATCGACCAACATCTTATATATAAAAAAGACTGACGTCCGTGTGTGCGCGCATAACTCAAGAACGGGTCGTTTGATTTTTAGAATTTTGAGCTTGATGGATTCGTATTGGCCCAAGCAAGGACACTATGCAGAAAAATTTAGCCACACCCTCTTTTGCCGCCCACTGATCAATAAAAATGCTATATTTCCGACTGTTTTGGTCGTATTAGACTATAATTTGGTTATTTAGTTTGTATGCTCATTGTCGGAAACTGTACTAAAACTTGGTTGCCACACCCACTTTATACCGCCCACAAATCAAAAAAATTCTATATATCAGAAGATTTTGGTGGTATTAAACTAACATTTGGTAATTCATTTTGTTTGATTGCATTCGGAAACTGTGGTTTAGGTTGCCACACCCCCTTTCACCGCCCACAAATTAATAATAATTCTACATATCGGAAGGTTTTGGTGGTATTCGACTAAAATTTGGTAATTTAGTTTGTATGCTTACTGTCGGCAATTATACTGAAACTGGGTTATGTCCATCGACTAGAAAACTAGGATGGGCATTTTATAAGGGGTGTGGCTCCACCCACATAATTAAAATTTATAATATCGA
Source organism: Pherbina coryleti (assembly GCA_943735915.1). Classification (NCBI taxonomy): domain Eukaryota; kingdom Metazoa; phylum Arthropoda; class Insecta; order Diptera; family Sciomyzidae; genus Pherbina; species Pherbina coryleti. The sequence continues at coordinate 10,120,261 of OX030953.1, read as the reverse complement.
ATAGCTTTCGAAGTAAAAATAACATTACTTACATACAAACCCAAAATGGAGTTGCTATGTGGTGATGTCCTGCTACTGGGAAACTGTAACGAGCAGTGAAAAATGATAATGGTGTCAAACAATGGGTCTAAGAAAAACTTTGAATATACTTTTTATGTTCCCATATACTTGCTGGGTACAGCAACGCGCGCCGGGAAAAAAGCTAGTATTTCATAATAATTAATTATCCTGGAGTGTTCATAAAAATAATAAAAAAAACTAATTATTTTAATACAATAGATGTGTCAAATATAATTTTTTCTTTTCATGAAAATGCATGAAGTTGTTCTGTATGGACATAAATGTCTCTGTGAAAACAAAATTGCTTCAGCTCATTTTCAATGTGCCTTTGCCGGTGATGAGTTAACGTAGATTATGGTATATGTTTACGTAAAAAAGAGCCTGCCAAAACTATGTGACTGTTACTGACTATCATGGTATAATAATTATTATACCATGACTACCATTATGGTATTATTTATACCATGGTATTATTATACCATGACTGACCATCATATTATAACACGCATGATACAATTCTACCATACATACACGGATCTTGATAAATTGACATGACGTTCCCGCTCATGATATACGATTCTGACAAGTCGTGCTTTGAAAGTCAAGCTTTATTATTTTCGAGTTTATATCATTGATCATCTTAGCCATTTGAAAAAACTGCTGGCAACACTGGGTTTGGGTGAAAAATGTGAGTTGAGGCAAATGCTGACAGTTGAGGGCTTAATGAAGAAAATTGTCTTTTGGGTAGAAAATCGCTCATTTAATAGAATTTTGGTTTATTACTCTTTGAATATAACATTCCTGGATGTTACATTCCGATAATACAAAAACATTTTAAGGTGAAAACTCAACACTCGAAAAACTTTACTAAATCGTTATCACACAAAGGAAATTTTTGTTTTGCTTGAAAGTTACGTGTGTGTAACACTCACGCAACTGTATTCGTGCATATGTACGTGTGTACGCTGTTTTGACGTAATTATTGTTTTTCTTGTGTATTTATGAATTTGTTGCTTTGTTATTGTAAATAAAAAACACACCGTCCGTTCTTAACCTCAATTGATGCAAAATGTTTGTAAATTTCTTATTTTAACCTTTTGTTTTTATTTTATCAGCTACATATTTGATATAATTGAATTATGGTAGTTATTGTTACACTTTTTTCACTTAGGGTTATATAAAATGTAATTTTTTCATCACTTTTATTGCCTTAACTTAGATTAAGCTACAATTTTCTGTAATATGGAACTTTTTTAATTGTCTTTTATTGAATAATAAACTTGTTCGCTATTCGCTTTATTCAACCGCTAACCTCGAGAAATTCACTATCTTGCATTTAGCTATAATATTTGAAATACAACTTTTGGCACTACAGTAAACGAGGATTTCGCGAAATCAGCAAAAGAAAAATACACAAATTGTCTTTACTTGCCGACCGACTATTATACAAGTTGTTGTTGCTGTGTGTTGCAAATGTTTTTTTTTTTGTTCTCTTTCCTTTTTATTTGTTTGCACCATATAACAAGGTAGTCTTGCGGCTGAAAATCCTCTGTCGCTCTCGAGTCGATACTGTCAAAATCAATACTAATAATTATTCTTTTCTTTTGCTGTTGTTCGTTGTTCGGTTTTTTTTGGCAATTCTGACTCTTGTCTTCCAGCCGTGCAACTACTTTGTTTATTATACTGCTTGCACTATTGATAAATGCCGCACTCTCAACGTCAGGAATGTCAAAAAGAGGTGTTTCTATTGAACAGTGTTGCTTTTAAATTCTTCATGGTTACATTCAGCGAAAACAACTGCACCAGTTGTCTCAGTACAGCCCGAGCGAGAGATTTCTTATTATAATGCTACGTAAAGCACCCCACACACTTATCAATTTATCGAACAACGGAGTCGGCAACTGAGTGACATTTGACTCGACGACTTTTTCACATACTATTTGATCGATGAGTTGCGTATAAAAAATAAAAATATTTATAATTTTCTTGAAACAAACTGCCAAATACATCAACTGACTGCGCCACACATAAGTTGATTTCCGATAGTTCTATCGAAATTGGTCGGTAAATTGATGAGTGTATGTATGTGGTGCTTAAAAAGTAGACCCGATATTGGACTAGTTTAAAGGGGGCCAAAATTAATAAATACTAGGAATTTCTTGACAAACTCTTGCTGTGAAACCTAAACAAGAGCGTCAGCGTTGTTTATCTGTCAAAAAATCGTCATGCTAATATGAATTGTATGAAGCAAACCATAATAACGCTACGGCAGCGCTGAGAGGTTGGAAAACCCAATTTTGACAGAGCGTTAGAAAGTTAAGTTGGCTGCAGACTTCGAAAATATTGCTATTTCTGTGAAAAATTTGTTGGCTGCCTGCGCATCTGACATAAAGCCGGCGCTTTTGTTTAGGGATCACAATTCAGCGTTAACGCAAAGGGGCTGGTAACGCGCAGCTCAACGCTCTTATTTAGGTTTCACAGTTATTTGGGTTTTTTGCGGATCGTTGTGTATAATAAAAAAATATTTTTTTTTAAATACTACCAGTGTTATTTATAAACACATTTCAGCGATTGTTAAGCTTTATTTAAACACAAAATTGTGATTTGTAAGCATTTGTCACAATTGTTTAAGAGTTGCGTAACTTAAACGCCAAAGTTCGCGTTGTAAGGCTTCGTAAGTCTAACCCAAAATTTTCAACAATCAGCTGACTAAAAATGGAATGTAAACTAAACGATCGTACATAATTGGGCCTTTTCGGCGAAATCTGTTATTCTGTTACGCATTTTCTGTTATCAATCGTAACAGATGCCGATCATAAAAGATCTGTTAAAATTGGTATTCAGTATATCGAACTTTTATGGCAACCTGTTATCAATCTTCGAAAATAAAAATCTATTACAATTCCGTAAACTTCTGTTATGAAACAGCTGATTATTGTAAATAAATTTATTCAAGCAAACAAAATGCAGAGCGAAAAGGTAAGTTAAGGGATGTTTTAGGCAAAGCTAGTTATAAATTAAACAATTTTTTTCTACAGTATATTTCAGTCCAACAACTGATCCAGCTGTGGGCTTCAAGGATGCTGCCGCTGCCTTCATGGTTGGTTCAATGCCATATAAGAAGGGTATGGAACGCAAGGATTTGCTCTCGGCGAACGTGAAAATGCATAAGATGCAGGGACAGGCGGTGGATCTACATGCACGCAAGGATGTTAAGGTACACATATTGCTGTAAAAAAAATAATTTTTCGACTAAATTCCCTTATTCTAGCAATGAGACAGTGTGCACAAAATCAGTCTGGGATGCCGACTTACTGCAAGGAGTATTTGATGAGACGGTGCAAAAGCGTGGCGCTGCCGTGATTTCCGCACGTAAGATGTCTTCTGCCATGTCTGCCGCTAAGGCTGCTTGCAATCATATGCACGATTGGTGGCACGGCACTCTTGCTGGTCAGTACATCTTACGTGTCATTTCGGATGGCAGCTGTTGTGATCTCAAACAAGCAAACAAATTTTGGGAACAATTGAAGATGAGTTAAAATGGAGTTTTTTCACTTCACTTGAAAATGTGTATTTGGAGCTAAAAAAGTTAATGGTGAAAAAATGTTTCGCTGCTCTTAAGTGGTTTAGAAATTACAGAGCTTGAATGTTGAGAAAATGGATTTAAAAAACTTGAGTTTTCTTTTTAAATTTTCGTACAAAACCTAGCGTTATGGGCATCAAAAGAAAGGTTATGCTGTTACCTATTCAACAAGCTATCAATCATTAAAATACATGCATTACTTTTTAAGATATAGCATTGTACATATTATGCACACTTGTAAATACATTTAATTAATTTGATGTTTATACTTACGTTAAGGTTATTTCGTAAAAGGGTGAACCACCAAGTGTGCACAATATGTAAAATGCTATATCTTCAAAAGTAATGGATGGATTTAGATGGATGGAATAGATAACAGCATAACCTTTTTTTTTGATACCCAATATGCCAGGATTTGTACGAAAATTTAAAAAGAAAACACAAGTTTTTGAAGTCCATTTTCTCAACTTTCAAGCCCTTTAACTTCTCAACCGCATGGGAGCGGCAAAAAATTTTTCCAGATTTGAGCTTAAGAGGGGTTAAATACATATATTCCTATACATATATATATTTTACATTTATAATACATATATTATATTTTTATTAAATAAAAAATTTTAAATTTTGAATTTTCGTTCATGATACCAAATTTTTAAGGTTTGCAGATAATTGATTTTGCAAAGTCTAGAGAGTCGAGAAGGAACCCGAAGCAATGACTGTGCAATCCAGATAATTGTAGATAAAAAAGAAAAAAAAACTTTAGTAATAATTTTAAATACACCTTATATTTTAGATTAAGTTGCAACACGCAATGGGTGTTGGCTAAAGCATTTGTATTTTGTATTTTATACTAAAAGTTTATACATTTTTATACTGTGTTATGAAAACTATAAATGCAAGTTTAAGAATAAAATGTTTTTATAGAACTGTTAAATATTTAAAAGTAGTAAGAAATGATCTTCGACTGAGCCAAAGTTAAAATACCCCTACGGCCGAACCAAAGTATATTCAAAGTCTTAAGCAGCCAATAAAATGTTTTTTTGCAGAAACATTGACCAAGTGCATGTTGATTAAATTGGTTACGTGTTCAATTGGGGTTGGGTACAATATCCACAAAAACAAAATCCCCAAATCAAAATCCCCAAATACAAAATCCCCAAATATAAAATCCACTAATACAAAATCCCCAAACACAAAATCCTCAAATACAAAATCCCCAAACACAAAATCCTCAAATACAAAATCCCCAAACACAAAATCCCCAAATTTTGTTAAATATGTTTGGATAAGGTTTAAAATCGCCGCGATTTTGGGGATTTTTGACCTCATCCAAACATAATATGTTTATATAACAATGTTGTTATGTTATGTATGTATATATGTTAAAGTCCTGCCAAAAAGATTATGTGTAAAAACAGCTGCAATAATTTTAAGTGATTTTAAAATGATTATTATATAAATGAATTAATGAGTTTCAAACAGCAAAAAACTAAAATATTTAAAAAAAAAATTAGATAAAAACACCAAAGTGGTTACGAACATAATCTTAGAACATAAGCGTTTTTGTTCTTTGGGGATTTTTTTGGCGATTAACATAAGCTTTTTTGTTCTTTGGGTTTCCTTTGGGGATTTTTTGGGGATTTTTTCTTGAATATTTTGTTTTGGGGATTATGGATTCATGGATAATGTGATTGGGGATTCTGTGTTTGGGGATTATTTTTTTGGGGATTATGTATTTGGGGATTTTAAATTATATTGGGGATTTTGTGTTTGGGGATTTTTTTTTTGGGGATTTCGTTGCTCTCCCGTTCAATTGACCTCGATGTGCTGGGATGAGACAGTCCAAGAATGTTGTTGCTTGCTATTGAGGCTTGGTAGGATCCATATCCATAAAAATGCAGCGCTGTTAGTAGATATAATGATTTAAAAAATTTAATATGTATTAACACAACAAATACAGACCTGAATTTTAAAAGGTATGTTTGTGGCTACTAAAAATGGTTCCAATTTGTTCATGAGTAGTCAAGCATTCACCTTATCCAATCAAAATAGATTCACGAAGAGCACGTCAGGAAACTCGAGTGGTTTGCTTTTAAGGCGCGACTCTAGCATATTTGCTCGATAGTTCCTTCTAAAAACAGTAAATTGAACACTTTATATAATATATTTATACTTAAAAATTACTTAACTTACATTTTTCGCCTTTTTTCGGAATTTCTTATTGAAATTCTCAGATAGATATCAATTTCAGAAATAAAATGTCACTATTTGTTATGATAAAAGACTCAAAAATCTTTCTGTTATTCTTTTATGGTTTTTAACAGATTTCATAACAGATTTTGTCGCGCTGAATACCAATTATAGAATTTGGAATAGATTTTTTGACAGTTCGAAAATCTGTTATGATTTATAACAGATTTCATAACAGATTTTGTCATGCAGAATATGAATTTAGAACGCATAGCAGATTTTTTGACAGCTAAAAAATTTGTATGGGAAATCATAACAGAATAACAGAATTTTTTCATAAAAGATTGCGCAGAATAGGCCCAAATAGTGGGAATTTTCTCTAAAAGCAACCGATAATTGTAATTTCCGTTGTATTTTCTCTAAATGTAAAAGATTATTGCAGTAGGGTTCGCATATTTTCGCAATCTAGATTGCTTGATTGGCAATCACCGTGTGAGTTGGGGATTGGTTAAACAATGATTAGAAATCTCTAGAGCAGACCTTCTCCATTTTTTTTTTATGAACAATTCATCATTTTGAATGATGAATTGAACAACAATGTTATATGAACAAAACGTTATCAAATACGTTTTGGAAATGTTAATTTATTAAAATTTCAACCGTGCATCGACTTAAAGCAATTGCTCACTTGTATTCCTCAGCGAGCATATCGTTTGATTTATTTTTTTTTTTAACAAGTCTGTTTTATTAATCTTACTTGAGACGAATTAAGTTATTATTTATTCAATACCCATTAAATTTCTTATTAAAGTTTTATGAAAATATCTAGGAATTTTTTGCTTCATCTGATTCATTTTATAATGGACTATCAACAACAATTGGTTAAACATCGCGATCTTTTCACTTTTGTGTATGAGACAATAATTTTATATAAGAAAAATTAGAGAATGTTTACACTATTAACACGTTTGACAACTTTTTTAATAATTTGTTGGACGAAAAATTTGATAATGTGAGGCCTTAAAGCGCTCATCAGCTTTGATGAAGTAAGATAAAATATTTCTCTCAGTAATAGGGATGTGGACGTCCTCTTCTGCGTTGACCACCACCGGGCACCGAATCGAATATTTTTTTCACTGGAGTGTCGTTTTCCATTCACTCAACATGACCTAGCCAGCGGAGCCGCTCGATTTTAATGCGCTTCACTAAGTCGCTGTCAGCGTACAGCTCATACAGCTCGTGGTTCCATCGAATTCGGTACTCGCCGAATTCACGCAGATTGGACCGAAGATTTTACGAAGGATCTTTCTCTCGAAGGCTCCCAAAGTCTTTTCATCAGAACTGCTCAACGTCCAGGTTTGTGCTTCATATAATAGGACGGGCATGATTAGTAGAGCGCTTATAGAGCGTGAGTTTTGTTCGTCGAGAGAGGGCTCTGCTTCTCAATTGCCTACTCAGCCCAAAGTAGCACCTGTTGGCAAGAGTTATCCTTCGTTTTATCTCAATACTGACATCGTTGAAAGAGTTCATGCTGGATGAGGTAGATGAAGTCCTTAACAACCTCGAAGGAGATGTTGTCAACAGTGACGTGGTTTCCAAGACGTTGCACAGTGGACCGTCCCATACAAGTTAGACGGAAAAAATGATTTTATTATTTCAAACGATAAGGTATGAAAAAACAACAAAATGTATGGGAAGTGGGGGTCTATTTGACCCCCTGGGGATTATGGGCAAATTTTGTGTTTTCCGGAAGTTGTTTGTCTAAAAATGCTTTTCCAACGAAACTGTTTAAAGTTAAGCTTTGTGCAAAGACGTTTTAGAAAGAATATTTCATGGCCTTTCCAAAGATATGCAACACTCGTAGTGTTCCAATTAGAAGTTTTGGTGGTGAAATCAGAATATTTTGGAATAAAATACATTATTTTTAAGTTTAAAGCGAATTTAAAACAAAAACACTTTATGTACCTGCATTTTTATTTGAAAATTATGATGCTTTATTAAATTTAGTTTAAAAACCATGTTACTTTTATAACATAAGTATAAGTCATACCTATCTTGACGATTACCGTCTTTGTAAAATTTGTCGTTAAAACTTTGGAGATAACTATAAACTCCATTTCTTAACTTGTTCCCCATCTAAAAATCATCCACACAAATATTAAAATGTTGCAAGTATGCTTAATCAATTTATTCATTCTTTTGCTTTTTGTCACATTAGAATACACTTCATAAAACTCATTTTGAGATAAAACCACTCGTTTACTGTCCATTTCACTTAAAAAATAACACTTTACTCTTTCACTCCAACAAAAGACATAATCATACATTAATTGTGTTATTAAGCAAGCGAAATTGCTTAAATAACAACAACAATTAAGTCAACCGTTAATTTCCAAAAATTGTCAATATGTGTAAAGTGCAATTACCTAATTCTGCTCAATGCATTCCTATTAGAAAAAGCAACAACAGAACAACAAAACTTGCATTTAAACTAACATCATATTTACCAGCTTTTGTTATTAGTGTTACTTACTTTTTGCCCTTAGTAATTTTTAGTAAAATAACATTTTTATAAGAATTAAATAATAATCAAATAATTATTGTCACAGATTTATAAATAAATGTTCAGCTATTTTGAAGGAAGGGCGGAAGGAGGGGTTGATTGAAAAGAATCTATATTTTCATTCAAACTCATTTGCATTACACGAAAATAATTAAGAATGGTGTAATAGCTGTATTAATGCACACCAAAGCTTCATAAAACTACATAAACTAAGGGGTTGCAGCCGAAAACCCCTTGAAGGGAAAGTTGACAAAAGTTGCCAAACCTAAAATTGTTCAAAAAATTCAGTTAATATAATATACTTTAAGAAGTTTTCAAAAGTAAATACAAGGAAATACATGGAAGGTTGAAATTTCTGATAAAATATGGCAAAAAATACCTTTTTTGATTGTTCGAGCGCATCCTCAAACAAAAATAATAATAATGGATAATATATTTTTTGGTCTCAGAAGTGTGTGAGCATACATTGGCGTTTATAGAAAGTGGTCTACCGTTTCTGTGAAGTTCTTCGCTTAGAAGTTATGCCATTAAAAAAAAATTGTGATGTAGTGAAGCGAAAAGGCAAATTTTCCCATAAAAATTTTTGTAACTTTGGTACCATACGGTCTATCTGTATGAAATTTACACGTAAGGAAGATATGCCACTCAATAACCTTAATCCCATTCATTCCGTGCACTCAAACTCGAGTTACAGATTTAATTCGGTCTAAATAGGCCAAACAGTCCACTGTGCGCTGGGACTGTTTGTTTGTTGACACTAGGTATTTCGCCTTGTCTGCGTTCACTGCAAGATCCATTCGACTCGACTCTTTCGCTAATCAGGAGAATGCTGCGCTGACTTCGCGCGTATTATGGCCAATGATATCGATATCATCAGCATACGCCAGCAGCATAATACTTTTGTAGAATATCGTGCCACTGCGTCTCAAATCAGTAGCTCGGATGATCTTCTCCATCATTTGGTTGAAAAATTCGCACGATAAGGAATCACCTTTGGTATCGAATGGAGGAGTGAGGTCCTACCCTATCTTAACTGTGCTGCCGGTGTTGCTCAGTGTCATTCTGCAAAGACAGATGAGTTTTGCAGGAATACCAAATTCAGACATGGTGAAATATAGATGATTCCTTATTGGACTGTCGAAGGCGGATTTGTTTTTCTAGGGTCTTCTCCAAGATTTGTCGTAGCGTAAATATCTGGTCTATGACGGATTTGCCAGGTCTGAAGCCACACTGATAAGGTCCAATCAGCTGGTTTACGATGGGCTTCAGTCTTTCACATAATACGCTCGACAGGACCTTATATGCGATATTAAGAAGGCTTATCCCACGGTAATTGGCACAAATGGTGGGATCGCTTTGCTTGTGGATTGGGCAGAGCACATTTTGGTTCCAATAATTTGAAATGCATTCTTCCGACCAAATTCTGCATAGAAGCTCATAAATGCATTCAAATAGAGCTTCGCCTCCATTCTTGAAGAACTCAGCAGGTAAGCCATCGGCTCCTGCAGCTTTGTTGTTTTTAAGTCGAGCTATAGCTTTCAAGACTTCACTATGGTCGGGCAGCGGATTTTTAACGCTGTCGTCCACAATTGGGGTTTCCGGGATATCATTTCTGTTGGTGGAATTGTTGTCGTCGTCACTATTCCGAATTCTAGAGAAGTGTTCCCTCCACATTATCTGTGTACTCTGAATATCTGTCACTAGATTACCATTTTCATCCTTGCAGGAAGAGGCCCCGGTCTTGAAACCATCGGCCAGGCGTCTTATTTTTTCGAAAAATTTTCGGACCTCATTCCTGTCACCATGCATCTCGCACTCACGCATTTCCGCTTTCCTTTTCTTTCACCTGAAAATGCGTCTCTATTCCCTCCTCTTCTCTTTGTATCGCTATTTAGCAGCACGCGTTACAACCGACTGCAGGGTGGCTTTGTAGGCGGCGTATTTTTCTGCAGTGGCGTCGCGACACTCCTGGTCGTGCCACTAGTTTCGGCGAGGGCGATGATAGCCAATCACCTCTTCGGCAGCCGTACGCATAGAGTGGGAAATATGATTCCACTGCGCGCATTGTGTTTTATTATTGAAGCGAAATGTAAGTATTTTATTTTGAAATGATTTTTTTATTAATAATTAAAATGGTTGCTATGTTGATAGCATAATCAACAAAAAGTTATGGAACGTTGCGTCATGTTAATATGTTACGTCAAGTTTGCATAATCAGACCATTACTCCTTGCTGAACGTAGCCAATCAAGCTTTTTTTTCAAAATGTATAAGATGGATAAGGTGGCCACCTATACAGAAAAGTAGGGTGCACTGAGTTCCTTGCACATAGTTCCTGGCCTTGCGCGAGCTCTGAGCGTCGAACGGATTCTTTGAACATAAACCCAGCAAACATTGAGGTTTGAGAATGATTTGAGAATGATTTGATATCAAATGTACTTATCAAATGTCAACCGTTTGATATCGATTTCAGATTCATCTGAGAATGATAACATTGTCAACAAAAAGGAGACTTTATTCTCAAATTGAGAAATAGGTTTATTCTCAAATTGATATTAAATAGGTTTATTCTCAAATTGATATCAAACGTTGATCTCAAACCTGTTTCAAATGTGATTTACAAACTGTTAACATTTATACTCAGATCAACCTTAAATCGAACTCAAATATTAATTCTCGATTTGAAATGAGAATCACATTTGAAATTAAATTTGAATAAAAAAATTCTCAAACCTTTGACTTGTATTTGCTTGGAACAGACGCATGTGCAAATACATAGAGGCTGTTCACACTTGCCTCCAAAGAGGCGACTCACTTGCCTCATTTTGACATAAGCCAGCTGTAAAGTGTTCACACACAAATTATTGTCTCACTTTGAGGCTGCCTCATATTGACGTATTTTGTTGTTGTTTTCGCGCTGCTTAGTATTAATCTATAAATTTTATTTTAGATTATAGAATATAATATAAACAAATGAACGATTCCGAAGAAGAACTTTTCATATCCGTTTGGGCGCGAGTCCAATTGCTCAGTTTTAAATATATAATACGCGCGAATTTTTCACAATTAAAACAATATTAATTTGCGAACAACAATGAATAACCAAAATTAATTCCCGCCAGTAGAAACTAAAAAGAGAAAACAGAGAGGAAAAATGTCAACAAAACAGACTTCAGTCTGATTTACGTCAAAATGAGTTGCAAAATTTTTAGAATTTTAAAAAATTCTTGCCTCATGTAACATGTCACCTTCCCGCTTTCCTTTTACCTGTAGACGTCAAAATGAGTCAAGTGAGCGAACTCATTTGAGGCAAGTCTGAACAGCCTCATAGAGTGACGGTTTTTTCTTCTTGCAGGCACAAACTGTCAAAAATAGTATAAATTAAAAAACGTAAAAAGAAAATTTAAAGTTTAATTTAAATGCAAATGACATTTGATGGGTGTATCTCGTGAGAAAATAGCCAGCTGTCACTTCGGTCTTATAGAATTGTATCATTGTTGGAATAAAGTGTAGGAGAAAAAGTAATGCAATTGAATGAAATGTCAAAAGAAATGCTCTCCGTTCTTTTTCTACCGTGTAACCTACCAGCGTGTGCTGATTCATTGAACGCCGATAAAACGGTGACCGTGAAACACCAGCCAAACACTGTTTAATAATAATATGTCCTCATAATAAGACTGGTGCAAAAAGCAGCTTTTTACAAAAATTAACTTAACGCAACATAAAAAGCAGCAACATAAAAAACAAATGCCAATTGAAAAAAGCAGAAGAACTTATTCTGCTTTTTTGTATGTGTCACCCTGTGTTTCATCGATTCTTCCAAAATTCAAATGTTGTTTTTTGACACCTTGTAATGGCAACTGTTGTGCAACTGTTGATGCACTGAACACATTGACGACGGCAACGACATTACGACATCTGTCAAATTTTTGTACATGTATTTCTTATGGAGAGAATTTGGTCTAATGTCGCAATGTCGTGTCGTCGATATAGAACTATTCCTAATTTGACAGCATGTCGTCGCTGTCGTCGTCAATGTGTTCAGTGCATGAGTGTGTGCCTGCCAAACGCATAAGGCTAAAACACACACGAGGCATGCATAAGCAAGCATCTGACATTTGTGATTGAATATACGTATTGTCATGAAGTAGCCCACATTAAAAGCATGCACGCATGCATGATGCTTGAAACATGCCAGAAGTTGGCGAACTTTTAACTTTTTGCAGGCATCAAAGCATTGACAAAAGACATGTGTGAAATAAAAGCAATATCAACAGAACCATTCACTATAAAATATCTTCCAATTCCATTTTTAATTGTTTTTGATTAAATTTAATGTATTTTCACTACGTTTCCCTTAAAATTTCTATTCAGTTTAACATATTTGAAATTTATCACATATGCGAAGCATTTTTTCTATGTGTTTTAACCAAGCATGCGTCACAGGCATGATGCATGCTTGAGGCATGCATGATTTCTATGTTTGGCCTATAATAAGGCGTTTATGCTGGAGCAAAAAGCTAAACGAAACATAAAATGCAGCTTTTCTCCATACAAATGCTAATAGAAAAAGTAACTTTTATTATGCATTTTTGTATGTGTCACCCTATGTTTCATCGATACTTCCGAAATTCGAATTTAGTTTTTTGACACCTTTCAACGAAACAAAAATTTCAAAATGAAAGCTAATGCTGTTTACTTGCTAGCCTAGGGCGGCAAAATTTTGAAGGTTGGAAAATTCTGAGGAAAACAAAATTTACGAACAGAATCAATTTGGTTGTAGCAGAATCGACAGTCGGCAAAATATTTGCATAGCTAGTTTATAAAAAAACTCAAAATAATTCAATAAGATAGTTTGACTCGTGCTGTAAATTTTTGGGTGGCCTTATTTTGAGCGACAAATGTTTAAGAAAAACTAAACAGCAAAAACTTCGCCTACATGAAATTAATAAAATAATGTAGAAAACTCGTGCAATCCATTACTTTTTGGGTTACAGAAAGTATTGGGCGGTCTACCAAGTTTTTAGACAACTAAACTTGGGCGGTCTACTCATCAACATTCTGAAAAAAATATTGAAGAAACTTATTTCAGTTCTACATTTGAAAGCAATAACCGAACTGACAAACTTTTTGATAATACAATCGTTAGCAATTCACCAATTAGCGGCCAAACCGAAACTTATAAATTTAGCAAGGATCCATACTTATGGAATGGGGATGAAAAAATGCGATTTTCTAGCAGTAAATGGAACATGAAAAACTGAAGAAGCGAATGCAATTATATCAAGGAATGTTTATAATGACAAAGCAAGATATTTTTCAAAACATTTCTTTAAACTCGCTCTAAAAATCGAAGAAAATCAACCTGGAATTGGCTCAATATTTTATGCGTTCTGTGGTGGGTGTGTGTGTGTGAGTGGAAAAAGTTAACAATATTCGCGTTTATTTGCTTCTGGGGACCGCAAACTTAATTGGATTGTAAATCTAGAGAGCCCGAAAAACACGTTTTCAACTGCAGCTCATCCAGTTAATAAAAAGTGTGGACTTTTTTGAGTGTTTTACTTTTTATGCAAGAACCTTTCATATGAGGGGGCTATAATAAACAAATAATGAACTCTATCATTTTTATTTTGTACAAATTACTTTGTAATTGAAAAAAACAAAAAAAAAAAATTTCGTCGGTATATACAAACGATATTTGCGGTAAATTTACCGTAATTACAATTGTTGTTGTACAGTTATTATTTTTTATTTTAAAATGAGCGAACAAAAACTGTTAATTAACAATTGTGACAGTAACAGGTCGATTCTGCGCGTTACCGGTAACAGCAAAATAGTTACCAAAACTCGTTACCGGTCTTAAAAATTGGTATTCTGTGCAGTGTAGCCAGAAAACTGTGAATCAAACTCGTAATTTTTAGAATGAAAATACGTCATTTCAATGAAAAAAACGGCAGTTAAATATTGAAGCTGAAAATAGCGCTCCATTTGTTTTATTTGGCTGCAAGCTGCATGCTCGTTGAATACATTAAAAAGTATCACACCACCAGAGATAATGAGATGGGAAACTTCTTTTTTATTGTGAATTCTGTTGATTTTGACAGCTAAAAATGCTTCTTCTCCAATTTTTTATGCAATCACGTCTTGTGTATGTGAGTTCACCTCATATTTGTCAAAAATAGGTATTACACCCAAAAAAGTCTTCCATATTTAAAAGAAAATTGTTTTTAGCTGAGCAAAAATATTGTTAATAATAGTCGATAAAGAACTTTTGTTAACATAGAAATGTTAATTTTGTCAATTTAATTTGAGGAGTTACTTTGATAACAGACAAAAATATTTTTGATAGAAAAAAATTGAATTTAAAATGAAAAAAATTGTTCTATTTACAAGTGGTGTTGTTAACAGAAAAACATAATTCAATTTCTTTCAAGAACAGCTATATCTTTGTTTTAAAAACTCTGTTCTAATTTTTAAATGCATGAATTTGTTTGAACAAACATTGTAAGCTAGCTTTTCCCCATGTGTACAGTGGTGGCTTAGCTGTCGAAAGTGAGATATTCACCAGCGCTCATGTCCATCCAGAGGGGTGAATTCATCGAGAATCCATCGAGAGGGGTGAGTTTGTCATGAAATTTTACTAACACATTTATAACATTTGCATTAGTATTGACTGCATTTTAGCATATGGCTATCTCCTTTTTGCCGAAGTTTCCAATCTCTTTATCTCTGACACCACTAACAGACACTTGCGATGACAATAAAGTCGATAACATTATCACCTATGTAGGCAGTGTTGTATATATGCTATGCAAGGAGTGGTCTTTATCATATATCAATGTTCACATTCTACCTTTAAAACTTTTTGCTATAATGAAAACTTTGTGTCTACTAAATACGTCAAACATGCCTCAAAATATGTCAATAGTCATTAGAGCTTAAAATACGTCAAAATGACGTATTTAACGTCACAATGGCAACGCTGATTCTGTGCACTCGGTAACGCTGCCTAACGTCGTTAACTCACCTTATTGAAATGAAGCTCTCTTTCGTGTGGTGAAATATGAACAATGGAAAATGAGAAGCAAGTACAGGGTTTTCCAATAAGAGGTGTTATTGTGAATCGCCCGCTATTGTGAATCGCTCACTTTTAATGGCTGAATTATGGCTGAATTACAATACTGCGTTAGGTCGGTCGGCCTTTGACAGCTAGACTAGAAACCATGGTATAATAATACAAGGTAGCATTGACAACTGCTTATTTTCTCGTCTGCAAGAAAACATCTCCTGTCAAAAACAGATGTCTGTGAAAATACATCTGCAGCTGCTGTGGTTGTTGTTTTTTTTTTCACTTCAACGTTTTCAACATTGCTTGAGTTTTCAATGGCGGATTGTGAGCGCTCTCTTTTTGAGTATAGTTTTTGACAGGAGATGTTTTCCCAAGCAACTGTCAATGCTTCCTTGTATTATTATACCATGACTAGAAACAATGGGTTCTTATGAAGCAACACAAAATATGACTTCATGCATTGCGTCGACCTAATCCCGTAAAAATGAATTTGAGGGGGTGACGTACGATCAACGCTATAGGCCAAAACACATAGAAAGCATGCATGCCTCAAGCATGCATCATGCCTGTGAAGCATGCTTGGTTAAAGCACATTGAAAGCATGCATCGCTTATGTGATAAATTTCAAATATGTTAAACTGAATAGAAATTTGAAAGAAAAAGTAGTGAAAATACATTAAATTTAATCAAAAACAACTAAAAATGGAATTTGAGGATATTTTATGCTTATTGGTTGTGTTGATATTGCTTTTATTTCACACATGTCTTCTGTCAATGCTTTGATGCCTGCAAAAAGTTAAAAGTTCGCCAACTTCAGGCATGCTTCAAGCATCATGCATGCGTGCATGCTTTTAATGTGGGCTACTTCATAAGAATATGTATATTCAATCACAAATGTCAGATGCTTGAAGCATGCATGCCTCCTATGTGCTTTGGCCTTATGAGTAGCGACATGCTCTACTAGCTCGTGCTTTTGACATTCCATATTAACGCTAGGTTGCATTTTTGTTGAGAAATGCTAAAATGTGGGTATTCTTGGATTCCGATGGAAAACTAAGATTTTCATTGGATTATCGTGGGAATTTATATTTTGATGCGAGTGTTTTTTAAATTGATAAAAATTTTTAGATTAACATGCTGCTTAAGTAGTATAATAATGATTTTGATGAATTTAGTATGATATTAATATTATTCAATTGTATATCCTATTAAAATGTATGCATTTTTTAGTATATTATAAATAATATAATAAGGGTATTCATGCAAAATGGCAAACTTATATATTGGGCAATTAGATATTTTAATAATTCAAATGATAATTCAAATGATAAATATAAAAGCATAATAAGAATGAAATGATAAATATTAGACATGTGCATGAATGTGTTTGAAAAAAATGTTGTACTGTGAACACTTGTGCAGTTCATTTTGTTTTTGTAAATTTGTACCCAAGTACTCACTAATAACAAGTGATTCAGCGTGTATTGTACAAGGGGGCGTGGCAGCTCGAATCTGCAATTTCGAAAAACTTTGGAATTATAGGTCGCAAAACATTGGAATTAGGTGTTCGGCCTCGATTTACATGTGCCGTTCCACTGGTAAAATTTTATGAGCGTTGGGCAAAGGGCGTGTCACTTTTACGGCTGCCCAAATTGTGGGTATAACTTTCGAACTATTAGTCACACATCAATGAAACTCGGTAAGAATGTACTATTTAGTCTTGTCCTTTGACTGGAAAAATTGAGTGAGCATTGGACAAGGGACATGGCACCGCCCATATAAGTCAAACTTATGGTATCAAATAGCTTTGGAGTTAAATGCCGCATAATAATGAAACTCAGTATGGAGTTGCCACTTGGTAATGTCCATCTACTAGAAAACCGAGACGGGCATTGTGCAAGGGGGTGTGACTCCGCCCATACAATTACAAATTTTGCCAAAAATTTGGACAGGCATTGGTCAAGGGGGTATGGCTCCACCCATACATGCCAAAGTTTTGATATCGAATAGCTATGGAAATTAAAGTCGCATAACATTGAAACTCACAATGGAGTTCCACTTGGTGATATCCTTCTACGCCTATGATAGGCATATTGTAGTTTTAGGCGGTTTTGTAAAAAGTTTGTACTACAGCACCAACTGGCGTCCAAGTTGGATCAAAGAAGAAAGCGCCAAAATACTCACCGTACCTCAAAACCACAATATACCAATTTTCATTCTAATCGCATAAAGATTTGTACTGCAGCGTCCTCTGGTGTTCAATATGAAAACCACTATATACCGATTTTCTTAAAATTTGCACTTAAGCGCCCTCTGGTGTTCAAGGTGGATAAAAATTGATTGAAATTGCCCCAAAACACGCAGCGTACCAAAAAACTTCTATACACAAATTTACATGAATATTTCCATACATATTTCCAACTTGCTTTCGTTTAATCAAAGAAAAATTTGCCATAAAAACTGAAATGTGTTTCCAGAAATTTTATTTTAAATTTTAATTTAATTTCACATTTTATCATTAAATTGGAAAGCGTTCATTTATTTTGAAGCTTCTAGTCCGAATTTTCACATTAATATGTGACATTTTTCATTATTTCGCAGATTATATTACACTTAATAAAAAGATCTTAGGTTTCTAAAGTAGGTTTTATGGCTCTTAATGTTTTTATGACAATATATTTTAATTTTTCATTGATTAAAATTATAATTGCATGATTTTGGAAAAAGTGACGTTTTGTGGGATTTTTAGTACAGCTGCTTTTATTGGCATCACCAAAATGACAGACGCACGATCCGTCAACGCAACATTGAGTTTTGCAAAGTTTCAGGTCGTCCGTTTTGACAGGTTATATCGTAAAGTTTTTACAACGGAGACCAACGTACGATCAGCGTACGACCGACCTAACGCAGTATTGTAATTCAGCTATAAGGCTTTTATTCTTTGACATTTGACAAGTAGAAACTACGCCATTACTAAAAATGGAACGATACACGCTTCAACAACGCATTGAAATTATTAAAATTCACCACAAAAATGGTGAAAATCTTGCAGTCACAGTTCGCAAAACTAAAGCATTTTTTGGTCGTCGTGAGGCACCTTGCGGACCGCAATACAGAAATTGTTGAAAAAATTTGAGCTGTCGGGACAAGTTAGTGATGTGAAGAATAAAAGCCGTGCACGTCGCTCAAGAACAACTGAGAATATTTATGATGTAGCCCAAAGTGTTGAAGAAAACCCAGGTTTGTCCATTCCTCGTCGTTCTTTGGAATTGGGCATTCCACATACGTCATTACACCGTATTTTGCATAAAGACTTGGGTCTTAAGGCTTATAAAGTTCAGTTAGCACAAGAACTCAAGCCGGCCGATCATCAACAACGTCGTGTCTCTGCTGATTGGGTCCTTGAAATGCATGAAAATGATCCGGAATTCCATCGCAAAATCATCTTGACTAATAAGGCCCATTTCCCAATGGGTGGCTACGTCAACAAGCAAAATTGTCGCATCTGGGGCTCGGAAAACCAAAGAGCCTTTCCATTCTCAACGTGTGACTGTTTGGTGCGGTTTATGGTCCGGCGGGGTTATTGGACCTTACTTTTTCGAAATGAGGTTCGATCAGCAGTTACGGTGAATGGATTGCGCTATCGAGAGATGATTAATGATTTTTTATGGTCGGAGTTGGATGATATTGATCTGGACAACGTTTACTTTCAACAAGACGGCGCTACGTGCCACACAAGCAACGAAACCATTGATCTTTTACGGGAAAAGTTTCCGGACCGTGTTATCTCTCGAAGAGGTGATCACAATTGGCCACCGAGATCTTGTGATTTAACACCTTGCGACTTCTTCCTTTGGGGCCACGTGAAAGATAAGGTCTACGCCAACAGCCCAGCATCGATTGAAGACCTCAAAGATGGAATTCGTGAGGCTATCGAGGACATAGGGTAGCCACTTTGAGATTTGGTTATGGAAAATTTCATGAAAAGGATATTGTCCTGTAAGCGTGGTCGTGGTGGCCATTTGGCTGATGTTGTTTTTCATTATTAACGGCATACCTTCCTCTTTATTATGAAATAGACATTCGATAATTTATCTCAAAAAATGGCATTTTTCTTTGAATACCAAAATAACACCTCTTATTGGAAAACCCTATACATAGAATTAATTGCATTTTGTTAAATTTTTATATATTTGTTCTACTTATTATTTTTTATATTTTATCAGCGGTGTTTTCTATATTTAATTTATAATTAATTGTTATAAATTTTTATTCAGCATTATTTTATTAAACAGTGAATTTGACAAAATTTTTTATTTTTATTTGCTCCAATTTCGATTTGAGGATTTTAAAATTAAATTAATTACTCAAAACACGAGCACGTTTTTAAATGCAAGCTAAACAAATGCCTTCTGCTTGCTTGTTACCACCTAAAGAGACGGTAACAATATTCAATAATAGTATTCAAGTTACTAAAAGGTGAATTTCTACGGCAACAAGATTAACGTTACCGCGACAGAATTGATGTTTAAATGTTAACATTTCGAACAGTTAAAATTGGCCGTTCATTGTTTTTTTATCGAACATGTTTTTTCGTATGTGGTTGCGGATGTGACCGATTGCGTTAAAGTGCGAGATTTACTCAGTGAATATTTTTGAGCCACGAGGCGAATCGGCCACAGACACAGAAAATTATTTCAATTGAAATCCAATTTTTTTGATGATTTGTAACATATACTGTACAAATTGTTATTAAACAACTTTTGCGGTAGAGCAACAATTCATTAACGGTAGAATTCACAATTCTTATCGTTTGGCTCGTTATCAATCGACAGTTTACTGTTCGAACCAGTAGAATTTACCGTAAATTTTTTCTGTGTTTGTTAAAAATCTATATATATAAGACAAAGTCGGGTTTGTTACACCATTTATAACTCAAGAACGGCTGGACCGATTTTAATGTTATTTTATTTGTTGGAGTTTTATTCATCCCGAATAGCAGAATAACTATAAAAATATCGGAAAAACTCAGGGGGCGTGGCACCTCCCATACAAATAAAATCTTCTACATATATCGAATAGCTTTGGAATTATAGGTCGCACAGCAACGGAATTCGGTATTCGACCTTAATTTTCACTTGCCGTTCCACTTGTAAAATTTTATGGGCGTTGGAAGTAGGGCGTGGTAATTTTTCAGCAGCCCAAAATTTCAGTATAACTTTCAAGCTATAAGTCACGCATTAATGAAATTCGGTTAGAAAGTACTATTTAGTCGTGTCTTTCGACTAGCAAAGTTAAGCAAGTATAAGTCAAAGGGGTGTGGCACCGCCCATACAATTCAAATTTATGATATCGAATAGCTTTGGGACATAATGCCGTATAATAATGAAATTCAATATGGAGTTACCACTTGGTGATATCCTTCTACCGGAAAACTGGGATGGGCTTTGGAAAAGGTTGTGTGGCTCCGCCCATACACTTTAAATTTTTAATATCAGATAGCTTTGGAACTAAATGTCGTATAACAACGAAATTCAGTATGGAATTACTATTGGGTGATATTCTTCTACTAGAAAACTGAGACGGTCAGTGAACAAGGGGGTGTGGCTCCGCCCATATAAGGCAAATTTTTGATATCGAATGGCTTTGGAAATAAATATCATATAACAATGAAATTTAGTATGGAGTTACTAATTGGTCAGGCATTTCTACTGGAAAACTGGCACGGGCATTGGAAACTTGGCGTGGCTTCGCCCACACAAGCTAAATTCAGTTCAATATACTTTACCACAAAAACTAACTTTTTTCTGACATTTAATAATCAAAATCAAATCTTCTAAACGAATAAAAATTTCTTCATTTTTAATTTTAAAACCGTAACTTTTGCAACTGAAAGAGATTTTTATCTTCATTACTTTTAGGTAAAATTGGTTTTGATGCATTTTCTCTAAAATAAAAAGAAATCCGAGAATTCCGATGATCCCAACTGATATGCCCTTTGAACGAATTCAATTCACGACTCGTCTTGCATTCGCCATGACGATTAACAAATCACAAGGCCAATCTCTTAGTGTTTGTGGCCTGAATTTAGAAAATGCATGTTTTTCTCATGGTCAATTGTACGTGGCATGTTCACGTGTCGGCAAACCATCCGCTTTATTTTTTCTTGCACCTGATAACAAAACGAAAAATTTCGTATATCACAAGGTGATTCACTGAAGACAATCAACCCGAGTGCACTTCATGCAGCAAAATACATAGCTTCAATAAAGTAAATGTCTTGCTGATACCCTATTGAAATATTAAATTTTTTGTATTAATTTTATCACATTATTCTAAATTAATAAAATAAAGTTGGGTTAGTTATACCATTTAATTACAACATATAAAGATTGGCTAGACCGATTTAAATAATCTCTTATTTATTGGATTTTTCTCTGCCCCAAATAGCAAAATAGCTCTTAAAATATCGGAAAATGGATGGAAGTTAATTATCTACATTAATAAACATCATTTTCTGTTCGTTTGACCAAAATGCAAATCATAACGCCAGGACGGATTTAACTCAAATTTGGCGTACATTTTACTTGAATCTTAGATTATCCTTTGGCATAACTAGTTTTGACCACGCCTCTTCCACCCTTTTACAAGTA
The DNA here is from genome assembly GCA_943735915.1 of Pherbina coryleti. NCBI lineage: Eukaryota > Metazoa > Arthropoda > Insecta > Diptera > Sciomyzidae > Pherbina > Pherbina coryleti. The sequence continues at coordinate 10,098,144 of OX030953.1, read as the reverse complement.
AGGGAAATCAACCAACTAGCATACCTTTTTTAGCGAAAAGCTTCGTTTAATTAATAATAAATTTGGATTCGATGACCTTTTTTTTATTCAGTATTTTAGTTTCTTGCAGACTTAGGAGCCTGACCGAGGCCATCAAACCGATTTATGTTAATGTTTATACATGAAAACGGAAAGATTCTTGACCCAACTTCGCCCCACCGTTTTTCAAAAATCGAGCATTTTCGAATTATCCCCATAATTTTTCGCAAAAATAGAAAATGTTCAAATCCGAGCTCATAGAAATAGCCAAAAACCATTTAAAAATTCTAACTAACATGATGTTGCTAACAGCAAGAACGAATTTATTTCTTACAGATAGATTATGTGCGTTACCGGCAATAGCAATATTGTTACCGAAACTCATTACCGGTCCTAAAAATCAGTATTCTGTACACTCGGTTACGTTGTCAAACGTCGCTGTCACCTTGTTGAAATAAAGCTCTTTTGGTGAGCTTTAAAAGCTTTTAAAGTGTGGTGAAATATGAACAATGGAAAATGAGAAGTAAGTACATAGAATTACACCTCTATTCTGGCGTTGAAGTGACAATGGACTGTCATTGAAATTTTGTCACCGAGCGTGTTATGCACTTGTTATGCCTTCCTGTTATTTTATTCTACATCAAAGGGGACACGGAGAAACCTTATGAAATTCCCCACACGATGGTGAAAATCTTTTTTACTTTATTAACACGTATTGTGAAAAATTTAAATTGTTGGACAAACAGAATATTTCAACGAAAAAATGTGAGTTAATAATTTCTTTAATTTTTGCATATTTTAGACATTTTCTTATTATTCAGGAGCAAAATATTCGAACGTACAATTGCAGAGCAACTGCAGTTTTATGTTCCATTCTGCAAGGAGCATCCCGAACTGCAAGGCTGGTGAAAATTCAGCGGAAAGGCCACGATTGTTTATTAATTTGTGATGCTTAATAGCACATCTATTCTGTCCTTAACTAAAATTTACCGTAGCACGTCTCCTGAGCGAGCTATAATGCAACAATACTAAATTTCTGTTGGATAAGCAACAACTATCTTCACGACCTGACTTTCCGTGCGTAGAATTGAGCTTATCACCTAATACAGTTGTCTTAAGAAGAGGTATAGGAAATTTGAATTAGCTGTGCAAAGAATGCTCTCCTTCAAATGAGCTGGCGGCGATGCCAGTAAAGGCTCCTGGAATAGCGATTTTGCATGAACTTGCTATTTTGTGGCTAGAGTATCAATATAAAAGATATTTGTACGTTTTTCGCTTCGCTCAACTGCTTTAATAATACAATAGTATGAAATTGGAAAATTTGAGAACAAATTTATCACATAGTTTTAGGCATTAAATAGAAAGCTGACTTTCTTCTTAGAAGATTGTTTTAGTTTTTCTTGTTTAAATACACAATTTTTAAGAAAAAGTAAGACCTTATTGCACATCTACAGAGCAAGACCTTTCTATTGATACCCTCTTTATAAAAATCGCATTTGCGGTATAGATTTGATGGTCATCACAAAAAAGGCGCTTGCGTAATAATAATATAGATTTTCTCATTGTTAATTTATTTATTTTTTGACTTTTCGCACAATTTAACAATTTATAGTTTTTAAGACTTTACAAAACACCGAATACTAAAGAAAAAGCGTTTCAAAAATTCGCTTGTCACCTGCTCCGTAGGTGATGACAGCTAGAAATGGCAAATTGAATTTTTTGATTTGTCACTTATCTGCTAGAATTAGACTTGCAACGAATAGTATATTCGGCAGTATACCGAATACCGAATATTCGGCGAGGCCCTTGACCGAATAGCCGAATATTAGGCAAAAGTATTCGGCTGGATTTTAGCGCCAAAAACTTGTACAGACGTGATTGTTTTGTGCTCCTTTGTTTTGTTCTAATGTACTCATCGCTCGCGCGCCCGCTGTTGCTCTGCGCGGTATATTGCTAAAGCACATGGTATAATAATACAAGGTAGCATTGACAGTTGCTTGGGAAAACATCTCCTGTCAAAAAATATACTCAAGAAGAGAGCGTTCAGAATCGGCCATTGAAAACACAAACAATGTTGAAAACGTTGAAGTGAAAAAAAAACAACAACAGATGCATAGCTGTTTTTGACAGGAGATATTTTCTTGTAGAAGAGAAAGCAAGCAGTTGTCAATGCTACCTTGTATCATTAAATTGCTCATTTTTTTGTCATTAAAAATGAAAATAGAGCAGTTCAAATAGTACTAATGCATATATTCAATTGGTGTGAGTGAGTACGCATATAGTATGAATTGTAGGAAAAAATGTGGGACAGACTGCATTTTTAATGCATTGTTTTTGACGTTTCTCTCAATTCAATGGTCGTTAAGTTTCGATCAAATATTGGTTGTCAACTTCTTGTTTCAACGCAACTTCACCCAAAAAAAACTTGTTGGTATTATTAACAATATCAGTGCTGTTAAATTTATTTAAGAAAATGCTATTATTGATTAAAGAAAATGATTAAATTATGTACCTGTTTTATGTACCAATGACTACTTAATAAATGATTATAAAAGAAATGAGAACCTTACCCTTCTAAATTTTGATTACCACAATAATTCAAATACATAGAATCCTCCATTTTTCCAATTCAGAAGATGATTATGTACCTGTGTTATGCACCAATGACCAGTGGCGTTCCTAGAGGGGGAGGGCGTGGGGGAGGTCCGCCCGGGTACCACCATTTTCGTTTTTTTTTTATTTCTCAAACAGAAAGAAAATGGTTCAAATACAATACGTTAAAAAATTTGTGTCCCATTTTGTCGCATTGAAATTATTTCAACAATTTGTGTATCAGTAGCTTCATGCGAAAGGAGTTTTTCAAAGCTTAAATTAATTAAGACTTATTTAAGGTCTTCCATGTGGCAGACAAGACTTTCCGGTCTTGCTATTTTATCCATTGAAAACGAGCTTGCATGTAATAGGGTCAATTGCATACGAAATCCTCCTCTGAGAGTAAAATAGCAAAGTTAACGCCTGCTGAAAGAGCACGAAGATATCGGGAAAATATAAAGCTAGATAAGGAACGAAATGAAGAATAAAAATGAAAGCAAAAATAATGGTACCTACATATGTATGACTTTGACCTCATTTTTGCTTTTTGTGTTTACTAACTGATATCGCCCATTTCACATTGAAGTGATCAGTTGCACTGACCATCTCCGATTTCTCTCAAATATTTTTTTTTGCATTGGTTTATTGATTTAAAAACCAAATTTGAAGTTATAAATTTTTAGAATAATTGTTCGCGGCCAAAATAGGGTCTATTTTAAGACAGCATAGCTCAATCAACTTAAGACCGCTATAACCGGTAATATAGTATCATTGGGAAAAGTTATTTAATCTATTTTGAGGAAAAGTACAAAATTTTTGAAAATATTGCAATAAGTTGACTCATTCTTAATTTGTTTAAGTTCAGTACCATGCCAGCAACACGAGCTTTCAACCAGCTATTGAATTTTATATTTTTTTTTTTTAAAAAAATAAAGAAAAAAAAATTGGATCAAAATTTTATGTATAGCTGAATTATATACTTTATATTTACTTTTTTTTGTAAAAGAATAAACCTGTTTTTTGTTAAACTCCCAATTTGATTTAAATTATTTGGTTAAGCGCAACAAAATGTATTGAACGTCACAAAATGTATTGAACGTCACTTTATTTTTTTCTTAAATTGCTTATTATTTAACAGTTTTTTATTTTTTATTGCTGCAAGTCTACTACTTTGAAAATAACTTCTATGTTAATGTCTTTTTGGAGAAAAATTTTAATTTTTTCCGTTAAAATTGTAGAATATGTAAGGATTTTTGGTAAAAAATGATTATTTCTTAAACTGAAATGACGATTTTTGCAAAATCTAATTTGACTGATTAAACAACTTAATAAACATCACAGTAAGCTTAAATTTACAAGGTTTTTAATATTTAAGTGATTCTTTCCGTATATCTGCTGTGTGACGTTCAACACAAAAATCGTATAAAAACCATAGAAAAACTGATTTTTTGCAGGGCCTAAAAACAACTTCGAATTCTCCATTAACTTTCACTTAATTTGACTACTCAACGGGAAAATTTAAAAATCATGTAAAACAAAACATGAAAACCTCTTTGTGCACGTTTTTTTTTGCAATTGATCAATTTTTTTTTTTTTTGATTTCGATAAGGTTATTTCAAATTTTGGAGCTCTTAAAGTAAGAAAAGTTAGTTTTTAAGACAACGCCATTAATAAGATTTCTTTGTTTAACCTTATACCTACATATACAAATATGTACCTGAAAATGTAATGTTTTTGTTCCGTCAGTTTTTAAGACTGCGAAGTTAATAAGTTTTCTTTTTTACCTTATGCCTACATATCTAAATATGTAGACACCTGAAAATGTAATATTTTTGTTCTGTTTTTTACAAATTCTTATTGTTTGTCATATGGTGTTTTTTTTTCCGTAAAACATAAAGATAATAATAAAAACACTTAATCTTATCGAATTGGTTTCTTTTTGCATTTAGAAATTTTTTATAGGGGTGACACCATGAGTATCCGCCCCGGGTGTCACCAAGCCTAGGAACGCCACTGCCAATGACTATTAAAATGATTATAACAGAAATGAAAATATGAATATATACGTAATCAATCGATTTTAATTTTTCATTTTACGAATTATTTCTCTCTGACAAAATATATTACTTAAGTATTCGGTATTCGGCCGAATATAATAAAAGTAGCCGAATAGGCCGAATACCGAATAGTAACCGAATATTCGGTGCAAGTCTAGCTAGAATAGAAGAACATGAAAATAGTCATTCCCCACACTTTGTCACGATTTTGTCACTGTCACTTCAACGCCAGAATAGGGGTGTTAATTGCATCTATATATATAAAAATGAATCTTGGTTTGTTCGACCACTTAAAACTTGAAAACTACTGGACCAAATTGGATACTTCCTTCTGTGAGTTTGTTTGTAATTGTTCCGCGAAGGTTTTGGAAAAAATTCACGGAACATTGGACAAGGGGGCGTGGCACCTCCCATACAACCCAAATCTACGGTAGCGAATAGCTCTGAAGTTATAGGTCGCATAGCATCGGAATTCAGTGTTCTACCTCAATTTACAAGAGCCGTTCCACAGGTAAAATTTTATGGGCGTTGAATGTGGGGCATGGCACTTTTTCAGCAGACCAAATTTTCGGTATAACTTTCCAGCTATAAGTCACACATTAATGAAACTCGGTTAGAACGTTCTATTTAGTCGTGTCTTTCGACTGGCAAAATTGAGCCAGTATAGGCCAAAGGGGTGTGGCACCGCCCATACAATTAAAATTTATGATATCGAATAGCTTTGGAACTAAATGCCGTATAATAATGAAATTCAGTATGGGTGATATCCTTCTACTAGAAAACTGAGACGGTCATCGAACAAGGGGGTTTGACTCCGCCCATACAAGCCAAATTTTTGATATGGAATAGCTTTGGAAATAAATCTATATATATAAAAAAGGAGCTTATGTTTGTAACTATGCAATAGACTCCTACACTACTCATCCGATTAGCATGAAAATTTGTGTATAGAAGTTTTTTTGTACGGTGCGTGTTTGTGGGCTATCAATTTTGATCCACCTTGAACACCAGAGGGCGCTGTAGTACACATTTTTTACAAAGCTGCCTAAAACTCACAAACCGCTTATGCGATTAGAATGAAAAGTGGTACACAGTCGTTTTCATGTAGGTTGAGTGTTTTGCTGCAATTTTTTTTGACCTATCTTGAACATCAGAGGGCGATGTAGTACAAATTTTCCGCAAAACTACCTGAAACTCCCAAACCGCTCATGCGATTAGAAAGAAAATTTGTATATATGTAGTAGTTTTCAGGTACGATGAGTTCTTTGGCAGTATTTTCTTTGAACCACCTTGGACACCAGATGGTGCTGTAGTACAAATTTTTTACAAAATCGCATATTTTTAGTTGTTTTCTTAGGTTACATATGCAAATATTTACAAAATATAAAATATTTCTTAAATTTAGTAAAATTAAAAAAAATCGGACATCAAAAACATGAACATATCTTGAAAACTGTGAAAAACTAACTACAATGATATATTTAATGCAACATCGTTTCTGAAAAATGAGAAAAAACAATCAGAAATTTAATTTTGTGACTTTCGATTCAAACATCTCTGCTGTTTTTTTATACATTTTGTTAAATTTTTTTTGTCTTAAAGCTTCATCAAAGTACTATGAAAACCTTATTGCAAAAATACCGTTAGTTGAGTATATATATTTTAAATATCTTTTTCAAAAAAGGTCTGAAATTTTGGAGTTTTCCTCAAAAAAGGCTCAAAATTTGTTTTTGCTGTAAAAAAAGTTTAAATTCAAATTCGCAAATTTTCAGTTCTATTTAAAAGCTATAACATTTATAGCAAAAATTGTTTAAATTTTACACAAAAATTAAAACCATTCTTGTGCCCTTGATTTTTTCAAACAAAATTTTTTTTCCAATATTGTATTTTTTATATTTTTGAAAACAATACAAGCTAAAAAATTATTTTTTTAGAAAAAATGATCTTTGTATCTCTTACCAATCAAAAGTTATAAACAATAATCTATATCCATATCATTTGCGGTCAGCTTCTATAGATATAAAAAGCAAAACGTAAAACTCCAAAACTACTGACCGGTAGAGATGAAATTTTGGCAGTAGATTTTTTTTCAAGAACGAGATGGTTTATGCCACACCCCCTTTTACCACCCACAAATCAATACATATGCTATATTTTCGACGGTTTTGGCTGTAGAAGGCTACAATTTGGCAATTTATTTTATATGCTCACTGTCGGCAACTGTACTAAAACTGGGTAATGTCCATATACTAGAAAACTGGGGTGGGCATTATATAAGGGGGTGTGGCCCCGCCCATACAAAATTTGTATTATCGAATAGCTTTAAAAGTAAAAGTAGCAGTACTTACATACAAACTCAAAATGGAGTTACTATTTGGTGATCTCCTGCTACTGGGAAACTGTAACGGGCAGTGGAAAATGACATTGGCATTAAAATATGGGTCTAAGAAAAGTTTCGAATATAATTATTATGTTGCGATATAATTGCTGGGTGCAGCAACGCGCGCCAGGAAAAAGCTAGTTTTATATATAAATTGCAAATATAAAATATTTAAAAATGTTTTTAAGTATTTTAAATGTTTAATAATTATATTTATATTTTTATTTTTGTTTAGGTCTTGCTTTGATTTTTAAATTTAAACTCATCATCTATATATCGCACTCCATCTTCAAAACAGGTACAACTCAAAATTTACAAACTTTTTCTTTTTAATGTTAAACTATTCGTAGTGATAACCTCCATCAACTATCAAAATTTTGCACTCATCTTTTTACTCTTTAATTAAAAAAAATCGTGTTGTCTCCTTTGAAAAACAAATTGGTGTTTTGCTTCTCATGAAAATTTTGAAATTTTGAGTTTTGTCTGTTTTGAAGATGGAGTGCGATATTTAAAAAAGAGTGTTTGTGTGTAACTACGCAATAGACTCCTAAACTATTCATCCGATTTGCATGAAAATTGGTGTAAAGTGGTCTTCATTTTGACCCTTCTTGAATACCAAAGGGCGCTGTAGTACAAATCTTTTACAAAACCGCCTAAAATTCCCAAAACGCTCATGCGATTATATTGAAAATTCGTACTGAGGTACGATGAGTATTTAGTGCTGTAAAATTCGTTTCATTTTAAGCATCAGAGGGCGCTGCAGTATAAATATTTTACAAAATCGCCTCAAACTCCTAAACCGCTGATGTCGTTTGCTTTTCAAAGTTATTCCGAGTGAAGTCATGTGCGCGACCACATGACTTAAAAAAAGCGCAAATTAAAAAATTATATTTTCTAATATTTCCGAGAATTTTCTAAAGATAAAAATAATTAAATGTAATAGTACGAATGTAAGAGATCTTATATAAATTTATAACCTAGAAAAAAATCTTTGATGTTAAGAGCTCTAGAATTTTTTAAAAATTTTTTAAATATTTGTACAAATTTTTGTTGCATCTATTGGGAAAAATAAAGGACTTTCAAACTTCGCCCTCAGCTCATTTTTTGGTCAAAAACTGATCCTCAACAAAGTCGGAAATTTTTGCCACCGTCCCAGCTAATTTGGGGCTGAAAGGGTTAAAGATTTTCATTTTTCGTCAAACTTTTTTATTTAGTGTGATATTTTGTGAAAAAGAGCGTTTATAAACCCGTCCCCCCGTCCCCCCGTCTAACATAAATAATGGAAGGAACTTTACCTTACCTGGAAGGAACTTTACCTTAACAACGCAAAGGATTTGGAAGTTCGAAAAAAAATTGAATAAAAAAATCTCTCCGAAAACTTCTGCAAAACCCACGCTTTTCGCAAAACCTTCGCTTATCAGTGGGCCAGGCTTAATTGCTAGGCTCAATGGGCTATATGTAGACTTGTCGACTATAATTCAAAATATGTGTTAGAAAAAGTGCCCAATATATTTTGGGTCTCCTCAAAAAGTGATTTAATTTTTATTTTAGTTTTTTTTTAAATAATCTTACAAAATAAAGTTATATTTATTGAAAAATATTTTAATTGCAAGTTGTGATGATTTTGAAATGATCCCGATTCCCGAACCACTAGCTGGCGTTGCTTTGTCTAGCAAGAGCTCTAAGCAAATGATTGCAGTTCTTTTTTCTCACTTTTGTGAATGAAGTGCTGAAAAGAGAAAAAGCTTAGCGTTGCGATAACAACAAAAATAATTATGACATACAACGGAAAATAACAACAAGCACCATTCATCAAATTCCAAAAAAAAATCCAAATATCTTGCGCCTGTGAAATGCGATGTTAACAGTTTCCACATTTGTCCGCCCACGAGACGCTTATTCGATGGCGCTGTCAACAATTCAGCGAAAATATAACATAACGCAAGTCAACGCATCGAAACGCATCGAAACGCATTGAAAGACAACGCGTTGGCCTGTTAGTTTTCTGTACGTTTGTTGCAGCCTAAAGAAATTTTTTGTCTACAACTTCAGAAACACACACACACTCATGTAAACTACCCCATAGCCAACACAATAGAGCGAGAGCATGTGCGCAAACTTATATGCAACACTTGTTGTGCTTGTTACGCACATCAGGTTGCTGTTAAATTATAATGGCTTCTTGCTGGCCATTTTGACAAATCACAGTGCAGCGTTACGCCCCGTGCGTAGAGCGCATAAACACACGCATGTCTTGCACGCGCAAAAGAGATAACACTGACTAACAAACTGCGGCATGAGTAGCACAGAGCATGCTCTCAACCTATCGCAAATCAACGCATTGCCATGCACATAAATATATAAAAACATTTATATATATAAACATATAAGCAATATTTATAAAAGCAGATCTAAAAGATTAAAAAAAAAAAGAAACAAAAGCAAGCAAAGCACGGCAACCAAATAAAATGAAACTGAAAATGAATGAGAGAATAGTTTGATGGGAGACTCTTAGGCAGGGGGATAGAGCTATACAAAAACAAAACGGCAAACAACATTTCTAAAGAACAGTCCAAATGAAAATAAAAATAAAAAGAAAAAAAAAATAAATAAGCAGAAATAAAAATAGAAATAATAAAAAATAGAAAAAGAAAAGTTTTTTGCAAATGACTTTCTACAAATTATTTTTGGCTTTGTTCGCGTGAGGGGATCTGTATGGACGCAAAACTACGTATGACTGAGTATGCATCCTTTCTGAGTTTTTCATGGAGGAACATGTGTATTTGCCTTTTTATTTATGCATTTATATATTTGCTTTGTCTGTTTGAAATGTACACACACAAACACACATACACACACTTACATGTGTTTGTTTGTACGTATAATTACTCACAATTATATGAAAATGTATTCATTCAAAAACTTTTGAAAGGTTTGAAATAACGAAATTAATTAAAAATACTTTAAAACTCTTCTCCGCGTTTTCACCAAAATAGATTTAAACTATACATCACAACTTAAATGTTATAGAAATATATTTTTTTAAGAAGTTTTCCATATAATCTTGATGAAATTGATAGAAATTTCTAAAATGCCAATGAATTTATTATTCGACATTGAAGACCATTTCATTTGATATTGAAAGAGTCGTTTTTTTTAGAAAAAACACACGTTTGTTTATGAAATTTTATTGCTTAAAAGTTGCGAAATTAAAAAAAAAAACTTATTTTGAGTCGAAAAAGAATAATTCTTCAGTAGAAACAATTTCTCATAAACCACAACCATTTCTTAATGAAATAAATGTGGATATTTCCATGTTGCATTTAAGGGAGAGGGGGGGGGGGGGGGGGGTTAAGGTTTGACAATTTTTTTTCCATTTTTTTATTTATATTATTATATTGACATGCTAATGCAACAAGACCGAGGTCTTATAATTAAAGCATTAGCCTTTATTTACATCAGTTCGTATGACAAAAGTGTTGAACAGTTAACTAATAAAAACTAATATAATGAGAATAATGTTAACAAATCAATTAGAATGAAGTATAGTTTACAAGTATAGTAATATAAGTAAGTATAAAAAATATGGTTTGAAAGTATATAATGCTTAAAATTAGTCATTATCTTATAAATGTATTAATACGCAAACATCGAATGTTGAACTTTTCCAATATTTATTTAAGAATAAGGACAATGAAACGTATATTATTCGAAAGGTACTACACCATAGATGTGCCGATTTATGTTAGATTTTAAATTGATGACCTTTGACCCGAAATATGAACGGTGAAAGTTTATATTAATTTTAGTAAGGGATCTCAGAACTGGGAAGAGGTAGAACGAAGAATGAGGTATCGGATGAAAGGTCTGGCGGCACAATATGATTGAATATTAGATTGGTGACCTTTGACCCCACATATGAGCGGGAAAAAAGCATTTATTAAATAAAAGCTATACTGTAAGAGATGGAGAAACATGATATAAGAGAGAAATTTAGATATTATAAGATGTGCAAAAAATACTTTGATATTTTTCACCATCGTTTACGGTTACCCTACAATAAGCAGTTTTTATGAAACAAGTGTCAATATATATTGCGATGGTTAAATTGCTTACAAATAGTAAATTTTGAAAAATTTCCGTTATTTTGACATCAAAATTATTGTGATATGTATCTCGAAAACTATAGATTAAATTTATTTATTTACTAGCCTTTTCCCGGCGCGCGTTGCTGCACCCTGCAACTATATAGGAACATAAGAGGTGTATTAAAAACTTTTCTTAGACTCATAGTTTGACACCACAGTCATTTTCCACTGCCCGTTACAGTTTCCCAGTAGTTTTAATGTTCACAGAAAAAAAATGATTTTTATTAATAGACAAGCATTTGAAAAACAGCTTGGTTTGTGTCTAAAAAAAATATATTTCTCGCGATAACTTTTGATCGGAAAGAGATATTGGTATAATTTTTTCACATAAATTATTCTTTGAGCTTAACTATTATATAAAAAGAATAAAAACAACTTTAAAAAAAAAATTAATTTCTTTAAAAAATCACTGGGGTCATGTTTTTTGATGACAGAAATAGTTAATAAATTTTTCTGTAAAATTGGAAGCATTTTTACAAAACGCTATGTCATGTAAAAGGTAGTCGAAAATGCAATTTTGAGTTTTTATTATTTTAACAACAAAAACAACTTTTGTGTCATTTTTTGAGTAAAAAGTCAATATTTTGGACCTTTTTTCAAAGAAATATTAAAAATATATCCGCTAAGATAACAGTACCCTTTAAATTGTTTTTATTAAGTTCTTGAATTGAGTTTATCAACGAAAAAAATTGGAATGAAATATATTCAAAAACAACGGAGTTCTTTGCATCGCAAGTAAAATATACGAATTTCTGATAGTTTTTTTTGTTATTCTAAGGAAACGATGTTTTTAAAAAAAGACGTTGTACCAGAAGTTTTTGCAATTTTAAAGATATGTGAATGTTTTTGGAGTCAAAATAACAGGGTTTCCTTAAAATTAATAAGTCGAGCATTTTCGCTTGAACAAAATACGCCAATAGTAAGATTTGCGTTACTTTTAAAAGGGCGGAAGAGGCGTGGTCAAAACTTAGTATGTCATAACCTAAGTTAGGGTTCAAGTAATATGTGAGCCGAGTTTGAGTTAAATCTGTTCAGCCGTTAAGATTTGTATAGTAGTCAAACAAACAGAAAATGATTTTTATTAAAATAGATTTATTTAATTCATCTACTGGGTTTAACCCTTACAGATATAACTTAACCTAATTAAATAATAATAGTTTAACTATGTATGATAAATATACAATTTATGATTTCATTGAATCAATCATTAAGAATAATATGAAGATCGTTTAAAAATATATGTCTGTTTAAATCAAAATTCACATGACTGTTGATTGAGTTGAACAAAGTTAGACACCTTGATATTGGTTCATTCAAACCATAGTTAGAACTATGGGACTGCGGTAAAAATAAATTTCTAATTCGCAGTGTTTTCTGCGGCGCATAAAAATCGATAAGAGCTAATAATTCAGGTGAATCAATTTTATTGTTAAGGACATCCTTAATGAAAATAATGCTCTGAGCCTTTCTTCGTTGATTTAAACTGTTTAAATTTAATAATTCGCAGCGCGATTCATATGGGGGCATATTCTCACCAGAAAAACTGCGTATTTTTTCAATTATTTTTACCGCTATCTCATAAAAAGGATACCAAATTATGTTGGCATACTCTAAAGTCGGTCGTACTAATGCGACAAATAAGGATTTTAAGGTGTTTGGGTCATTAAATTCCTTTGAGTTCCTGATGATGAAACCAAGAAGAGAATTCGCCTTAGAAACCATATAATCTATATGCGCGTCAAACGATAGTTTAGCGTCAACAAGGACGCCTAAGTCTTTTACGACTCTATCTCTTTGGAAAAAACAATTTAAGTCGTAATTGTATTCGTGATTGTTTACGCGTGCAAGTTAGGATTTTACATTTGCTGAAATTTAGATATAAATCGTTTTGATTGCACCACGTTATCAAAGAATTTATATCTTCCTGAAATAGGCAACAGTCATGTGAATTGTTTACAGTTGCAAACAGTTTTAGGTCGTCGGCATATAGCAAAAAATTACATGACTTAAAGATACTAGTAACATCGTTAACGAATAATAAAAAAAGCAGAGGCCCTAAGTGACTTCCCTGAGGAACACCGGAGTTTGTTGTTATGATTCTGGAATAACTTTCCTTCACCTTTATTAAGAGGTGTCTCTCGAAGAGATAGGATTTAGTTCAAATAAGTAAGTTGGAGTGAATACCAAGCTTTTTCAGATTTTTTAATAATAGCGTATGGTTGAGGCTGTCAAAGGCTTTAACAAAGTCGGTATACGAGACGTCCACCTGAGACCCACATTCGATAGCACATAACGAATGATTTGTGAACGACGCTAAGTTTGTGGTAATAGACCTACCAGGGAAAAAACCATGCTGCTTCGTAGATATAATATTTTTAAATTCGTAAAAAAGCCGTTTGTTGACAATCTTATCAAGTAACTTAGGTATTGCTGAGAGTTTGACAATGGGCCGATAATTAGTAATAAGCCCTCTCTGCCCTGATTTGTGAATGGGAGAAATATATGATATTTTCCATTCATCTAGAAAAACACCTGATATCAATGATTTATTAAAAATTAAGGTAAGGCATTTGAAAAGAGAAAAAGCACAATTCTTTAAGAAAAACGGGGGTAAAAGATCATAGCCTGCTCCTTTATTGCAATCTAGAGCTTTAATCTCGTTTAAAACCTCATCCTCGGAAATAGTTATATTACCGATGCTAACTGAACTTGGTATGTTTAAAAAGTTGTGTCAGTTATTTGTCGTGCAAAAGCTTTCGAAGATAGATCCGAACAAATCTGCGAAGAGTTCACAGATGTCCTTATTATTGCTGGCGATTTTTCCTTGATATTCCATCGTATTTGGTATGCCGGACGGCTATCGTTTTGAGTTAATAAAAACCCATAAGGATTTAGAACTAGATTTAATATTGCTTTCTATATTAAAAAGGTATTGTTTGTGGAGAAAATTCGAAAGGAATTCGAATTCTCTTCTACGAAGAAGAAATTGGTTTTTGTCTTCTGACAGATTAGTTTTTTTATACCTTTTATGGTATAAAAAAGACTGAGAACTTATAGATGTACTGAGAACTTATAGATGTTCTCAGTACAACGTTTTTTGTATGAAAATTCGTTGATTGAGAGAAATAACGGTATACGAAAACTTTTTTGCTAATATTTTTCACAATTAGTAGTTAAAAAAATTTCCCGTTATTATGACACTAAAAGTGTTGCGATATTTCGAAACATGTAGATTTTTTCCTCAGAATGAGAAAAAAACAATTGCTATTTCAAATTTTGATTTTGCAAGCAAATATCTCAGCCATTTTTCAATCGATTTTCATTAAATTTTCTTTGTCTGAAAGTTTAATTAAATGACTTTGGAGAAATAAGAAAAGATTTACCGTTATCTCACCAATTCAATTTCTTATGTTGTTTTCAAAAAAACTCTAAAATATTCAATATTTGCTCAAAAATTAGACCAGACATTCTTTTTTGTAATTTTTTTTTTATTTTCTTCTCTCACACTCTTTCATATAACATATTAGTTATTTGCTATATGCTATATAATTAAGTGTTTCTATCATCGAAAATCATGAACTACCCCCTATGATTTTTTTGATGAAAATTACATTTTTCAAAATGTTGTTTTTGTATTTTTTACAAAGTTCTACAGCTTAAAAAATAATTTCTGTGAAAAAATATTTCAAATATTTCAAACCACTCCAAAAGCTATCTATATATAAATAGGCGTAGGCAGAACAGTTAAGGGGGGGGGGGGGGTAAGGTTTGACAATTTTTTTTTTAATTTTTTTTTTTGTTTCTGAAAGTCAAACATCTGAAGAATATTGTATTAAATTTTTTGGTCATTCGGAGGAAAACTAACGAAGTTACAGTAGGTTGAATGACCGTACCTCCAACTAAGTGTTGCTTAGTGTACAAAACTTTAAATCGATTTTCCCAAACATGTAATTTTTGAAGTCGGTGACCAGCCTATAGAAAAACTACTGAACCGATCGTTTTGAAATTTTTTACACATATTCTAAATATAAGTAGCTCTCTAGTGACGTCGAGGTTTTTAAATTACTTTTTATTTACTAACAATTTTACAATAACAATAAAATTTCAAACCACTCCAAAGTTATATACACAAATCTATGTTTATGTGGCGAACAATTAAAATAACATATAAAAATTAATATATTACGTGATTATTGCATTTCAAAATAAAAGTATGCATTTTCATACCCATTGTTGTAATGTGAATCTCTCTCCCTTTTAAGTTTTGCAAACAATTGTTGCTGCTCTCTCTCTCCCTCTCTTTGTTTATTGCATTTCGAGCAGCTACAAGATAAAAATACATGTATGTATGATAAATGTCATTAAACAAAAATAAAGAATTTTTACTTGGTCTTATGACAAAAAAAATTGACGTCGTCAGGCAGCGTAAAAGTGCAATAATGTTGTACGAAGTTCACACGCTGAGTGGAAGTGCTACGAAATATTTAATTTTGCAAAATAAAATTGATTCTATGACCTCATTACGAAAACAAAATTTTTTGGATCCCGAACACTACAAAGGCAACCGCCTTAATGCAGTAAAAATGCAACAACAATAAAAAAACGTTGTGTGGAATTATAAGTCCATGATTATTGGCGCTACGGTTAATTTTATGGAACTACAGTAAAGCTGAAGTTTTCGGTAAGGACCAGGAATAAGATAAGGAGTAGGACAACAATTTGAAAACAGATTAGATTAAAGATTTGGAAAAGAATAAGAACAAGAATTTTTTGACAAGGGTAAGGACAAAGATTGACGCATCCTAAAACAATATTTGGAACAAGATTGGGAAAAGTATAAGGACAAGAAATGGGACAAGGCATATAACAAGGATTTGAATACATTAAGAACAAAATGTAGGACAAAGATTTAGAAAAGAAGTGGGATAAGTATTAGTCAAGAATTGAACAAGGATAAGGTCATGAATTTGAACATGGATTGAAACAAGAGTTTGGACAGGAAGAAGGAATATAATTAGAACAAATATAAGACTAAGGATAAGAAATGCAAGCAAGTTTAGGAAGAAATTAAAGGATAGGGACATTTTGGCTGCAAAATTGTTTTTGAAATTTTGTACACATATTCTACATATAAGTAACTGTCTAGTTACGTCGAGTTTTTTAAATTTTTTAATTACTAACAATTTTACAATAACAAATGGGTAGATTTTTTCGTCAAAAATCGTCATTTTGGCTGCAAAATGGTGCCAAAAATTTAAAAATTTAAAAATTTAAAAATTAAAAAAAAAACACAGGTGCGTCACTGGACACACGAGAGAAGCGAAGCATTTTCGCAATTTCATAGATTTGATAATTAAATGGCTTTTTTTGATTAAAATAATTTTTAAATTTAAAACTTTAAATTTTACGTTTTTGTATGGGAGCACCCGTAAGGAGTGGTCGAAGGGGATAGGTCCTCAAAGGAGAAATATTCCTTTTGCAAAAATAATGGGGGTTGCTCATACATATTAACCCTCTCCGGCCCACCCTTAAGGCCCACCTGTTCAGTTGTAGGGAATAAAAATACAAAAATCAATTAATTTGTTTGTAGCTTAACGACATCTAGTAGTAAGTAGAAGCACGTGTTGGTTTTTTAGTACTCTTATGTGTATAGCCAATACACAACCTTTATTGGCTATTGTGTATTGGCTAATGGTTATTGTAGGAGATGAAGTATATGTAGCCAATACAATTCCTATAAATAGATTGTTTTGATCTACTGCAACAAAGCTTTAGTTAATTTTTAATACTGAATCAGCGATAGTTCCCAACGAAGGGTTTTGGTTCGATGGTTAAACCGTTAAACTTCAGTGAAGAGGACTAGGTTCAAATCCTGCAGTGAACGAAAAATTATTTTTAATTTCAAATTTTCTTGTTGCTAAGACGCAAGCAAAAAACAATATCAATTCTAAGAAAAAAGGTGTCGGAAAAAAGTGTCGTTTTTTCTGATTTCACTCTAGCAAATCGCAGAACGAGGCGTAAAAAGCTTCGCTTCAAAAAAGCTCAACGTGACTGGAGAGATAAAGTAAAAAACTAAAGACAGCATTTTGATTTTGTGGTTTCAGATGATCCAGTGGTGCTGTAGGCTTGTCACCGCACAAAAACTTTTTTCGAGGTGCCTTCGGAGACCTAAATACAATAAATCCGCTGTTTCTCTCTATTTTTTAACAAAAATTTTTTAAATATTCTTCAAATGTTGTACTTTTATATAATAATATGTAAAATAAACCTACTGTAATAATTTTTTCTAAAAAAATTCATGAAAAAAGGTCTTTTTTATACGAAACAAACCTTACCCTCCCCTTAATGTTTGAATTTTTAAAAATTCCTCTGGCGTTTTTACATCTACTGGCATATATACAGTTAGTCACAAAAGTAAGTCTGTACACAGAGGTCTGTGAAACATTGTTAATAAAAAAACAAAAACAATAGATGTGTTTCCGTACACAATGTCGAGTAAAAGTCGAATAAAGTTCAAGCTGGGAGCTTGAAAAGCTTGAAATAGAAATAAAGTTCATTGAAAGCTGGGAAAATGAAATTTGAGAATAGTGTCAAGTACGGAAACGACTTCTATCTAGTTTGCAGCACAAAAACACCTGATTGCCTATAAAACGTAAACAGCGCCAAATTTATTTACGCCAATTATCAAATATCAGCTTTCAAATTAATTTTTAATTTATTTATATTCATTTGCAATTTATATTTCACCATTTGTAAATTCTTTTCCGCCACACAGCTTAAACAAGCAAAAAATGTACATTTGACATTTTCTTGTTCTTCTTGATGCTTGTTCTTATAATAATCGAAGAAATTTTCCCAGCACACTTCGAGCTACTTTTGAGCTCGAGAGAGCTTTTTTATGCTTGTTCTTCTTCTCTTTTTTGAGCTAGAAAAAGTACGGAAGTTACTACAATCGAGTCCGAAAACAGTCCTAATATAAGTGAAATGAAAAGAAACATATTTTATTTATTTAGGCAATTTATGTTTCCACAAAAAAACCAAACAAAAAATATTTGAAAAGCAAAATTAAAAAACCATTTCATATTTGCTTAAAATATATCATGCATTACACAAAAGTAAGGAATGAATGATTTTTTTTGTTAAATTTCGTTATATTAGTACTTTGTAGGGTATCCTTTTGCTTTTATTACAGCTTTCATTCATGATGACATTGAATTTTGGGTCACTTCACGGTCTATTTTAGACTACTCATCCCAGAAGAAGCCGTTTCAAGTTCTTTTTGGTATTAATTTCATGTTTTCTCAATTGGCTGTCTAAATGCTCCCATAAATGTTCAATAACATTCATATAACTGGTGACTACGGTGGTGTTTTGAGCTGTTTCCAAATATTGTAAAGTAGCCACTCTTCGACAACAACCGACGCACATTGGGGCCTATTCTAATAAAATGTGGCGAAAATACCAAAATAAAAAAATGTCAGTAGGCAATACTGAACAATTGTTGTATACATAGCATGAAGGCGACTACAAAGTACCGTTGGAACGCGAGCGCTGTGACCACGCACTGAGTTGCAATTTTAATTGAAACTTATATGTTCTATGAAATGCTCGTGGTGACAATAAGTGATTTTAAATGTGTTTTCAAGTTCAATTTTCTACATTTTGGTTAACGCCACTAGCTTGAACTTATCAAGGCATCTTTACCATCACATTAATAAACTTTTGGCACATTACTTATTTTTATAACTAAAATAGTAAAAAAGTTATATCATTATTTATATGTTCCTTAAAGAAGTTACAATTTAATTTAAAAAAATATAAATCGTTAAACAAATAGTAGCTTTCCGGGATAGTCCGGGTACTTCTTTAACGGTTTTAATATTCCACATAGTTTTAACTTATAGCAACAACAAAAAAAAATTGTGCAAATTTGCGCCATTTTAATTTATGCATTTTTAATAAGGAGACTACCCCATGTCTGAACAATTTATTTACTTAGTACAAACGTTTCTAAAATCCAGAGGAGGCGTTGCATTTATAGAAAAGTATATATATCCTTAATCAGCGTTACCTCCTTAGCCTGTCTAGCCATGTCTGTGTGTCCATCTGTATATTGTCCTTGAACTCAGGACTGAGGGAAGGAGATGAGACAATTTCATGAAACTTGGGACACATGTCTATATGATCCGAAGGATCTGCGCATATGAAGCTGTTATTGTCATTTTTTGAATATGTACTGTATTTAGGATACGAACTTCCTATAAAACAATGGCAAGCTCGAGGTGTAAATGAAACGATAATAGAAGAAACCAAAAGAAAAATTCAGCAAAGCTTTGAACACAGAATCGGGTTAAATGTAAATAAGCCAAAGCATGGTTTCGGCAGTAGCAATGATGAGTACACTGCCAGACGATTTTTTGATGACCCAGACATATCTTCGCGTGGCGTCCGTGGCGTAGTTGGTTAAAGTGCGTGCCGGCTATGTCAAAGAACTTTGGAAACCCAGGTTCGAACCCCAGCAGCGACAGAAAATTATTTGAATTAAAATAATTTTTCTGTACGGCCGCCACCTCTCTGCAGACAATGGCAAACCTCAGAGAGTAATCAAAATGCCATGTAAAGCTTCTTGAGAACGAGAACTTTCCGTTCATCGCCGTTCGGAGTCGGCGTTAAACATGTAGGTCCGGTTCTCGGTCAATTGTGTACAAACTTAATAAAACGCGCAACACAATTGATCATAAGAAGCTAGGTCAAAGTCCTTTCAAGGGCTGAAATGGCCAGTTATTTATTTTTATTTTTTTTTTTTAGACATATCTTCGCAGACAAAGGGTGTTGGTGTTACTATAATAAAAAGATTTCAAGCAATTGTGCGAGCTCTAGCTAATGATTTCAAAATAAATCTTGATAAATATAGAGATTTCGCTTTGGAAACTGCACAAATATTTGTTAAAAAATACAAATGGTCCACAAAATATTAATACACAGACATCAAGTCTGAGAATTCAAGTCTGAGAATTGAAAATTGAGAAAATTTTGCTTCCAATTGGCCAGTTAAGTGAAGAGGCGCAAAAGCACGCAATAAAGGTTTTAAAAATTATAGATAAAACTTTTCCAGAAAATCATCTAGAGTAAACACAAACACGGATATCTTAAATTTTTTGCTAATATCATCAGATCCCGTTATTGCCAGCTTGCAGAAACCGACAAAAAGTAATCGTAAAGCACTAACAGAAGATGCTTTAAGCGTATAAGAATCCCCAGGCGTAAACTTCCATACAGGAATCCATTTTCTATCATGTCCATCTTCATGTGACATTGAATCGGAAAGTTAGATACACAAAATTTTTTGTTGTAATATGTATAATAAACGTTAAAAACACATTTTTGTCCTTATTTCCCTTTGCATTTTAATATTTGTATTGAAAATAATTTCCGCCATGTTTTCATAACTTTGGCCCCACCGTGCGACGTGTGCTTGGGATAGTTATCTTGCTGGAAATTGAACGATCCCTCCCTCTAAGCCCGATTGTGTGGCACTGTCCAGTAGATAGTCCTTTAAAATGTAAAGATATTAGTATTTATCCATTATTCCATCTATAAATACTAAATTTCCCAACCCATCTGCCGACATACACCCCCAGACCATTACTGAGCCACCGCCATGTTTAACTGTTCCCGCTAAATTTTTTACTACAAGCTCTGTGTTTGGTTTTCTCCAAACTTTAGCGCGTCCGTCCGACCCGTGGATATTAAATTTACTTTCATCTGAAAATATACCAGTTTTCCAGAAGGAGTTGTAATGACTAAGGTGCTCTTTTGCAAAACTTAATCTCTTTTATAGGTTGACCTTGTTGATAAACGGCTACTTTCGAATATTTCGAAAATGATATCCTGAAAAATATAGGACTCTTCGAATTATCTGGGGATTGCATGCCATGCCAGTTTCTTTCGTGATTTCCGTTTGAATTTTCGGGGCACTGTGCTTGGGATTTTGCTTTATTTTTCTGAAAATAAGCCCGATTTTCTTGATCCGTAAACTTTCGGAGTCACCCTTTTTTGCCTTATTTTCTGTGTTGCCTCGAAATTTATATTTTTTATAATTTTTTCCGAAGTCGCAGGGCTTTTATCAACCATTTTAGCAATTGAATGGATTTGTTGTCTTGGAAATGTTTGATAATTAAATTTTTTAAATCACTTGAAAGTTTTTCCTTTTCCTCGTGGCGCCATTTCAAAATTTTATTTTTTAATTTTAAATTTTTTTACAAATCAAAAATCTTTTTTCATTAAAAATTGCACCTAAAACACTTCTTCATCTAACATTTAAAAAACAGTTTTAATAAAAAGAATACTCTCTCTGCCCTTTTTCGTTCACATTGATTGATTTAATTTTAAAATTCACTGACTTCATACTTACTTTTGTGATGATATTTTGAATATACCGTTATTTTCTTCGTTGACAGATTGCTTAGATGTTTGAAAGTAAGAGTTGCCAACTTACATTTAAAAAAATTGGCTTGACATTTTTAAATATTATACTTAGTTGAAGGGTGTGTACTTACTTTTGTGACTAAGTGTACATTTCAATATAACAAATAATCGATATGTAATAAAAACTAATACTATGCAATAATAAAATGAATAAGAGGTTAATTTTTTAACTCATTTCTGAACAAAAAAAGGATAGTTTTCGAAAGGAAATTCAGTCCGGCGATTGAAACAAAAAGAATTCATTTCCGAGTGCCGAAAAAGCACTTTTCTATGCTTAATTTTTGAACTCATTTTCGTAGAAAAAAAGGTTCGTTTCTGGGAGTCATTTTCTTTTCCGGCGATTGATTCAAAAGAGGGTTCATTTCCGAGTGCTGAAAAATAACTTTTCTATGGTCCTTTTCTTAACTCATTTCCGAACAAAATAAGTTTCATTTTTGAGAGGCATTTTAGTCCGACGATTGATACAAAAAGTCAAAATCATTTATGAGTGCCGAAAATGGGTGACACCACTTCGATAGTTTTTTAATTTCTCAAACAGAAAGAAAAGGTACAAATACATTTCGTTAAAAAATGTGTGTCCCATTTTGTCACATCGAAATTATTTCTAACAATTTGTGTATCAGTAGCTTCATGCGAAAGGAGTTTTTCAAAGCTAAAATTAATTAAGACTTATTTAAGGTCTTCCATGGGACAGGCAAGGCTTTCCGATCTTGCTATTTTATCCATTAAAAACGATCTTGCAAGTAATATTGATTTCGATGAGGTTATTTCAAATTTTGCAGCTCTTAAAGTAAGAAAAGATAGTTTTTAAGACAACGTCATTAATAAGATATCTTTGTTTAACCTTATTCTTACATATGGGCATTTCTTCAATGTCGAATGCGACATTCGTACGCATTCAAAGTGAAAAAAAAAACATATACCAAAAAAGAGTTGGCTGTGCCGTGGACACACCCGTAGGTTTTGACGTGACGAAGTTTCTTGCTGTTGTTGTTAATGTTGATGTTGATGTTGATGTTGATTTTGATGTTGATGTTGATGTTGATGTTGATGTTGATGTAAATATTGATGTTGATGTTGATGTTGATGTTGATGTTGATGTTGATGTTGATGTTGATGTTGATGTTGATGTTGATGTTAATATTGATGTTGATGTTGATGTTGATGTTGATGTTGATGTTGATGTTGATGTTGATGTTGATGTTGATGTTGATGTTGATGTTGATGTTGATGTTGATGTTGATGTTGATGTTGATGTTGATGTTGATGTTGATGTTGATGTTGATGTTGATGTTGATGTTGATGTTGATATTGATGTTGATGTTGATGTTGATGTTGATGCTGATGTTGATGTTGATGTTGATGTTGATGTTGATGTTGATGTTGATGTTGATGTTGATGTTGATGTTGATGTTAATATTGATGTTGATGTTGATGTTGATATTGATGTTGATGTTGATGTTGATGTTGATGTTGATGTTGATGTTGATGTTGATGTTGATGTTGATGTTGATGTTGATGTTGATGTTGATGTTGATGTTGATGTTGATGTTGATGTTGATGTTGATGTTGATGTTGATGTTGATGTTGATGTTGATGTTGATGTTGATGTTGATGTTGATGTTGATGTTGATGTTGATGTTGATGTTGATGTTGATGTTGATGTTGATGTTGATGTTGATGTTGATGTTGGTGTTGGTGTTGGTATTGGTGTTAGTGTTGGTGTTGGTCTTAGTGTTAGTGTTGGTGTTGGTGTTGGCGTTGGTGTTGGTGTTGGTGTTGGTGTTGGTGTTGGTGTTGATGTTAGTGTTGGTGTTGGTGTTGATGTTGGTGTTGGTGTTGGTGTTGGTGTTGGTGTTGGTGTTGGTGTTGGTGTTGGTGTTGGTGTTGGTGTTGGTGTTGGTGTTGGTGTTGGTGTTGGAGTTGTTGTTGGATTTGGAGTTGGTGCTTTTCGTTTAGCTTTTTTTTTTGCTTCCCCATTGGTTGTGCTCTTATTTCAATTAATCCAGCAAGTGATGCATATGCGTCACAGTAGGCGGTTCCCTGAGGGTTTTTGACACGCCATCAATTTTTTTTTTTATTTCTGTCATATGCCCGAAGACCTCACCTTTGTTTTCGTTCCTTAAAATTTACCGTTGCACCAGTAGTCACAGAGTTAAAAATCCATGCAACGTTTTTTCATGGCTGTAGCATTTTTACTGCATTATGTGATTGCATCCATGAAATCATGACAACAAAATTTTTTTTGTAATTTAGTTGTGAAGCGTAATAACACATCCCTGCTGTCGTAAAACAAAATTTTTCTGTAGCACTCCTCCTGAGTGAGTAATAATTCCATGCAACGATAGTACATTTCTGTTACATAAGCTGCTATATTCACGACCTGACGACGACGGAATTTTTTTTTTATTTTTGTCGTAAAGCCATGTATAAAAACTTTATTTTCCTTTTTAAACTTTTATCGTAGGTTATATACGCATTGAGTAAAAATTCAATGCAACGCCGCTGCATGAATGTTGCGTTATCGATCTTTGAGCGGTTCTCTCAGCGTCCCCATGATGTCAGAAATTTTTTGTCTAATTTTATTGTGAGGGTTTCTAGTAGGCCTTTATTGGCGTATCGTGTTTTTAATCCTAGCGCTTATACTCAGCGAGTAATAATTCCATGTAACACATTTTCAGTTCCGTTGCTTACGCAGCTCCCACTACGTCCATATGCCGTATTAAATTTTTTTTTTGTTTTTTTAATATAGTCAAAGAATTAACCTTTATGGTCATACTATCTTTTTAATCATAGCTCTT
Source organism: Pherbina coryleti (assembly GCA_943735915.1). NCBI lineage: Eukaryota > Metazoa > Arthropoda > Insecta > Diptera > Sciomyzidae > Pherbina > Pherbina coryleti. The sequence continues at coordinate 10,073,660 of OX030953.1, read as the reverse complement.
ATACCCAGCGAGTAACAATTCAATGAAACGCAGATGAATTTTTAAAAAATTCATTTTTCAACTTTTTTGGAAACTAGAGCAGTACAACGTAACTTCGTTACGTCAACATTATTGTCGCGACAAAAACAGAAGTCGTTTCATGGCGAACAGTTTAAACACTGATTTCAGCGAAACCTGGAGGAATATTTTAATGCGACTAATTTTAAAATGTTATGCACTGATGTATCTTAAAATGTTTTTAATTTGATTTAAAATTATAAAGTAGTTTAGTTTTTATTAAATTTTAATAACTGTCGAACGCGACATGTCGAATGCGACATTTTGTTCCATCATACATTTTATGTTTTTTTTTTTTACTTTTTATGTCATTAGACATGCATAAGATGTACGGCCCTACACTAAGGGAAAAAAATATTAAATTTATCCAAAAACTTTTTTAATTTATCCAAAAAGCGAGTCATTTTTGCACCAATAACGCATTTGCATAAATCGACTACGTAAATATTTAAAATTCATTTAAAAACTTTTTTAATTAAATAAAATATTAAAATATTTAAACAGAAATAATAAAAAAATATATTAAAATTATGCACGAATTTTTTAAATATCTTTTAAAAATTTACTATTTGAAAATAAAACTATCACATCTAAAGGAAATTTATATAAAAAATATTGAAATTAAAAAACAATATATTCAAATATTTCTCACGAGCGGCGTCCATTAATGCCATTAGCATGGTTACTTTATTTTCTTTTTTCGTTCCTTAATATTATTCTATTTTTGACAGTCGGTGCAATATTATGACACCATATGTCAAAAATAGTATAAAACTATAGAACGAAAAAAGAAAATAAAGTAACCATGCTAATGGCATTAATAAAGCAAACTAATAAAGCAAAATATGCAGGCAAATGACAATCGGTGCGACACATTCGTGGGATAATGTCGAGTTGTCACTCCACCCTACATAATTGCATTATTTCAGCACGCAATCGCTCATACGTACGGCCAAATATCCCTGTTATACTACCCTTGCAACAAAAACGAAATGAGAATTATAAGAACTAAGGTTGCAACTGAAAGAAATAAACTGCAGGAACAGAGTGCGATGCTGTTGCTGCTTGTCGGAATATGTGTGTACGTGTGCGATGCTGTTGCTGCTTGCTTGTATGGAATATGTGTGTACGTGTGTGGTATAAATAAAATTCAAATACGGGAAAAAAACGAGTTGTAGGGAAAATATTTGATTTATCCACGTAAATATTTAAATAAAATTGATACTCAGGCGTGGATAATGTTAATATGCATTATTTCCCTTAGTGTATGCTCTACAAGAAGAAGACGATTATAAATGATTTTTAATATATTCAATATATTTATTCACAAAACAAAAATTACACAGGCCGACAAAATTTGACAAACACTCTTACCCAGAAACCAGACTATGCTTTTCCGAAGGATTTTGACGCGCTGAATTCGAATCTAGCCTCGAAATTCTCTATCACGTCAAGCTTTCGAGTTATCCTAACCTAAAAGTGCAAAAAATACCGTTTTTTCTTATTTTTGAGGTTATATAGCACGGCCGATCCTAGTTATTTTCAAAAATTATTGATAGCATCTCAAAGGGCTAGTTTCCTCTTTAAAATGACGTTGAGTTGACTCAAATTTTTTTAGATCTGGTTTTTAGATTTGTTTTTTTGCCACAACTCCATCAACGGCTCCCTTTCCGTGAGAACTAGCAAAAAAATTCCATTCTATACATCATCATATACAGCCGTCTTTACTCATCTACAATTTCAAATTTCATATTTTGTATTTACTTAAAAAAAAAATTTATTTCGAATTTATTTCGAATGTTAATATGCATTATTTCCCTAAGTGTATGCTCTACAAGAAGAAGACGATTATAAATGATTTTTAATATATTCAATATATTTATTCACAAAACAAAAATTACACAGGCCGACAAAATTTGACAAACACTCTTACCCAGAAACCAGACTATGCTTTTCCGAAGGATTTTGACGCGCTGAATTCGAATCTAGCCTCGAAATTGCTCTATCACGTCAAGTTTTCGAGTTATCCTAACCTAAAAGTGCAAAAAATACCGTTTTTTCTTATTTTTGAGGTTATATAGCACGGCCGATCCTAGTTATTTTCAAAAATTATTGATAGCATCTCAAAGGGCTAGTTTCCTCTTTAAAATGACGTTGAGTTGACTCAAATTTTTTTAGATCTGGTTTTTAGATTTGTTTTTTTGCCACAACTCCATCAACGGCTCCCTTTCTGTGAGAACTAGCAAAAAAATTCCATTCTATACATCATCATATACAGCCGTCTTTACTCATCTACAATTTCAAATTTCATATTTTGTATTTACTTAAAAAAAAATTTATTTCGAATTTAAAAATTTTACACATACGATGTCGAACGCGACAAACTTTAAATAAAGACCCTGAGCAAAGCTGTGATTATTTTCCAGAAATTTTTTTCTTATTTAATTTGCAAAAAAAATATCTATTTTCTACGAACATTTTATGCACATTGTATAAACACCCTTGACACGCTGATAACAAATGCTCTTTTTCAATGTCGCACGTGACATCGAAATATACGCTTAAGCAATGAACAAATTTACCGTAATTAGCAATCTCATCGTCCCTTTTACATTTATCTTGTATTCTTTATATATAAATCGAGATTTAAAAGAGCAAATGTATATGCATAATGGCTCTCATTAAGAACATTAATCAAAACAAAACGTGCCATAGAAATGTACAAAACAGAACTTTTGCACTTGTTCGACTTTGCATTTGAATATTTCAAAATGTGTTATGCATAAATGTAAAATTTGTTCACATTTGTTAAATTTGATAGATTCCTTATAAAAATATGTTAAAACAACGTACTTTTATAGACTTTGAATTTTTTGGCTGCGGTTTACATTTCTGTGGAAATGCCCATATATAAATATGTACCTGAAAAAGTTATGTTTTTGTTCCGTCAGTTTTTTAAAACTGCGAAGTTAATAAGTTTTCTTTTTTACCTTATGCCTACATATCTAAATATGTAGACACCTGAAAATGTAATATTTTTGTTCTGTTTTTTACAAATTCTTATTGTTTGTCATATATTGTTTGTTTTTTTTCGGAAATCATAAAGATAATAATAAAAACACTTAATCTCATCGAATTGGTTTCTTTTTGCATTTAGAAATTTTTTATAGGGGTGACACCATGAGTATCGGCCCCGGGTGTCACCAAGCCTAGGAACGCCACTGGATATGGGTATAATTTTTTCACATAAATTGAGTTTTTCACCTGGAGCTAACCTATTCTATAGAAAGATTAAAACAACTTTCGAAAAAAATTAATTTCTTTAAAAAATCACTGGGATTTTTGTTGACAAAAACAGTTAATAACATTTTTTGTAAAACTGAAACCACTTTTGCTATTAAACGCTATGTCATATTAAAGGTAGTTAAAATGCAATTCAAAGTTTGTTTTATTTTAACAACATTTTTTGAGCAAAAAGTGTGTGTGTTGGAACTTATTTTAAAAAAAGATTTCAAATATAAACTCTCAAACTTTGCAGTTAACTACATAGATGGCATCTTGATATTTTCAAAAACTTTTGAAGAACAAATAATGCATTTATCACAACTGTTGGAAGCAATTCTAGCTGAAGGATTTAGGTTAAAATTCTCAAAATGTATTTTTGCGTCAAACTCAGTGAAATATTTGGGTCAAATTATAGAAAATAACTATATTAAACCACTAACAGATAACCTCATTTCTATTAAAAATTTCCCAACTCCGGAAAAACAAAAAAATGTTCGGCAGTTCTTAGGAAAAATTAATTTCTACAATAAATATATACCACAAAATGCAATCATCCTAGATCCTCTTCACAATTCATTAAGGAAAAATCAAAAATTTATCTGGTCACAAGAATGTGAAAAATCGTTTAATACAATAAAATCATTACTTTGTTCACAACCAATTTTAAGAATTTTTGACCCAGATTTACCAATTTATATATATACAGACGCAAGCATAAAAGGATTGGGATCAGTGTTTAAACAGCAAGATAAAAATGGAGCTGAAAAACCAATAGCATATTTCTCAAAGAAATTAAATGAAGTTCAAAAAAGAAAAAAACCAATTTATTCAGAATGCTTAGCAATAAGAGAAGCAGTAAAATTTTGGCAACACTGGTTCATTGGAAAAAAATTCAAAGTGTACACAGATCACAAACCTTTGGAAAATATGAATATAAAGTCAAGAACTGATGAGGAACTGGGAGACTTAACATACTATGTACCTGTCTCAGTATGATATTGAAATACAACACAAACCAGGAAAAAGTAATCAAGAAGCAGAAATCCAGTTCTAGAACCGGATGTAAAAATAGAAGAATCTTTAAAAATCGTAAATTTAATAAGTTTGGAAGACATAAAAAAGGACTTGAGAAAAGCAAAAATAAATTGACACTCAAAACCGATATTTATTACAAAAAAAGTAAAAAAGGAGTTAAAATTTTGCTATCTGAAGATCTAAGCAAAAAGTTAATAAAAAAAGTACACAATACCTATTGTCACACCGGGAAAACACAATTGCAAAACAAAATCACACCATTTTACACATAAAAAAAAATGACCAATAACATAAAAGCAATTTGTGATCAGTGTGTCATATGTATAAAAAATAAATCAAGGAGAAAATCTAAAATTGGCTTATTATCACACTTGGGCCCAGCGACGTATCCATTTCAAATTGTATCCATAGATACAATCGCAGGTTTTGGATGATCTCCTTCCACAAAAAAATACTTACACCTGCTCGTAGATCATTTCACAAGGTATGCTTATATTATAACATCGGAAACTCAAAACTCTGCCGATTTCATAAAATTAACAAGAAATGTAACACAAGGCCATGACATTGACATAGTTTTAGCGGACCAATACCCAGGAATAAATTCAGAACAATTTAAAAAATTCCTAAATGAGAAAAACATAAAATTGGTTTTCACTGCGGTTGATTCTCCTTTTTTCGAATGGACTCAATGAAAGACTAAATCAAACACTAGTAAATAAAATAAGATGCAAAATTAATGAAGATGAAGAGAAAAGATCATGGACAACCATAGCACGAATATGCACAGAGATGTATAACAAAACAGAACACACAGTTACCAAATTCTCCCCAAAACATTTTGGTGAGAAGGTGAAAATATGGACATTTTACCACGCGAGTTAAAAAAACAACACACAAAACAAGACTTGGAAAGAGACAGAAAACTGGCACTAGAAAATACACTAAGATCTCACGATTATAATAAAAAGCATTTCGATAGATCTTTAAAAGAGTATGAGGTACATGCAGGAGACAAAGTTTATGTGGAAAATGGAAACCGATTAAATAGGAAAAAAACTGGAAACCCATTTCACATCACAAAATTGACACCAATACTGAGTACATAACAATAACCGTTCACGCTTGTTATTCTTCATTGCTTCTTCCCGTAAGGGGGGAGATGTAAATAAAACCGATGACACCTATAGGTAGTCATCGTATTTATTATTATTAAATCTTTTGCACTCAACCGATGGGTGTGGAAACACTGTACAATGTAGCTAACTATTATAGAGAGAGAAAGCATGTGAAAAGTAAAACAAGTGTCAGACAAGAAAACATCATAGCTAGCGATAACGAAGAAAGAGAGAAGCCATCTACAAAGTAAAAGCTATCAATGATTGAAGACACAATTAGGATTTGAACAATTAAGTAAAGAATAAAATTTAAAATATAGAACTCAACATTTATAGAAAGAAAGAATATATGAAATAAAGGCTTTAAATGTTGTTTCTTTCATTTACAGGTAACATTGTAAATAAAATTATATAATGTTAAATAAAGATACACTTTCATTTACAGAGAAACACAATTAAGTTTTATTTCAAAAACAGAACACTACTCAATTTAAATTGAACGTAGGAGACAGATAGAAACATATTATATATACTCTATGTAAATTGTTTATTTTCTTCGACCTTAATTTTTTATGGTTTTTTTGTATTTTTTGGGCTCTAGGTCTAGGTAAGAAAAAAAAAACCATATATACTCTAAGCTAACGGTATGGTTTTTATTAAGTGCTTGAATTGAATTTATTAACGAAGAAAAAATTTAATGAAATATATTCAAAACCAACGGCGTTATTTGCATTGAAAGTAAAACATAAAAATTTCGAATATTTTTTGTTTTATTTTGATTTTACACATGCTCCTACAACCCATATGTTCTGTTGACTAATAAACATAAAGCGTGTAAAAGAGAACGCATCTCATTTTGAGTCACTTATAGTCAATACGTCTTGTCGACGTTTATCGACGTAAAATTCAACAAAATATGCTTGGCTACTGAATGCAAATAATTTGCACTTACTTACGTTTTCACATTCGCGTTTTCGCGTTGTTCGTCAAAAGCACTTGATGACAATAAGGTTTTTGTAAATTATGAATTATTTTACGTTTTTAAAATAATAAAAAAAAACTGACATGTATCTTAAGCGCACTTTTTCCGAAAACTTGTTCGCACTTAAACAAATCTGAAATTTTTTGATTCAATGGAAACTTTTATTTTAGATACGCGCACGTACACAGCGGCAAACGAAGTCAAAGTCTACTTGATGAATTTTTTTTTTTTTTTTTTGAGAAGTTTGAGCGGTATTTGCTGTGCTTGAAATTTACACATTACATATTTTTGTATTAAATTTCAAACAGTTTTTGCCAATTTCATTAGAAATTGCTTTTATTATCCCTAAAAGATTAATAAATCGCTCCTAATTACGTTGAAAATGAACATTAGGGATAGTATAGTTCTTCCAGTTTGCTACGAATTTCAACATTCGATGTTTTTTTCTTTGATCTGATATGAAGCAGAAAAACCTTTTAAACACAAAACAATAACAACACACATTATTTGTGTGCAAGTTGTTGTTTTTTTCGTTAATTCTATATTCGTTTTATAAGTTAGACTTTTAATTTCATTGTCAAATAATTTTAAAAAGTAAGCATAAAATACACCAGTACTCAGTGTCTAGCACCGAGCATATCAACACATTTCAGAGCCTGAACAGAATCAAAAATCGTGGCGACCAACGACCCTCTCTGGTCGTCGAACGCAGAGAATGTGTCCAGAATGATGCGATTGCGATTAACGATTCAAAGTTGCTTTTATTTAGTATTTTTTATTTATTTTTTCTATTTCATTTCAATGTATTGGTCTCTTCAATTGTGTGAATACAACACACACAAACAAGAAATGTCAGAAGATAAAACAAAACTTAGCAATTTCATTCTTAGCAAAAATATGGCAACACTAATGGCACTCAGAGAGAGAATCGTCGGTCGCAAGAGAAGAAATAGAATAGATTCTAATTGTGCGATTTATCGTTGCGGAAAAAGAGCTGCGTTTTTTTCTACATTTTGCATGTATTTTCCAACAACAAAGATCGGACGCCGCAACGATTTTTGATTCTGTTCAGGCTCTTATATCAGCGCAGGGCACTCCATAGCTCACTAGCTCTCTGCGAGCGTTACTTTTCACATGTACACAAAGCTCACAACAGAGAGCCTGAACAGAATCAAAAATCGTTGCGACCAACGTTCCTCTCTGGTCGTCGAACGCAGAGAATGTGTCCAGAATGATGCAGAAGAGGATATAATTCAGAGCCTGAACAGAATCAAAAATCGTTGCGGCGTCCGATCTTTGTTGTTGGAAAATACATGCAAAATGTAGAAAAAAACGCAGCTCTTTTTCCGCAACGATAAATCGCACAATTAGAATCTATTCTATTTCTTCTCTTGCGACCGACGATTCTCTCTCTGAGTGCCATTTGTGTTGCCATATTTTTGCTAAGAATTGGCTGTGTTTCATGAAATTTGCTTGGTTTTTTGTTATCTTCTGACATTTCTTGTTTGTGTGTGTTGTATTCACACAATTGAAGAGACCAATACATTGAAATGAAATAGAAAAAATAAATAAAAAAATACTAAATAAAAGCAACTTTGAATCGTTAATCGCAAACGCATCATTCTGGACCAGTGATGCACACGAGATGCTTTCAGAGCCGCTCGGCTTTCACATACAAGTCGTGTGTGCGAAGGTACCGAACTTCTGCAACGCTAGCAGAGAATCAGTTTGCGCTTGCACTTCGTGGAGTAAGCATCGCATGCGCAAATAATTTTGTTAAATGCTGTACAGACGCAATATATGAATGAATTAAACATGTTTTAATCTGAATATTTATTTTTTTATTTAAACCCTTATTATGAGCCTTAATCTATCTATCAAAAACAATTTATCCTCTAATTTTACTTAATGAGTGTAAAAGAATTTGCAAAAGTATTTTTTTTCAGTATTCTGCTCGCACACACATACTAAAACAAAAATTTTGCACTTGTATTGGAAGTTCTGCCAACGCTGTGCACCACTGTTCTGGACACATTCTCTGCGTTCGACGACCAGAGAGGAACGTTGGTCGCAACGATTTTTGATTCTGTTCAGGCTCTCAGTCGTTCGCAGACGGTGATGCCGTAAGGTCTATGTCGCTTTGCGCTACATATTTTATGTACACTCTTAAAAATACCATTTGATTTGTATATTTATAATATTTACGTATATATTTCTTTATTTTATAGAATTTCATATTATTCGCATATATTAAGGTTTCATATAATTAATACATACATATTACCTATGATGATTCTTTGTATTGTTCATTCATTTTCTTGTATTCATTTTTATATTACTTGCTTACTTACTTATTCTATTTACTATCTTATTATTTACTTATTTTTTTATTATTAATTTTAATTATTGGTATATTTTAAGATTTTATAATATTAAAATAATTGTTCGTATATATTTAGGTTTCATATAATTCATCCATATTACTTATTTAGATTCTTTGCATTATTCATTTATATTACCTGTAATAATTAATTTCATAGCACAAATAATGAAGTATACCGATGACTAAACATAAAAACATGGAGTAGAAAAAGAAACTTACAAACATGATACAATAAATACAGGTAGATTCGCTAGATGACAGCGTACTGCCGCGAATGTCAACACGAAGTTGACAACGCATATAAAATATCAAAGCTATAAAAAAGTTCATAGAAATTAAATGTAAGCAAACAACTTTTTTTATATGGATTTTGACAGTTACGGCAGTATTAAAAGAGAGCACAGTCAGGTCTGCATCTACCTCTATTTATTGTATCATGCTTACAAATCTAAACAATTGTGACAACTATTTCGCTCAGTGTGCGCGATTCGAGAGCGCACTAATATTAACAAGACAAAATAAAATGTGACTGTGTTAGAATGCCCAGCCCTGCTTTATATGCTTTGAAGAAGTTCTCGTTTGTCTTGTTTTCGATATGCTTTATGCTCATTTGTTCTTGGTCTCTATATTGTTAGTGTTTAAATGCTGTTAAAGATGAGAGTTGAATAGAGTGAACATGCAAAAACAAACGAATGTCTTGCAAACACACCCGTGCAGCTTTTTAATTGATATGAACAGCATAATATGGATTCTAAATTAATGAAGCATATTCAAGTTTAGATTTCGGAAAAGAAGAATATAGAATTTTATGCGTGTAAGGGTCCAAAACGGCCGAACTACATCGGCGAAGAAAGACCATGGTAGGATAAGTTTTGAGATGATGAAATCAAAATGGTTTAAGAAAGTAAGAAAGTAACGCCACAATATACATAGAGATACAAATATACTATGACGTTCTGATGATATATTGTGACTTGGAATAAGTAATTTGAGAGTATTTAATCACGTGTTGACAGACAGTTAATTTTGAAGAAAATCTGAATCCGATGTATTCCTAACTGAAGTGTATACTTGTAGATCATTTGTACGTAAGAGATAATTTGCTTTTAAAAAACAAGAATTTATATCATTTATGAACAGTATAAATAACAAAAGGTTCTGTGGAAACCCAGATAAAGCAGTAAATAAGACAGATTTAACAGTATCGATACCAACAAAGCAAGTTATATTTGTTAAATAGGACTAATTGGTCAAGGATGTCTCTGCATTCAACTAAAGCTCACACATAATAGATCTGTTCCCGCCACTAAAGTTTAAGTCCAATTTACCAGTTTTGCAGGTTTTAGTCCGAAAAGTGTTCCCGCATTTTTTGTGTTTTACTCTATTTTTAAGAGATTTTTCCTTAATCTCATGCCTTTGACAAAAATTGGTAGAATTTTGGCAAAATTTTTAGTCAACAAAAGTATGGGAACAGACCTAATAATAAAATGTACATCAATTCACAGGAAAGCAAAGCAAGGAAGCAAAAATCTTCGTCAAGAAAATCATATAACTATAGAACTTTACCTGTAGAGCATGGTTTATACTATCACCCCTATTCCGGCGTTGAAGTGACAGTGACAAAATCGTGACAAAGTGTGGGGAATAACTATTGTCATGTTCTTCTATTCTAGCAGATGAGTGACAGACCAAAAAATTCAATTTGTCATTGCTAGCTGTCATCACCTACGGAGCAGGTGACAAGCGAATTCTTGAAAAGCTTTTTCTTTAGTATTCGGTTTTGTAAAATCTTAAAAACTATAAATTGTTAAATTGTGCGAAAAATCAAAAAATAAATAAATTAACAATGAGAAAATAATTTATAAAAATATATTCGTTCATTCTTGCCGAAAGAAATAATAAAAAAAGGCGAAGGCTGAAGCATTTGAGAGATACAACCAATCCCTTTTCTATGCAGGAATCGGTGTTTACGGAAACATTCCGGATGCTAAGAAGGCTTTGTTGAAAATTAATAAACAATCGTGGCCTTTCCGCTGAATTTTCACCAGCCTGCAGTTCGGGATGCTCCTTGCAGAATTGAACATAAAACTGCAGTTGCTCTGCAGTTGTACGTTCGAATATTTTGCTCCTGAATTATAAGAAAATGTCTAAAATATGCAAAAATTAAAGAAATTATTAACTTACATTTTTTCGTTGAAATATTCTGTTTGTCAACAATTAAAATTTTTCACAATAAATATTTTGGCACATGTTAATAAAGTAAAAAAGCTTTTCACCATCTTGTGTGGAATCCAATAAGGTTTCTCCGTGTCACCTTTGATGTAGAATAAAATAACAGGAATGCACTTGTTATGCATAACACGTTCGGTGACAAAATTTCAATGACAGTCTATTGTCACTTCAACGCCAGAATAGGGTTGTATGTCTCGTAGTCTTTTCCTGCGTTCAGAGAAAGGGAATGAAACACTTCTTATCAATGAGAAAACTTACACTTGGTTCTTGTAGGTGTCCTTTAGGAAACTTTAGTTCTTCTAGAATTTATGAAGAACTAACTCCCTAGGCTCGCAGAAGTCCCCTACTTGGATTAATTTGACTTCAATGTAGTATTTCTTAGACCGCTTATCCGCATTTGTCTAATTTAAAAACGTGCTCAATGTTTTTATCCGACTTCAAAAGGAAGAGGTTCTCAAGTTCGTTGGTTTGTCCGCTTTTTTTTTTTTTTTTTTTTTTTTGTCCTTCGAATTTGGCATAAAAGTTTGGAAGTTATTGCAAGCCAAATATATTTTTAAATATTTTTCCAATGGTGGCAAAATTTCAATAAATAAAGAGCGAGTCAAATAAAGTCGAATTTTGAAAAAAAAGAGAACTTTAATATAAGAAGAATAACAACAAAGTAGCACAACCTCAACATGCTCTGATAGCAGTAAAGGCTGAATTACAATACTGCGTTAGGTCGGTCGGCCTTTGACAGCTAGACTAGAAACAATGGGTTCTTATGAAGCAACACAAAATATGACTTTATGCATTGCGTTGACCTCATCCCTTAAAAATGAATTTGAATGCAATCCGATTCACCTCCAAATTCATCATGCAATTGATTTCGCACGCTGCTTGCCCGCTGCTTACACGCAGTCGCAGCACGGGCAAGAATTGTGCCCACCCCTACGTTAAACGAATATACACAGCTTAACTGTTGTATACTGAAAAAAATGTTTTAAAATTGACGACAACTGTTATTAATTTGATGAATTTTATGTTTAAAAACTAGCTTGCAAATTTCGTCAAGGTAAGAGCAAACTTTTAAAAAACATGAGAAAAGGCAAATTGTGAACACATTGTGTTTAATTTTAAGTTAAAATAAAATAAAAAAAATAAATAACTGGCCATTTCAGCCCTTGAAAGGGCTTTGACCTAGCTTCTTATGATCAATTCTGTTGTGCGTGTTATTAAGTTTGTACACAATTGACCGAGAACCGGACCGACATGTTTAACGCCGACTCCGAACGGCGATGAACGGAATGTTCTCGTTCTCAAGAAGCTTTACATGGCATTTTGATTACTCTCTGAGGTTTGCCATTGTCTGCAGAGAGGTGGCGGCCGTACAGAAAAATTATTTTAATTCAAATAATTTTCTGTCGCTGCTGGGGTTCGAACCTGGGTCTCCAAAGTTCGTTGACATAGCGGCCACGCACTTTAAGCAACTACGCCACGGACGCCACCACATTTTAAGTTAGTGTTTTTTTTTTTAGTGTAGGAGTACACTGCAAGCGAATAAATGTAAACAACAGATCATGTAGTAAAGAGAAAATCAGCGCATGAGAATAACTGCTAATTCGTTCTCTGTTCTCTCACAACACACTTCTTACGCTGATCTGAATTTGTGAGTTGTGTTGTTTTTGTTTCTGTACTATGGTGCACTAATTAACTGTTAGCGAAATGTGTTTAATTTGAGTTGGTGATTGATGAGTTGATTGAAAGGCATAATTATTGCGATTTTAAATTAAATTTAAATAAAAAAAAATATTTTTAAATCAAATTGGATATTGATTAAATAAGTAACATAAAAATAGCACAATCATTTTTTGCTTTACCTTTTAATGAAATGTAAATTTAATTTTATCATTAATAAATAGTTATTAAATTTTAATTTTAAGTTATAGGTAATATTTTCCTCTTAGGTAATTCTTTTCCTTATTAAAAATGCATAATTGTCTACATTATTTAAAACATTGCCAAAACATACATGTATTTAATGATATTTCAGGCAAAAATCATACTCTGGCAGGCCTCTTTTGCGTATACAGAGCATAATTTCATAAAAACAATAAATAACACCATGAAAGTAGCTTTAAACATTCCAACTTAAATAAATAATGCTTTATAATTTGTAATTGTTTTTTTTTATACATTTAATTTTATTTTTATTCGTTCATTTGGGGCGGGGGTTTAACCCCCAAAACCCCTGCCTGCGTTCGCCCCTGTCTTAGCTTTCTCAAGTAGGTTTTATGGCTCTTAATGATTTTATGATAATATCTTTTAATTTTTCATTGATTATAATTGTAATTGCATGATTTCGGAAAAAGTGACGTTTTGTGGGATTTTTAGTATAGCTGCTTTTATTGGCATCACCAAACTGATAGACGCACGATCTGTCAACGCAACATTGAGTTTCGTAAAGTTTGAGGTCGTCCGTTTTGACAGGTTATATCGTAAAGTTTTTACAACGGAGACGTACAATCAGCGCACGACCGCCCTAACGCAGTATTGTAATTCAGCTATAAAACACTGTGATCGACCTTGATAGATGCACATAAGTTAAGGCTATGCCTAAAAGTGTGACACGATTAAGGTTAACCTTGACACAGGGTGCATCAAAAGTGAATAAGAACTCAGTTAATAATGGAAAAGCGTTCTCTCTGCCAAAAAAAAAAACTTCCGGATAACTTTCTTGACATAATTGGCGGTATAAGTAAGACCTAAGCAGCTTGGGTGGATCACAGTGAAAAGTCATGCAAGACCACTGATGAGTTGGTGTAGCGGCCAACGAAACAGTCTGTCTAGTCTGCTGTATGATTTGCTCTATACAGAGCCGTTGTTGTTCTTGTTGTCTTGTTGTCAACATACTGTGGCCTAAAGCTCAAATTTGTTTCAATATGAAAACTTTTATTTTCTATTGGTATCGAATCTTGGCAGAGTGATTTTTATGTTAAAAATCGTATATTTTTAAAAGTCAACTTTGCATTTGCCTTTTAGTAAGGTTGATGGGACTCACTTTGTCTCAAAATTAAAGTAAAATTGTTACAAATATTTGTCAAAAATATATAAAAACTTGGGTAGGTGGGTAGCGAGTTAAAGCGTCAAGGCTGAAGGAAGTTGGTTTGTTAAAGGGACACAGTTAGCAGGCACAAAAGGCTAAAAAGTAGCCTGCTCCATATTATATACAACAACAACACCACCACCAACACCACCAACACCACCAACAGCACCAACAACAACAACGCTACGATAATAAATTCTCATTATCATTAATGTCAGGCCTTTGCGTTAAATATGAAATTTAAACATGCTGCACTGCTGCCACCGTTGGCTGTCACTCATCATATTAAATTTAGTTGTTGCCACTTTTATTACAACAATTTGCAAAAAAAAACCACATGAAACAAGAACAAAGCAATCAAACTTCGTTGAGCACTGAGTGCAAGCAGCTACAACATTTGATAATGCATGAAATCGCGGGGCATTCATTCAAGGAATAGTTGTTGTTGTTTATAATGTGTGCATAATACTTGCATAAAATGCATTTCATTATGCAAGTACTTAAAATTAATCCATACTTAGCAAAAACATACTTGCCAAAATACATGAATGTATACATTGCTGTCCGAAGATAGGGGCAGGCAGTGGCACATGCTCTCCCCTCCCCCAATTTGGCAACAGCAAATGAAAATAAAATCTTTTATTTCTAGTAGGTTTATAGTTTACACGAACAAGAATTAAACGTATGGGCTTGGGGTATATACTTTTGGTGTACACCCGATTTTGGGTGTACAATCAAAAAATAAAAAATAATCAATTTTTATTTTATTAGAATTTTTATTTTTAATTTTAACTTGATTCAACAAAAGAATTTTCACAACTGAAATACATTTTTATAAATTTTGAGTGAAGTGTTTTTGTGTAAAGTGTTTGTTGTATGTAGTGTTCAATATATACTCATATATAGGGCGGGCCATCTAGTGGTTTCTTTTTAAACCATAGGTTATTTTGACACTGAGAGCTTTTCCCCTGATTTTATAAAATGATGTTGAAAATATGTGAATGTTTTTGGAAAATGTAATTTACTAGACATATCTTGTAGACGCTGACATGTTTCCAAGTAAAGTAACAGATAAGACACTGCGCCTTCGAACCATGCCATAGTTTGTCAATCCGAACCTTCTTAAACATATTTTTATGCAAACATGTTGTGAATTATAAGCATGCCAATATAAATTGAGCGTAAACTGATAGCCTAGTAGCTTGAATGCTTGATTTTTTCTCTCCGTGTATCCTCGTCATAGTTATGTTTTTCAATCCCCGTTGGAATTCTTAATCCTTGTCAAATTCCATGCTCTAATTTTTGTCTAAATCTTTGTCCAAATTCTTGACCTCATTCTTTTTCTAAACTTTGTCCCATTCCCTAGCCAAACCCTTGTTCGAATATCTGTGCTTATTTTTTAATTTATTTTTTTTTTGCTTTTGCTGCTGCATTTGGTGCATTTAGTTTACTTTAAGGGGTGCCGTGTGGGGCCTCATGACTGCATTAATTTATTTTTTATTTTACTGACGTTCCATAAAATTGGCCGTAGCGCTAATAGTCACTGAGTTTTAATTCCATGCAACGCTTTTTTCATTGTTGTGGCAAGCGGCTGCCTTCTTGGTGTCATGGCTCCAAATTTTTTTTTTTATTTTTGCTACAAAGTCAAAAAACCCATTTTTTGATGTAAAATCAAATTCTTTGTAGCATTTCTACTCAGCGCTTAATAATGCCATGCAACAATATTGCTTTTTTGTTGCATTAGTTGCTACCTTCGCGACTAGACGATGTATTAATTTATTTTTTTAATTTTATCGTAAGGCCAAATACAAATTCTCCATTTTCAGTTCAAAATATTTACCGTGTCGCATGGCAGTATTACTCGGTGTATAGAGTAATATTGCCATGCAACGTTGTTGCCTGATTGTTGCATTTTCGATCTTGCAGCGGCCCTCTTCATGATGTCATGAATTTTTTGCCTAATTTGTTTTTTATGTGGAATAAGAACTAGTCTAGCGTAATAGTTCCACGTAACAAATTTGACATATCATTGCTTAGGCAACTTCCTCCGCATCCCGATGACGTCTTTAAATTTTTTTCTTATTTTTAGCATAATGTCAAAGAATGTACCTTTCTTGTCGTACATCTTATCGTAGCACTTATACTCAAAGCAAACAATTCAATGCAACGCCGATGCATTCTGAAAAAAATGCCTTTTTCAACTTTTTTAAAACCTGCGCGGTAAAACGTAACGTTGTCACGTCGAAGTTTATAACGTTATCTAAATGTTCGATAAAATAAGATGAGGATTTCTGGGTCTGGAGCTTTGTCAACTTTCGTTCATAAATTTGCATTTATTTTATTGCTAGTAAATTAGTCAATTAAGAAGATGTTGATGTTGAAAAACCTGCAAAAATTGTCCCACACAACATAACTTAAACGCAGACGTTACGAGTTCTGTCACCGTCTTGTAAATTAATTATAAACACTGATCAAATTTTTTATTATTGCAAACAAGAAGAATAAACATTTTATAACAAGCAGCCTTAATTTGACAGCAGCAAATATTAAAAAAGTATTAATTTTCTAACCATGTTTTACGCCTTGTTGTGTGCCGCCAGTCAACAGCCGTAAAACGCTTACCTGCTTCACAACTGAGTAAGTCATTTAGTGCTGCTGCGGGAATGGTGCAACGCGCCTGATAAACAGTAGCCGTCGCTTTGGTGTCAAATTTCGGTACTTAAAATATCAGCGCAGCGTATACTTCAGCAATTCGCTCTCTGACAAAAATAACCCATATCAAATACTCTGTTCATATCATCCAACCATGGCTCAATTCATGCCAGCATGCGTTGGCATGCGTTATTAACGCTATGTCGCGTTATAAGCTATTCAAGAGAGTCCGTTTTGTAGTTTCAAATTCAGTTCAACCTTTGATTGTTGAAGAGTGCCCTAAATGAACGTAAGATGGCTAACTAACGGGTGAGTATTGGCGCTATTCTGGTACTATCAACAATAAGCTCAAGAAAATAACAAAATGTTGAGAGAAAAAGTACAAAAGGGTATTTTATTTTATTCATTGCAAGATTATTACGAAAGCAACATTGCACTAATTACACATTCTAACAGAGTTTTGGCAACAGTTCACTTATGTAATATTTGTCAATGAGAACTAGGTTTGCTGAACTCAACAAAGGCTCCCGGAATTTACGCGTGATAAACTTACGTTTGTGCACTGAAAGATTATGCTCGGGCTGCCTTGCGCCTCGGCAACAATAAGAATTGACAGATGAATTTTGAAAGTTCCATTAAAAAATGTTGCCCTTTCTAGCATAAACGTAGTCACAACGTTTTGGTGTTTGTGCATAAAAATGGAAGTACACGTGAACATTTTTGGGCAAAGCATTGACAAGCAAAGTATGCATCGATCAGCTTAGTTCGACTTTTATTGATGAAGCAACACAGTCAGTGACTGTAAAATGCCTATTCAATGAGTTCGAACGTGGTCGTCGTCCAAGACGAATTTTCTGAAGATTCATTTCGTGAAGGCTGTTGAGCCAGAACACATCGATGTTGTGCGTGAACTGTCGGAAGCAGACCGGCATGTGATATACCGTGAGATGAAGTCATCCTTGGGCATTATTTACAGTGTTGCCAGAGAGACGAACCACTTTCGGAGAAAATTTACCTTTTCCCAAAATAAATGAAAAAATTAAAAATTTGTAAATGATTAACAACCGTTATAATTTTTTCAAAAACATGAGAAAATAACATTTGTACCATTCACACACCGAAAAGCAACGCTGATCCGACAACCCACAACCGCTCCTATTCTGGACGTGTTCTCAGCGGATTTCTCCGAGAGAGGATCGCCGACAGCAACTTTATTTCTGTTCGGGCTCTTAAACTGCTTGTGAGCAGTGTTGCCAGAAATTTTTGGGGAAAAAGGCTAGATGGGCTTTAAAAAAGGGCTAGAAAAGGCTAGCTGACTTAAAAAAAGGGCTAAAAAAAAGGCTAGATTTGTTAACATTATGTTTTACTCTGTGAATATACGTACGTATTTATATATTTACATACTATATGAATCTATACTATTATATAAAAGAAGACTCACGTATGTTCGGCTGCGAAAAGCTTGAGAATGGCAGGCGCTATTTCAAAAATTCTTTTTCTCTAGGATAGCTATGGTGCCCAGTTGGGACATGGGATATATAAATTTAATAACCATTGTTTAAATAAATAATTAAAATTCAAAGAGAATAACCATACAATTTCTTTATTCTTATTCTCAGAGAGAAAAAATTTTCTCATTAAAGCTCTGTGCATCTCAAAAAAGGTTGTGCCCAAAGCTAATAAGGTAGAACATATGTATATGTAATACTTCTGTATTCCAACTCTGAAATCGAAGAGAGACAGCCATAACAACATAAGATGTTGCTGTTTGTGTTAGTATATTTGAATATATGAAAATTACTACACAAAAAATAAAAAGTCAAACCGTCACAGTGGCGGTTGTTATGAAAACGTTTGCCCCAAACATATAAGAAAACAAATCATATTTGTTTTTCCTAAATCACAGGTACGCACCATTATAAAACAATTATAATAACGCCTGAAATATGATTAAATTTAAACAAACAAAATTTTAATCAAAACATTCAAACAACAAAAATTTCAAATAAAATTATTGACAATGGAAGCACCGCTCCTGAGTTTTTTTATTTTGAAATTTAATTTCCTCTATATATTTTCTCGCTCATATAACAATATATCAGCACTCCAATGTTGACGAATATATGAGATAGAACAATATGTCAAAATCGCTGTGAGACAAAAGCTCTATTTTCAAACTTTTTTTGAGCATCATATATAAAAGTCAACAACCCAGCGGGAAAATGAGAATTGATTAAAAAAAAAAATCTTAAATGGAATAGATTCTTTTGCTTACATTTTAGAACGTATTCCAAAGAATATATAAATTAAAGCAAAACCTATGAATTGGAATATATCTACCAAAAGTTTATATCAACCAATATATCAACGAATATATCAACCAAACAAATTTTGGTATAAGTGAGAAAAGCATCAGTCTGTTTTGATTTGTTTTCTTATATCCGAAAATTAATACTTTTTATTTAAAATAACCATATATGTAATACTTCTATATTGGCAGAACACTCAAGGTACATTCGCCAACATTAGAACACCAACACCAAACGAATGTACCCGAAATTGTGGCGTCCGTGGCGTAGTTGGTTAAAAGTGTGTGGGCTCTATGTCAGCGAACCTGGAGACCCGGGTTCTAATCCCAGCAGCGACAAAAAATTATTTGAACTAAAATGATTTCTCTGTACGGCCGCCACTTCTCTGCAGACAATGGCAAACCTCAGAGAGTAATCAAAATGCCATGTAAAGCTTCTTGAGAATTAGAACATTTCGTTCATCGCCGTTCGGATTCGAAGTTAAACCTGTAGGTCCGGTTCTCGGTCAATTGTGTACAAACTTAATAACACGCACAACATAATTGATCATAAGAAGCTAGGCCAAAGTCCTTTCAATGGCTGAAATTACCAGTTTTTTTTTGTTTTTTTTATGTACTCGAAATTTAATTTTATAACAAAAAAAAAACATCTAAAAAAATAACAATTTATTTAAAAAGTGAATAAAAAAATCGATTTCTGTAGCGATTCCACTTGAAGCGAGAAAAGAATGTACTATTCTTTGTAGGACATCAGCATGCTAAAAATAATCAATTCTAGAATCTATACTGGAGAAGAGAATTGATTCTTTTTTTATATAAAATTTCTTCTTTTTTTCCCGATGGGGTGTTAAAAAAAATCAATTGTAGAATCTATATTGGAGAAGAGAATTGATTATTTTTACCCGGTGGGAAGGTCCACAAATAAGAAAAAAAAAGACAGCAACATGTATTGAGTGCGGTACCAATGCTGCCACCTTTTTGAATGTAAAAATACTGCCACATTATAAAAGCATCGACAAAAATTCCGTGTCGATGTTTTGTTGAAATGTTTTGATGAAATTTATCAGCTTAAACGAAAGATATATTTAATTTTAAAATAACAATTCTCTAAGGCCGTCATATATTTTTCTTACCTCAGAGCTGATATTTTTACGTATAAACGAAATTTTTATATATAGGGTATTCACAGATCCCTTCTAAAGTAAATATATAAATCTAACTTTAAAACGATACTTCAATCAAATTGTGAGCACCCCTACACGTAGTTCATTCTAAAATTGACACAAACGCCTTTTGAAAAGAGAAGCTTTCTTTAATTTATTGATTTTTCAATAAAATAAAAATACCTTTCAAAACTGCCAGTTTACTACGAAAAACAAACATGTTTGAAAGCAAGGCAATTTTACCAGTTTGTGTTATCTCTTTTTTACATGCAAAACAAAATCAAAAATAGTTACCACATGGCAAAGTGTTTTAGAGTTAACATACGGCGGAGTTAACACACCTGATAAAACAAAACTGTGAGTACCCCAATAGTCACTGTGCTAGGAAAAGTTAACCAATGCATTAAAAAAAAAATTATCAGGAAGATACAGAAAGTTTTTTCCTTTAGTTATATTTTTAATACTTTAGTTAGCTGGTTACTTTATTCGGATGGAACTACTATGTCGCTTCAACACAAATATACAACTTTACCGAAATTCTAACGGCTGTATTCATAAAAAACTATAAGCCTCTTACAAAGCCTTCATAAGAAAAAAGTCGAAAAAAAATTGAAAAAATTGTTCATGTTGAACGTTTCGACAGCTTTCAAAATCTCTTTTAAATGCTTGATAAATACGAGAATTTTAAAAATGGTTGAAACCTTCAATAAACCCTCGATAAAGCATTTAAAAAATTTAATTGTTCTCATCTGAGCACAACAAATATTGTCAAAAATGTATCAAATTATTTCAAAATGTATCAAAAACAAACAAAATGTCAAAAAGTGTTTGAAAATGTTTGTTTATAAATTAGAGGATTTTTAAAAATGGTTGAAATTTTTAATTTTTTTGTTTTTAATGCTTATAACACACCTTTCGTAAAGCAGTTTTTAAATTATTTGCTATCATTTGAGCACAAATATTGTCAAAAATAATTAAAATTATTCAAAATATTTCAAACATTTGGAAAATATGTCAAGAAAATTCAAAATATATAAAAAATTTCCAAAAAAAGAAAATAAAAACAAGAAAATTTGTCAAAGATTTCAAAATATTTAAAAAAAAAAAAAAAATAATAAAATGACAATTATTTCAGTGCAGATGGCTTAGAAAAACTATTTATTTTTAAATATCAAATTCTTGACGAAATTGCGACAAATAAATAACAAGTCACTGAATTTATCTAATACACAAACCATTATTTACACTCTTCCCACTTCAATATGAATACGGCTGTTAAATTTTAAGATTTAAAGTTTTTAATGATATTTAATATTTTTATCGCCGGCGAAGCAGCGGGTATTTGCTATATGATATAAAACAATACCAAAAACAAAACATAGATGAAATTGATTAAAATTGAATTCAGTCTTTCAAACTCAAATATATAATAAGTGTAAAAACTGTATCTTTTCGAGTTTTTCAGATTTTTCTTGCTTGCACTCGGCTCCTCAAATTCCATTCATCAGACGAAGCCCCATTGCTGGAGCTGGAAGTACTTTCAGTTTCATCATTAGAATCACCTATTTTCTAACTCATTTCTTACATGAATTTAGAAACTTTATTGAAATATCTAGTTAATGGAAACCAAAATTGCAAAGAATATTTGTTTTTTCCATTTCCAGCTAAAATAACGTTTCATTTATGAAGTACTGCCAAATATATTATTTTTAGAGCACAGGGTTGCACTGGGTCCATACCAGAGATCTGCAACAAGTCAATTGAAAATCAAGTAACTTGAAAAAAATCAAGTTTTCACTTGACTTGTAGAAACTTGATATGTTTCTACCCTACAAGCCATGACTAGCTTCTGAAAAACGAATCATAAGTCAGACTTGATTCTATATAAGTCCGACTTGATTTCTATTAAAATCAAGCTTTCTACTTTTCAAGTCTAAGAGACTGCGCTGCCGTAAAAAGCCACTGACGAGCGTTTACTTATACTTTTCTATTCAAAGTGACGAAATTAATTAACACCTACGGAGTGGTCGGAGGGAATACGTCCCCAAGGGAAAAATGTTCCTTTTTGCAAAAGTAATGGGGGTCGGTCATACATATTAACTCTCTCCGGCCCTACTAAAAGCTCACCTGTTCAGATGCAGGAAATAAAAAAACAACAAAAAGAACACAAACATACTTCAATCCAATGCTTTTAAGTTAAACTGCATTCTTAACTCGAGAAATGAAGTTTGCACTGACAACACGAAGTTATTTCCTCGAACTTCATAAACAGACTTGAAAATAAAGGATTTGTAGGGAAAATAATTACTTTTTCTCTACATTTCGAGTTTCTACACGCAAAGAAAAAAACGTTTATCGCCAGTTTGCCGCAAACGAACTTCGTTTGTCGTGCTTGAAATCGTTATTTGCAAACGTTTCAACAGTTGTCATAATAACAGTTCATTTGCGAGAAACGCGTCATATAGTTGCAGGAAATTAATTTCGTTTGTCATAAACGCGAGTGATTTTTAAATTGCAGCAATTGAAAACTTCGTTTTTCCCAACTGAACATTTTGTTTATTTTTCCCTTCGTTGTAAAAACATAACGCTTATAGTTTAGACTTACTTTTTGGACAAATTGTTACTATATAAGGAAATTGGTAGTTTGCTTAATACGCGGACGGAGATAGCAACGGAGGTGCAATCCATAAGAAGACGGACGGACATAAAGAGAAGGATTATTAATATAATAAATAATAATGACCGAAATAGCTTGCGGTATATATATATAAGATACATTTTTAAGTTGAGACAACTGAATATTCGTTTGCGGCAAATACAGCTCGCAAACGAAGTATAGTTGGTGAATTTTTCAGTTGTGGTAAACGAAAAATTTCTTTGCGTGTACATTACCAGTTTTCTACATTTGGCGACTAATTTCTTGCTGCCTATGATTCGCGCAAACTTGGTGTTTCCCTGCCTCGACTTGCAGGGAGTTGAAAAATTAAAGGAACTTGAAAGAAAAAATGGATCCATTCATTCATTCATCCTCTGGTTCACACATCTTAAGCAATATATCAAAAAAGGCTAGAAAAGGCTAGAACGAAACAAAAAAAGGCTAAAAAAAGGCTAGAGGCTAGATGGTATTTTTCGAGGCTAGACGACAGTAAAAAAGGCTAGATCTAGCCTCAAAAAGGCTAGACTGGCAACACTGCTTGTGAGTATGTTCAGAGAGTCGCTGTTCACAGTGCCGCTAATAACTAAAAAAATTATAAAAAAAAAAAATAAATAACTGGCCATTTCAGCCCTTGAAA
Organism: Pherbina coryleti; assembly: GCA_943735915.1. NCBI lineage: Eukaryota > Metazoa > Arthropoda > Insecta > Diptera > Sciomyzidae > Pherbina > Pherbina coryleti. The sequence goes on along the minus strand of OX030953.1, from coordinate 10,050,067 downwards.
GGACTTTGACCTAGCTTCTTAGGATCAATTGTGTTGTGCGTGTTATTAAGTTTGTGCACAATTGACCGAGAAATGGACCTACAGGCTTAACGCCGACTCCGAACGGCGATGAACGGAATGTTCTCGTTCTCAAGAAGCTTTACATGGCATTTTGATTACTCTCTGAGGTTTGCCATTGTCTGCAGAGAGGTGGCGGCCGTACAGAAAAATTATTTTAATTCAAATAATTTTCTGTCGCTGCTGGGGTTCGAACCTGGGTCTCCAAGGTTCTTTGACATAGCGGCCACGCACTTTAACCAACTACGCCACGGACGCCTGAAAAAATAAGTATTTTCGCAAAATTTACCACTTTTGGTCAAAAATTACCTTTTTTACCTCTGCCCAAAAAATGAGTCAAAAATTACCTCAATTAGGAAAACTGTCCTCAATCTGGCAACACTGATCATTAGCATTTAGGCGTAAGATTTATTCCCCTTGGATATTCCATAATTTTATGGTTGCTCAAAAAAAAGGCTCGTGTCAATTGTTGCAAGAAAATACTGAAAAAATACAGCGGGGGGTGGTTCGAAACACATCTACGACATAAACACAGATGACTTATCATGGAGGATCTACACTTACGAGCCCGACACAAAGCAGTAATCCACAAAGTCCTTCAAAGTGGGTAAGACCCGACAAAATTTATACGACAACGGGGCACATCTAAGCAAACGTTGCCAGATTTTTCAGAAAAACCGGTCATGTCGTTACAGCACCACTTGAACAACGGGGAAAACTGTTAATACTCAAGGGTACGAGTCAGTGGCGGATCCAGAAGCTTCATTTGGGGGGGGGGGGGGTCGATCGTAGTTCGTCAAATCAAATCAAAAGCAACAAAATATTCTGTAAAATGTAAAAATCCTTTTGTGGAATAACCCGAAAATGGCGATATTTTAAAAACCAATTTTTCGAATATATTAAATAAAAAGGAGTTAACCAGTTTTCAGTGACTTTATGTGTACATGAATTAAAAAAACATTTTACATAAATTATATAAAAATGAAAAGGGAAATATAAAATTGTTTACTTACATTTTTGGATTTAATGACTTAGTACATAATCTCCCGGTTTGAAAAATCTAATTACAAAACGAAATCCAATCTATGCTTCCGTGTTTTGGCATATCTATCGATGACTTGATCCACAATCACATTAATGTCATAATGAATATTCAATAAAGCAAGTCCGTTCAATCTTTCTTCTGTTGTCGTAGATCTCAAATAGGTTTTAATTCTCTTCAATGTAGAAAATGATCTTTCAGCAGTTGCTCCACTTGAAGGTAATGCTATTAAAATTTTAAAAAGAGTATGAATAAGAGGATATACTTCAGCATCTGAGCAGTGTAATAGTTGCATTGCACTAGTACTTGAATCATACTTTTCTCTTTCACATTGCAAGTGCCACATGTCCAACTCATTAATCAGAGACCTCTGAAGATTCTTTGAAGAAAATGTAATATCTTTTACAAAGTTTTCTCACAGCTTGTATGGATAATGAATGCTTTTCGAGGTAATGGAATAAGGAAACAGTACTAAAAATGAATTCAAATCCAAAGTAGTTGTTGAAAATCGACTTTTTAAATCCATCATCACATTATCCAGCATAGGAATATAAACAGCTTGTCTGAAATATGCGATGGGATCTTTTACTGGATAATTAGCGCGGTTCTTTTGAAAATGACACGTGGAATTTTTATTTCTTCTCCAATATTATTTGTAATGTTTTAATGTTAAAAAGAGTTTCAAATTTGATCTCACAGGATTCTCGTTTCTTCTGTAATAAATTTTAAGTATCTTGAATCGTATTCTGTGCTGATTTAACATCAATTTGTTTTTTCTAAAGGAAACAGCTGAGGGCTTGTGCGTTACTCAACGCATCAGAGAGGCAAGCGACTGCAACTAAAAAATTCGTCTCACAAAGAACAATTCTCAAAGCTTTTGCTTTTGACGACGTTTTCGAATCATGCCACTGAGATATATGGTGTAGGGTTTCAATCATTTTCGGAAGAGCAAAACGAAATTGCAAAACTCCCTCATGTCTCTCGACCCATCTAGTTTCACACAAGCTAGATAACCGACTACCCATTATTTTTTTAATGTATTGGAAAGCTTCGCCGAGGCCTTAAAGAACGATATCGTCGCTTTCATAGTACCAACAGCATTTCGGATTATTTCAACATCTGAAGATGCAGATACGAATTGTACGAATTCAAAAAATTATTGTACAAAGGCAGTATACGCTTAAATAAATACTCAGGCACAAATACTTTATTCTGAATATGTTCTGAGACTAGGTTAGCGAACTTGTATATTCACAAAGCTTTGGGGGGGGGGGGGGGCGATCGCCCCACCGTGGATCCGCGCTTGGTACGAGTACACAATCGTTTGTTTGCCGGATGTTTTCGGAGAATTGAAGAAAACCAACCAACGAAGGACGATCATGCTCCATTACGACAATGCGACAATCCCACACATCAGTTTAAACAAAGGAGTTTTTGAGTATTTAAAACGTGGAATTGCTGGGTTATCTGCCTGACAGTGCCGACTTGACACCCACTGACTTCTTGTTCCGTCACATTAAGAAAAACAAAATGCGTAGCTAGTGGGCTTGACAAAAGGCTCCTTCCTAATGAACATAGGGCAATGAGGTGTATAAAAGATGTACTGAATAAGAGTTCGATCCAAGGGCGTCCACAGGGGTGACCTAAGTACCTAGACCTATCGGGTCCAAATTTGCTCAAAGTCTTTAATTTAAATTATATATAGCTGATTTACCCGGTTTTATTCGAGTGAACAAATTATCTTTTAGGCGATATTTCATGAAGCCGTTTTTTCTTGACTTCATCCCTCAAAAACTGCAATAATTTCGGATAATACTCGCCATTCATAGTTTATCCATTCTGAAGATAATCAATGAATATTATCCCAAAAAGCTGACGCCATTACCTTGCCTGCAGATTGAACTGTCTTCGTCTTCTTTGGAGCCCATTCTCCCTTTCAGTCCATTGTATTGACTGTTCCTACGTCTCAGGTGTGAAGCGATGAACCCATGATTCAAACTTGGCCAAATACTCGATTGAACATTGTGAGCAACCACGGCACCCACTTTGAATCTTATATTTAGGAAAAGTTACCTTCCAGCGTGAATTAAAAAATGAACTCAAATGTACTGGACTACAACTTTGTTCAGTAAAAATGTTCAACATGATGTCCTCTTTCAGACATTTCCTCACATAAATATTCACTCTGTTGCATTCCAAACGCTCTAAATTCGTATTTAACCCTTTCGGCATATTTGTTGCCATACGGCAACAGTTTGCTTTGTGGCTCTGTTTCTAGTTTGGGATACCCCGCTTTTTAACAATACATTTTTAATAATTATGAAATACACATTATAATAGATTGAAATGTGATGAAAAAGAAGAGAAAATCAAAATTAATTTTTATAACATGTTTTTCAAGGTTATTCCGAGTGAGCTCATGTGCGCGACCACGCGGCCACGCGACTTCAAAAAAGAGCAAATTAAAAAATTATATTGTTAAATATTTCCGAGAATTTTCTAAAGCTAAAAGTAATTAAATGTTATACTACGAATGTAAGAGATCTTATTTACATTTTTAGTTTAAAAAAATATGTGATATTTATAGCGCTAGAAGTTTTAAAATTTTTTTTGAATATTTCTAATAATTTTTGTAGTATCTATTAGGAAGGCAATACGGCTTTCAAACTTCATACTCAGCTTATATTAGTGAAAAACTGGCCCTGAACGAAGTTTCGAATGTTTGGCATTGCCAGGGCTAATTTGGCGCTGAAAGGGTTAATTTCACCTTTTACTTCAATTTCATTGTTCTACCTACCGCAATTCATCAATATTTCAAATAAGTCCCACATAAACCTGGCTTAGATTATTTCAGTAACTTTTTTGAGATAATTTTTGTGATAAGCTTAAACATCATTGGCCCGAATCAAGTGAATCCAAAGCAAACCCCCCTCCCTTTTTTCTAAACTTATGAGAATTCTATCTGTGTTCTTTGCTTGAGTAGAACAATCACCACCCTTGCAGAACCCATCCTTCTTCGTCTATTGTCAGTGACGACATCTTTACCAATCATCAAAACACATCGCGCCGCATCACATAACATTGCAACGCACAGCGAGCAGAGACATGTCAACGCATACCAATGCAATGCAATGCGTTACCAACGCATTGATTGATTGTGTTCGGTTGATTCCTTGTGATTTTCATCACTTTATCACATTTCTTTGGTCTTTATTGATTGTGTGCGTGGAATGCTTAAGCAAGGACGACGTGCTTAGGATGTTTCAAGTGCGTGTCCTTACGTTCGAATGAAGGTGAGTGTGTGTGTATGCGCATCCATCGATACATTGAATTCAACCGCACAGAGAAAGGAAAACGTAATCGCAGGCGTGGAAAAATGAACCCAGCAAACCAAAAGATCATGTTGATCATCGTTCCTGTTAGATGTTGAGAAAACAATGTCTGTTTTGATTAGTAAAGCATGAAAGATATGTGAATTTCTTTATGAAAATTAGCTTTTAAATGAATCGTTAATAATTCTTTTTTGTTGCCAAATGTGTTTATAAATATAAAATAAATAAATGTCATAGGAAAGCTATATTCGAATAACTATCATTCATTTTCTGTTTTTTTTTTTTAGACCTAACCAACGCTTAGGGGATGCCCCCTATGAATGCGAAAGCATGAAAGCATTGTGTTGATTCGGAAGACGGGTGGAAGATTGAGTAGTGTCGATGAAGATTTGTTTTAAATTTAGACAGCTCGAAACTGCCGGGGAACACGCTCGCAGGGAGATTGTTCCACATTTTGCCGTACGACTAAAGAACGAATTATCCCGGTAACGCGAGGTTCTATTGGGCATCAAGGCAGTGGTAAAGGGATGGGCTTGGTGAGCTGCCCGAGTGGACCGGGAAAACACACAAGTTGATGGCATCAAGTCATGTATCTCCCTTGAACACTTCCCATGGTAGTGGGAAGGCTTAGGGAGCCAACATTGTGTCGATGTCCAAGAGAGTTGAGAAGACGAAATGTTTTCGTCCCCTATCGGATATATCGCACGTCGTTGAATTCGGTCCAGAAGCTCCAAATAAGATCTTGAAGCCCCTGCCCAAATGTGTGAATTGTACTCCATTTTCGGCCTTATATATGAGGTATATCACGCGTAGATCAATTGTAGTGAAGTATTCCTTACACCGTTTTAAAAAAACCTAGGCACTTGGTCGCTTCTTTCGACACATCGAAAATATGATCATTCCAACGAAGATCAGATTTGGTCGATATGCCCAGAACGTCAAGAGCATCTAACTCAGCAAGATCTACACCATTCATATTGAGGGAAGCTAAGGGGCAATTCATTCGTTTGTGGGTTAACAGGCAACACTGGGTCTTGCTAGCATTAAACTGAAATCTATTAGCTAGCCCCCACTCAGAGATTTTTCCTAAGTCATTAAGCAGTGTGTCATTCATATTTTGCCTCTTTCTCTCAATCTGCAAAGAGCTCGAGCGTTTTTTGAAGGAATATGAATGACAAATGCTGCTGTCGTCCGCAACCGAATGAATTGGGTTATGAGTCAACGACAGAAGGTCGCTGCGCTCCAGATAATTCAATAGGTGGAAGTTTATTACACTCTCCATGACTTTGGAGAGCGTAGAGCATATCGCAATGTGTCGGTAGGTTCAGGGTCCGTGGCATCACCCTTCTTGGGTACCGGCTGAACGTTCGTGACCTTCCAACAAGATGGAAATACTCCTGTCTTGTAGGAGATGTTGAAAAGGTTACGCAAAGGTCGAGCCAGTGTAGAAGCACACATTTTTAGAACAATTGGTGGTATAACATCAGGGCCAGAAGATTTGTTTATGTTGCGGTTTGCAAGGACTCTTTTAACTGCTCTCGTTCAAAAATGTATCTCCTGCATTGCAGATGATTTATTCTCTACAGAGGGTGGTGGCTGATTGCAATCCGGATTGTGGAATTTTGTGCAAACAATCCAGCCATAAGGTTCGTTTTATCAGCTGAGTCAGTGAAGATTCTTGGTCATCCTTTAAAAGCAAAGTTCGATTCAGCAAATAGCTCAACATATTAACCCTCAAGTGTTGTTTGCCCTGAGTGGCATAACCAAACCGAGTTGAGGACATTGAAATCACTGGCTACAACGATCTCGCTGTCAGGGAACAACCCCAAAATGTGCGTAATAGAATCAGAGAGAGAGAGTCCAATTTGTTAAAAGTCTATAGATGTCAATAGAACAGTGGTACACACGAGATGCTTACGGAGCCGCTCGGCTTTCACATACAAGTCGTGTGTGCGAAGGTACCGAACTTATACGCACGGTTGCCACTTTGGTACAATTGTACCAAAATTGGTACATTTATTTTAACTTGGTAGATTGGTACATTATTTTCTGATTTGGTACATTTTGTGAAAGTTTGGAAATTTTATAAAAATCGAAATTTGGTTGCACTGTTGGCGTAATGTTCAGTGGAATGGAAAGAACTAGACAAAAGTAGAAGATTATAATTAAAAGGAAAATGATAAAACTGGAGTATTCCGCCAATTTTTGTATAAATTATAAATTGTATTTTCAATTGTACGCTTCAAGTGTGTGCAGGTGGAAGGAAAAACGCTACTAATAGAAAGGTAGTTATAAACACTCGATATTCAAAATCATATCAAATTTAATAATATTTTGCTAGCAGATTGTAATAAAAAAACCAAAATCTTATGCCAATGATTGCGTAGACTTAAGGGAAGAGTCCACTTCTGACTGCGAAAGTGAAGCTGAATACAGCTTCAATACAATTTGAATTGAAAAATTTATTAAAAATTGTAAAATTTTATTTTATAATAATCAAAGGCTGACTACAAAAGGTAGTTTCGTTCAGAATGGATGCAAAAATTTTCTTGGCTGCAAAACAAAAATGAGAATGCATTTTGTATCGAGGAATCGTTAGTGAACCACTTGTCACACTTGCACAGACATTCCAAGAATACTTTGCATTGCCAAAATAATGAAAAAAAAAATAAGATCACGATAGATGCATTCATAAAACCCGAAAAAACATCCTTTGAGAGACATCCTATGAAAAATATTAGTTAATGGCATCATTTTATAAAAACACATGTAAAATGTTGTCACATGTAAAATAAAGCTAGCATCATTATTGCAAATCTTTGAAAAATTTAAGATTCACCAAATTCTGACTTGTTGGCAACCATATCAGCTGTTCTCTTCAGTCATCATTAATTTGAAATTGTAATATAAACGCCACACACTGGCGTACCATTTGCCACCTGCGGTAATGTTTTATTTCGTTTAGCAACATTTCGAACTGTTGGTTCGTTGTTACTGTATTTAACCTATATTTAAACGATATATTTAAACTGTTATGAATGAATGTTATGAATGAAAAAATAAGTTATTACCCTTTGCCAACTTATTCGTTCTAACGGCAGCTCAAGAGCAAGTGATGAAATTGACAGTTTAAGTGAACGAAATTCAAGGGTTGCGTTTTATAAAATGCGAAAGTTGTACTGTTTTCACTACGCTATTGCGTTACTCAACGCTCAAGATCACGGGGTGAAGCGTTGCGTTTTATAAATTGCGAATTGCAACAACGCAGCGTGAAGTGATGTGCAGGGATTTATAAAATGATGCTATAAATATTTTTTATTTGTTCATATACACACAAATATACTCCAATGAATAATTATAACAGATATTATAAAACTGTTTTATAAAAAATAATAATTTAAGTAAAAAAAAATTTTTAACATCCAACGTTTTTAAATCGAACTAAAAAGTATAAAATAATTTCTGCTAGAGTGGGGCTTTTAGTTCTCATAAAAACGTGGGGCGCATGCTATAGAGAATAGTAATTAGTGTTATTAACAATTCTAGTACGTTAGGGAAGAAATGATTTCTTAACTCAGGTCCCTTGACTGTAAGGATAGAAATCCTTGCATGGATGGCAGATTCAAATTTGCAGACATCTATTGCGTTCAGTCCAGTAAGTTCTACTTGGGTTTCAAAATTCTTCAATTTTAATGTTATCAAGTCTGACGAGTTTTTTTGTTAAAAATTTTCCTATGCCGATCTATGCATATCTCTGATGAATTATGAGGAATTATTTGTAAGCAAATAAAAATTTTAATATGTTAGTGTACAAAGGCTTTCTTAACCAAGGTTTTCTTAACTCCTAAACATTCCCTAGAGCATGCGCTCCACGTTTTTATGAGAACTAAAAGCCTCACTCTAGCAGAAATTATTTTATACTTTTTAGTTCGATTTAAAAACGTTGGATGTTAAAAATTTTTTTAAGGGTTTTATGTTTTTATCAGTACAATTGAAATGATACTGAAAACAAATAATCAAGTGGACACCAAATTCTCTAAAACGTATCGATAATTTCCCGAGATTTCTGATTCTTTTGAATTTTATCAAAAACTTAAGAAATACGAAGTTTCAAAAATTTACGACTGAAGGTGACAAAATAATTTATTCAAGAAAATGAAATACGAAAAAAACCGGAAAAACGTCATTGACATTGTTAAGGATCGAACTCACAACCTCACGATCATAAAGCAAGGGCCGTGTGCTCTGAGCTACAGAACTCACACAAAAGGCAATAGCAAAATAGCAATAAATCAAACTACTATTTAAAAATAACAAAAAATTTTTCTTTTTAAACTACTTTCTTACAATTTTTTTTCACCCTCACTGGTGAATTTTAAAAGGTTTTAATATGTTTCATTAAAAAAAAACCCTCCACATTGTTGAGGCTCGAACTCACTACCTAGCGTATACTAAGGCGGTCGCTTTACGCTCTGAACTACAGAACTAACACAAAAATACTTTCTAAAAAGCAATAAATCAAACTACTTTGTAAAAATATATAAAAAAAATTTTGTTCAAACTACTTTTTTACAATTTTTTTTTTATCCTCAGTGGTGAATTTGAAAAAATTTGAATTTTTTTTCATAAAAAAAACAAAAATTTCATTTACATTGTTGAGGCTCGAACTCACTACCTAGCGTATAATAAGGCGAACGAACGCTTTACGCTTTGAGCTACAGAACTCACAGGAAAATATGTTTTAAATGAGGCAATAAATATACTTCGGTTGTGAATTTTTGAAATTTGAAAATGTCAATAAGCTTTTCAATTTTTTTTCGTTTGATTTTTAATATGTATGTATGTATGTATCAAATAATTTCGCATTTTAGCGAAACAAATAAACGCACAGACAAACAAATTAGAGAATATTGTGTTGTCATCCAGTTCTGAGCTACATTTTAAGATTCAAATCTCTAGCTCATCGGGAAGTTGGTCAAAAATCGATTCCAAGATTTGTACGGAACAGGCAATGAAGCGAAGCTAATAAAAACGTTTTAAAAAGTGGTACATTTTATTCCTTTTTGGTACATTTTACGGAAAATTTGGTACGAAAAAACATATGCGAGTGGCAACCGTGCTTATACGACGCTAGCAGAGAAACAGTTTGCGTTTGCACTTCATGGAGTAAGCGTCTCATGTGCAAATTATTTTGTTAAATGCTGTACAGACGCAATATATCAAGGAATTAAACATGTTTCGACCTTTATGGGAATTTATTTATGGCCTAGAGCTCAAAAAGTTTGTTTTCAATATTTATTTTTTATTTAAACCCTTATTACGAGCCTCAATCTATCTATCAAAAAACACTTTATCCTATCATTGCACTCAATGAGTGTAAAAGTATTTGCAAAAGTATTTTTTTTTTCAGTATTCTGCTCGCACACACATACTAAAACAAATATGTTGCGCTTGTATTGGAAGGTCTGCCAACGCTGTGCATCAAATGAGATCAAATGAGAGCGAACTCTGAATTTTACCCACAAGGAGCAGAACTCAGGATCGGAGTTGCTCAGGTTCAGCTCGCATTGATACGCTACATCTGTTCTATTGTAAAGAGTGATGTCCCTATGCAGGGAAAACAATGGCAGTAAGTGATACCCAGGTATATGAAAATCCAGTGGATCTGCATCCTCGCTCACCTGGGTCTCACTCAGTGCTATTATTTGGTACCTATTTAGAGTACAATATGCATAAACCGAGAAAAAATTCGTCCTCAGTCCACGCACATTGCAAAAATCTATGAGAAAATTACCCGACATTTTCTCGCAGTGTAAATTTCAAAACAAATAAAGGTGTATGGGTTATTAGTTGCTACTGAAAAGAGAGCACTTAACTTCAACGGACTGAACCTGGAAAAACCTTAAAAGTATATTTTTCAGGGTAATTATTTATTAACTGGTTCTTTAATTCATAAGAGTTTCAAGTCGAACTCGAACACATTGCTGAGATATAATCACATATTGACACATAAGCACTGGGATTTTCCTTATTTTTACTATTTCAAAAGTTAAAGCTCACACGCCTCCATTTTTAAAGCTTACATTTTATAAAGTTTATGCAACAAAAATTTCAAACTCTTCAGGTCTTCACGTGACGACAAAAGCTTTAAACTAGTTTCATGGAGCACAATATAGAAAATCATTTATCGTTTATTTATTTGTATTTATTTTATAACAGTAAACACACCTTCACTCTTATGTGCGTACAACATAAATTATACTCGAATTCAATATGCTTGCGCATATTTGCCGAACAATTATGTTTGCTGGGAAAGCCATTAAAGCCATTTTCTTGCATTGGATTTGTTTGTGGGATTGTTTTGTATTTGCGTGAGATTTTCGAGCAACAAATGAATAGCATAAACACACACACATATAGCGTATGTCTACCACTTATAATATGTAGCATAGTTGTGCTGATTCAATAGATTGCGTTGTTGTGAAGAAGCGAAGAAATCCTTTCTCATCCCTAATCAATAGTAGAACGACTTCCACACTTATTCAGCCACAACCTTAATTCCCGAAGGCCTTTTTCCTTTGTTTGCCTCTGAACCTAGCTTATCCCTGCTTATGGGGAAAGCGTGGATCAGGCGGCATAAACTCAAAACCTTTACTAAAGCCAACAAAAACACGTTTTTTTTTTATTAATTTTGCACCGTCGCTATTGTGCCCATTGAATCAAAGGCAGCAGCAACTCGCAATTCAAAGCCATTGATTTGTGGACTCTTTGATGTCAACGCTCAATACTAACAAATACAAAATTCTCCAACGTTCTGTGTTTTGTACGCCTACTTCAACGATTTTCAGCATCATAGATTTTCCCCCTTTGTTTACGTGGAGTCTTTAAGTCTTTACGAAGTTATTCAATTTTTAGGAGAAGTCGACATTATAAGCAGCTCAGCTTGATCGACGGATGGTCTGAAGCGGTTTGGGGCTGCAGGCAAGAGCTATTGAGACATTACTGAGCCTGAACGAAATTTTAAGGAAGTTGGTGCTGGTAATTATGTTGTGCTCATCTTTGCTAAGCGCTTTTATGGAACTTAACTGAGTGTGAGAGCTATTGTTACGATTAATTTCGTTTATCTGCTGGCTAAAGAAGCAGATTTTTTATAGTGACTAAAGAAGTATTTTTAAAAATATCTTGCTTTGTCATTATAAACACTAGTATCGCATGTGGTCGAAATTCGACCATACCAATATCGATTTTTCTCTTGTTTTTTTTTTGGGAAAAACGCTTGGGAAAGTTGCAGAGAAGATGGCTTTATCGTGGACGCATCAGCAGATTTTGACGTGACAGAACATGATGAACACTTAAATTTTTTTTTTTCAGTTTGTTTTTCGTAGTATAGTACGTATTCCGACTGTTAAAAAATTTAAATGCTTATTTATTGATTTTGAAAACATGTTTTTCAGCATTTTCTTCTTAAAGATAAAGAAAGATGTACACTAAACCCATCTGAAACTTTACTTGGAAAATGTATGAAACCGAATATGCGTTAAATGCATTACTTAATTCATTGATTTTTTAAATTACCGCCAATGACATGCCCATGTTAAAGTAATACTTTCTGTAACCCAGAAAGGAATCGATTGCACGAGCTTTCTACATTATTTTGTTCATTTCATGTAAGGGAGTTTTTGCTATTTAGTTTTCTTAAACATTTGTCGCTGAAAATAAGGCCACCTAAAAATTTACAGCACGCGCAAACTATCTTATTGAATTATTTTGAGTTTCTTTATAAACTAGCTATGAAAGTATTTTGCCGAGCTATCGATTCTGCTACAACCAAATTGATTTCGTTCCTAAGTTTTGTTTTCCTCAAAATTTTCAAACCCTCAAAATTTTGCGCCCCTATAATGTTGCCGCCCTAGGCCCGGGCCTACGGGTCTAAATCCAGTACTGATTACACTGGCCTGCAAATTAGAAATTGTCTTGAATGGGGAGTTAGGACTTCGTATTTTCGAACTTGAATCACGTATTTTTTTCCATATAAAGAAAGTGTAAATCTGCCAAGAAACGCACTGTGGAGCATTCGACCTTAAAACGCGGACATTGGGGAATTTTGTTTTTTAGAAAGCTAGAATTTTTAGAAGGTTATCCATTAGAAAATATTATACATTTCAACATACTATTTATGAAGGTTTATTTAGTTGCTATTCTTTTGTATTTGATAACGCTGAAAACGTTTACATCAATCATTACATGGCAACAACAAAAACATAACCATCCTCGTCATCATCAACAACATTACATCCAACAACAAATGCAGTATAATGACTTCAAATGATGTTATTGAAGTTGTTAATGTTGTTGTTGTAAAATGACTCAATTTTCAGCAAATTGAATGAAATTATCTGGCAATGACAGCAACAAATAGCATCAGCAACATCAGCAGCAGCGGCAGCAACATAAAAAAATTAACCCTAAAAAAAAATCAGATATAGGCAGAAGTGTCCCTTCTCAAAAAAATTTCAATGAAATTTGAATTCGCATTTGGGAGCATCCAATATTCTGCAACTGCTGAAAACACCATCGGTTATTTTTTAATTAAATTTGATTTGCTTGGCTTATGTGGGAATTATTTAAAATTAACCCTTTAAAACGTCAATTTTTTTTTTCTCAGCTTGTTAGTTTTAGGCTGAGCGGTTACAGCTTCAGCTTCACTCACTTTTTTGAAGTTATGGTTTTACACAAAATAGTCTATGAGCTACCCATAATACCCGTATAAATTGTTGAGGTGAGTTAGGGTGAGTGCACGCCTTAAACCTCTTGGAATCCATTTCCAATGAGCTAGAGTTTTGAAACTTATAATGTAGAACTGGATATAGAACTGGATGACCAGACAACATTAACCAAATTTTTTTGTTTGCACGTTCCCTCTGGGAAAATTTGGAAGGCTTCCATATGGAAGTAATTTGGAAACATTGCTCATCGTATTTCTTACGATGGGAAGTTTTAAATTGATATTGTTTCCAAACCGCTTCTTAAGGAATGAATGTGGAAACGATTGCTTGTTTTGAGGCAGTTTCAATTTCAATTTAGTTGAGTAGGTAGAGTGCTTGACTGCCACCACAGAGGTCCCGGGTTGGAATCTCGGCCAGGGTAACTATTTTTAGTTGTTATTTATTTGTTGTTGTTTCCACATTAGTTTCTTAGATAATGGAGAGGAATGTGTCCATATTAATTTTTAAGAAAGCGGAGCGGAATGTTTGCTTCCAACGACATAGTATGTATAAAAAGAAATGGAGCATCTAATGCGCACCTTACACGGTCAATCATTGGACGTCAAGCATGTGTACGTGTGGATTGATGCTATCCCTTACACACATCAAGCATAGAGTCAAATTTTCATTCTTCATAATTGTTCGTGAAATACAGACGTGCCATGAGTGACACAGACGATTGCATCGCATATATTGCTAATAGCATTTGCTATTAAAAAACATAAAAATAAAAAGAAAAATTGTTTGTCCTCCTCAATTCTTTTTTTTGCAGCTTCTTTTTTCTCCGCAGACATGGCCACCACACGACAAAAACAAACGAACTGACGAAAAGCCGCATTGCAAAATATCAAAAATTTTAGATTTTCGTCAATCAAGCCATCAACGAGTCTGTGTGATGCATACATACAAATATTTACTAACACATACAAATGATTGACGTCAAATGATTGACCGTGTAAGGTGCGCATAACGAAAGGGAATGCTTCCTACATTCTATGGCATGTTTCCTGCTTAAATCCGGAAATGTTTCCATTTCCCAGAGGGTTTGTTCGTTTGGTAAAAATGCGCATTTATTTGATACATATTTAAAATCAAACAAAAAACTGAAAAGCTCATTGAGATCTCTTAGAAAATATTTTAATGTGAGTTCTCTAGTTCAGTGTGTAAAGCAGTGTGCGTAAGTAAATTGAAATAAATTCGAATTTTCACAAATTCACCACGAAGGTGAAAAAATGGTAAAAAAGTAGTTTGTTTGATTTATTGCTATTTAGATAACATTTTTATGTGGTTTGTGTAGATCAGAGCACACGCCGGTTACTTTATAATCGTGAGGTTACGAGTTCGAGCCTCAACAATGTTAATGAATTTTTTCCGGACTTATTTTTTTGTGTTTAATTTTTAATATTTAATATTAGTGAGTGAATTCTTGAGTGAATTCAAAAATGTGTTTTACATGGAATGAATTTAATTTAATTAATTAATTTAATCAAGTTTAGAACTGGATTAAAATAGAATATTATGGAGCAATAAGCTTAAATTTATCGAAAAATTATCGATATAAGAATTTTCGATAAGTTAGCCACAAATTATCGATAAGTTATCGAAAAAGTATCGATATATTTTCAATATCATTGCTTTCAGTATCAGTATCATTAAAAATATGCTTTTTTACATTAATAATTATTTCTAATAACAACATTTCTTAGAATTACAAAATACTATCAGAAATTCGTATGTTTTACTTTCGATGCAAATAACTCCGTTGTTTTAGAATATATATCATTCATTTTTTTTTTCGTTGATAAATTCAATTCAAGCACTTAATAAAAACCATCTGAAGGATAACGTTAGCTTAGCTTATATTTCATTTCATTTCATTATTACAGTGAGGCCTCGATTTTCCGTGATTCGGATTAAAATGGGCCAATTATTACAACAAGCAACTTGTAATTTGAACAGAGAGGAGGAGTCAAGCTTACTATAGACCAATTCTGCGTAGGTTATCACAGGTAACACCAGCTGTATAACCAATTTACGTTTAACATTGTTAAATTTTGGCACAAAGGCTGTTTTTGTTGTTAAAATATTAAAACTCAAAATTGCACTTCTAACTACTTTAACATTGTCTTGCACTTTAACATGTCATAGCGTTTAATAGCAAAAATGCTTCCAATTTTACAAAAAGTTTATTAACTGTTTCTGTCATAAAAACATAACCCTACCCCCAGTGATTTTTTAAAGAAATTTATTTTTTTCAAAAGTTTTTTTTATTCTTTTTATAGAATATTTAAGCTCAAAGAATAATTTTGTGCCCAAAATTATATCAATATCTCTTTCCGATCAAAAGTTATCGCTATAAATCTATTTTCTTTGCCCGTCTGTATAGCCTTATTTTCAACGTATAGAAAAAATATGGAGCTTGAACATGAGCTTTAAAGTAATTTGATAATCATTAGAGCAGCTTATTTCTCATTATTTGGATTTTTAAAAAATATTAAAACGGCGACTAAATATCAAAATTTTACATTTTTTCACCCGAGTAAAACCTGGTAAATCAGAAGTGGCAACAATTACCTCAACAAACTAAAAAAAAAAAACAAAAATCGAACTCGCAAATCTATTTAAAAAAATGTCCTTGAGTTGGTGTTAAAATTTCACCATTATTTATGAAATGAATGACAAAAAACTTTGGTCAAATAAATTGATTTTTTTACTAAAATGTCATTTAAATTAATATTAATAGCGCGAAATCCCAATAAAAAAAAAAATAAACAATGCCTTTATGTGAAAGGCCGCAAAATCCTGCTGCTGGTTGCCATTAAAATCATTGACAATGGATGGCTAGGATGGCTAGGATGGCTAGGATGGCAAGGAGGGCTGGGATGGCTACTCGTACAGCAAAAACATTGCTCATCATAATTAAATGTCTGATAATTTTAAAACAAAGAGTGTTTTATAAGGCAATTAATTGCAATAAAATGTGTTGCAATAACTTTGTACAGTTGCTGTTCGATGCAGCACTGATAAGCAGCTTAAAGGCTACAGCTTCCATACCACTCTACACTCTCTCCAATATGCAAGCCAACTTTGCCAAAGACGCCGGTGCAGGTCTGCAGTTATCGATACTGAAAATGAGTAAATTTTATCCAGTAAAAACAGGACTTTTTTCTCACACCTTCTCGTGCACACAGTGTTGCCAGAATGGCAGTTTTGCCTGCAAATGGCAGTTTTTTAACTCTGAGCAGGTTGGCAGTTTTTTTTAAAAAAATGCAGTTTTTCCATTATTAATGCAGTTTTTCAGGGTAAAATGCAGTTTTTACGAAAATATAAAATCTTATGTAGTTTTCATAAATTCTCTTTACCAAAATATCATTATGGTTCAATTACTTTTTTAAAGCAGACCTGCTTTAAACTTCAGCAGCAGATTCAGCTAACTTCACGCATTGAACATTGAACATGAACCAACCTCACTTCTCTATTCGCGCGAATTTGCATGTTTTCTTTTCAAGCCACAAGGCTGTAAGTCTTGTAGATCCTAGGAGGAAAATAAGTACTTGAAAGGTTGGATTGGCAAAAGCGACAAGATGAGTCGCTTAGACAACTAGAAATTCTAACCCTCTCAAAAAAAAAAAAAAAAACAATTATAATTGTTTAAGCTTTGACGTATCAAAAACTATGATACAAAAATTTAATACACTAAGGGAAATAACGCATATTAGCATTATCCACGCCTGAGTATAAATTTTATTCAAATATTTACGTGGATAAATCAAATATTTTCCTTACAACTCGTCTTTGTCCCGTATTTGAATTTTATTTATACTCAAGCAGCAACAGCATCGGACATCGGACAGCATCGGACAGCAACATTCTTGTTGGCAAAGAAATGAAATTATGTGGGGTGAAGTGACAACTTGATATTTTCTGACAAATATCTTGTACCGGTTGTCATTTACCTACATATTTTGCTTCTATGTGTATGTATTTTGTATATTTATTTTTTCTCCCTCTAGTTAATACTACTTTTGACATTTGGTGCCCCAATATTGCACCAACTGTCAAAAATAGTATAAATTAGAGAACAAAAAAGTGAAGCGAGAATAAATAATACATGCAAATGCCATTTGATGGACGCAATTTGAAGAAAATAATACTATAAAACCATTAATAACATATTCAATTTAAATATGTTGTTTTTTAAATTCAATATTTTTATATAAATTTTCTTTAAATGCGATAGTTTATTTTCAAATAGTAAATATTTGAAAGATATTTTAAAAAATTCGTGCATAATTTTAATATATTTTTTATTAATTTTATTTTAAATATTTTTATAATTTATTTTATCAAAAAAGTATTTAAATACATTTTAAATATTTACGTGGTCGATTTAAATAAATGCGTTATTGGTGCAAAAATGACTCGCTTTTCGGATAAATTAAAAAAGTTTTTGGATAAATTTCATATTTTTTCCCTTAGTGTAGGGATATGTATAACTATTGCAAATAATAATATATGTAAAAAAACAAACATTAAAAATACCTGAATTACTTATCTTAAAATGATCTGAAATGTGAATGAAACACCAGAAGTTTTTTATATATTAAATACAGCAACAATTTTATATACAAATGAGTTTGTTTTATTTCAGTTTTTAATAAAAAATTAAAGAAAATGCTTAACAGATCGTTTTTTCGCATGGCAGTTTTTTTGTTTAAAATGCAGTTTTTTTCTTCAGATTTAGCAGTTTTAAAAAAAAAAAAATCTGGCAACACTGCGTACACAGTGAAAACTCAAGAATATTTTTTTCTATATTCAAGACTAGTATTTGCTTGAAGTGAGAAAAATTTGCTTGATTCAAGCAACAATTTTCTGAAAACTAAAATAATTTGCTTGATTTGAGAAATTCATTTTCCTTGAATTGAGCACAATGTGTTTGATTCAAGTAAAAAATTTACTGAAAACTAGAATAATTTTCTTGATTCAAGTAAACAATTTTCTAAATATACTAGAATGTTTTGCTTGATATTGGACTTAATTTTTTTATTATTTACAAATAAATAAAAAAATAAATATTTACAAAAAACCACTCGAATATACTAAATATATCTTGAAGACGCTTACATGTTAGTCCCAGTAAAGTAAAAGATAAGACACTGCGTCTTCGAACCATGCCATAGTTTATCAATCCGCACCGTCTTCAACATGTTTTCATGTAAACATTTTGTGAATTATAACCTGTCAATAAAAGTTGAAGTAAGAAAAATTCGCTCAAGTAAACAATTTGCTGAATACTAAAATAATTCGCTGCGATTGCTAAATAAACTTAATCTCTGATCAAAAACTTTTATTCAAGTTTCTAAAAATCGTCCATGAACAGATGTACATAATCATACACATGCATCTTTGTATGTGTGAAAAAGATGAATTACATACTTCTTGTTGCTTAGGCCAACAATAAAAGAAATGGTTTCGTCAATTTTGACATTCATCTGTCATTGGTATTTAATGTGTTGAGTGCACGCGGATAATGTTGCTCAAACTGTTTGCGGCAGGCCATTCGTGCCTTATGTGCGGCTTTGTCTGTGCGTTTGTGCGTGTGTGTGTGTGTGTGTGTGTTAACAGGCAGCACGTGGCACACGTCAAGCCAATGTTTTGGAATAAACTGCTGATAGAAGGTTTTGTTTTTGCGTTTCTTTTGATAGCGTTATAATTTATCTTTATTAATTTTAAGAACAACTGTAAGCTTTATAAATAGAAATTAGCAAGAGTTTACAAAATATAAAATTAAATTATATTTTATGATAACATACGAATTAAGTTTGACATGTGAGAATTCTCATTTATTTTCAGAAATATTGAAATGAGCAATTTTTATTCATACTTACAGCCCGATTCTGCGTACTTGATAAATTCACCTTATTGAATATTTATCAAGTATTGACTATTTATAAAGATTTGGTATTCTGTGGTAGAAAAAAAAGCTCTTTAATTGATAAATTAATCAATATCTCATTTGCTATTGATAAATTTATCAAGAGAGTTGTGGTTGCTCGTAGCAGGCAATATCAAGGTTAATATTAACATAATAATATTAATAATAATAATTATTTTCTACAAATTAATACACTTTTGTGGAACATAAGGAAAATGAAAGCAGAAATCGTTTTAATTATTGCTGCTGTTGTTGTTCGTATATCGAGTGTTGCTGCTTTTCACACTCCACTCTTTGCTTTTCATGCACATCAAGCTGCTTCTCACACTCTGCTCTCTGTGTTATGCATGGTGTAATTAACAAGGTGGTAGTGAATTTTGAACCCCTCTCATAAAAATGAACTCTCGATCTGTCAACAACAGCCGATTGCATATTTTAAGCAAAGCCGTAGCTAAACAAAGTTTGTGATATTTGTTTTGGCTCTAATATTTCCCTGTTTTTTTTTAATTATTTTGATGAAAACCCGACGAAACTACTTATAATTGCAATTTATTACTTATTGTCTAGAACTACCACAAGCAATCAAACAAAACATATAATGAATTGACACTTATCAACAGGTCCTCTCTTTATGCCACAAATTTTTGACAGACTCAGCAAAATTGAGTGTGTGGTGAAAAATTCACTACCACCTTGTTAATTACATCATGGTGTTATGCTATTAATGAGAACAATTAGCTGTTAACAGGAATTCACCTCCTCTGGTGAGTTACGAAAACTTTTTATTTATCAAGGTTGCTGTAGAATACTAAAAAAGCTTTCGTTTGATAAAATTCATTACAAATTTTATTGATAAATTACATATCAAGAAAACGCAGAATAGGGCGGTTAGTGAAAACTTTTGCTAGAGGGTAAAACAACAGATTCGCGTAATCATCACACGCTGTTAGCAACATTATGTGTTGATGCATAATAGCATTGATGTTGCTAACAGCAAGAACGAATTTGTTTCTAAATGTTTTGTGTTTGTATTTGCGCTCCATCGATCGTCGCAATCATGATACAATTATAAAGGGTGATTTTTTTGAGGTTATGATTTTCATGCATTAGTATTTGACAGATCACGTGGGATTTCAGACATGGTGTCAAAGAGAAAGATGCTCAGTATGCTTTGACATTTCATCATGAATAGACTTACTAACGAGCAACGCGTCGAATTTTCAGTGAATGGGCCCTAGAAAAGTTGGCAGAAAATCCGCTTTTTTATCGACAAATTTTGTTCAGCGATGAGGCTCATTTCTGGTTGAATGGCTACGTAAATAAGCAAAATTGCCGCATTTGGAGTGAAGAGCAACCAGAAGCCGTTCAAGAACTGGCCATGCATCCCGAAAAATGCACTGTTTGGTGTGGTTTGTACGCTGGTGGAATCATTGGACCGTATTTTTTCAAAGATGCTGTTGGACGCAACGTTACGGTGAATGGTGATCGCTATCGTTCGATGCTAACAAACTTTTTGTTGCCAAAAATGGAAGAACTGAACTTGGTTGACATGTGGTTTCAACAAGATGGCGCTACATGCCACACATCTCGCGATTCTATGGCCATTTTGAGGGAAAACTTCGGAGAACAATTAATCTCAAGAAATGGACCGGTAAGTTGGCCACCAAGATCATGCGATTTGACGCCTTTAGACTATTTTTTGTGGGGCTACGTCAAGTCTAAAGTCTACAGAAATAAGCCAGCAACTATTCCAGCTTTGGAAGACAACATTTCCGAAGAAATTCGGGCTATTCCGGCCGAAATGCTCGAAAAAGTTGCCCAAAATTGGACTTTCCGAATGGACCACCTAAGACGCAGCCGCGGTCAACATTTAAATGAAATTATCTTCAAAAAGTAAATGTCATGGACCAATCTAACGTTTCAAATAAAGAACCGATGAGATTTTGCAAATTTTATGCGTTTTTTTTAAAAAAAAAGTTATCAGGCACTTAAAAAATCACTCTTTACAAGGTAGGAGTGACAGTTTTCTCGTCTTGCGCTAACTGTCAAAAATAGTATAAATTGGAGAACGAAAAAAGAAGAAAAGAAAATAGAAAACAAAATATACAGGCAAATGACAGTCGCTGCAAGGTACTGGTGAGAAAAAAGCAAGTTGTCACTCCTACCTTGTATAATTGTATCATGGTCGCAATCTTACATTTGCATGTTGTTGTTTTTGAATTCTCTTAGCAACATCATGCTGCTAACAGTGTGATGATTACGCGCATTTAAGATGGCTGCTCAATCGAGAATTTTTGCTATAGGAGCTACAAACGTCAGACGACAAAAGCAACAACAACAATTAGAAAAACTAAAATAACCAGCTGATTTTGACAACTATCGCACCCCGCTCTCCAATATGAGCCTACCATGTACCGTATTTGTATCATGATCACGCGAATCTATTCTTTTACTCTCTACCAAAAAGCGTGCTCAACGCGCCTAAAGAAGTTTTCGCTTCAATTTTGAGATTATTTAAAAAAATTGTTTTTTGTTTTCTACTTTTTTGACATTTTTTATACTGTCTAGTATGATGAGCTATTTTATTGGTATTTTCTGAGCGGGAGCACTGCTCACGCGCTTATATTCCGAATAAAAGTTTAGTTGCCAGTCTGTCATCGCTTAAGATTTTATGAATATTTTCAAATTCTATTTGTAAATTAAATCTTGTTGGATTAAGAGCCACGCACTCAAAGATACAGGATTTCAAACTGCACGCTCTAAATTAACCTAAATTCTTCTCTAAAGATCTTCAAGTGCCCAAGTGTATCTTAGGCTTAAGTTTGTTGTAAATTAGTCCTGTTGCTGAGTTGTTGTTTTGTTTTTGCTTATCACTGTCTCAGCTCATTCGTTTGCAAAACGGCTTTATTTATTGTTATGCCCAATTGAACTTGCTCTCATTTGTGTGTTATTGTTTTGACACACTTTTAATCCTGTTGCTCTAGTTTTCAAGAAGCGTTTCAAATTCTACATGCAAGTCCAGCCACACAAGCAACAACAAAAATAATGCAATAATAGTTCCACAAAGCACTGTGGAATAAAACATTGGTGAAATATGACAACATCATTAGGTAGCACAAGGTGCAGCGGATACTGCTTCGAGAAGCAATATAATTTCTCAACTGGTTAGGATTTTAACTAAGCTTAGCTCAAGCTGCGCTGTTCTAAATAGCAGCTAAGCTGCAGCAAATACCTGGCGTGAGCTGCTACAGCCGCAGCAAGAAGTGTGCAGCATTGTTCTAAAATTGCCAAGAACAACAACAATAGCAATAGCAACAAGAACGACAGCTATAACAAAATTAGCTGTCACATGCAATTTGTTGCGCCTAGCAATGGCCAAACTGTAGGCGCGCCGCCACTAATTGTTGCGTTGTTGCTGCTGTTGCTGTTGTTGCTGCGCCTTACATGGCAGTTAATCAGCGAATATCTTGAATGACAGGCAATTTCTTTATTATTTGCAATTGACGTCAGCCACAACAACAACAACTGTCAACAACACTTGCCGTCTAAGAGAAAACTCCCGCGCTATATGCACGGCTTTGTTTCTTTTGTTTGATATAAATCGACTTTGCCTGATAAGAACGCGCATAGAATGTTGATGTTTTTGTTTTTTTTCAAGATGTTTGTTGCAGATAAGCAACAAATATCTGGATGATATTTATTTACGTTTTAATTTCACTTGAGTTGCACCAAGTTTTTTTTTCAAATTTATAAAGTTGATTGCAATAAGAAAAAAGCACCCGCTGATGGTTAACACCTAAACACCTTGTGCTACACATACACACACACACACACACAAACACACTCACATGCACACAAGCGCTTGCAGAATGTATTGAAGTGTTGTAGCACCCTCTATTTTATCAACAAATCACATTCGTTACGCAACTCAAGTTTGAACGCAACGCGCCGACTAATGATGAATTAGCGCGCAATGCGCAGCAACATCTCTCTAGGTGCTGACAGCAGCAGCAGCAAGAGCAACATGTCTGTGCGCTCACTCTACTCTTTTCTATTGTTAACGTTGTCATTCAAAATTCAAAATTCATATTTTTTCTTTTTATTTCTTTTAAGCGACTGTAACTAATTTTCTTGAGATTTTTTGCACTTGTCTGTCGTTTTGTTTCCCCTTTTAAACGTTTTGGCTCGTTTGGCTGTTTGTTGTGTATTTTTCCCTTTTAATGTAATTGCGATATATTGTCATTGTCTGTCGCTGTTGGTTTTTGTCGCCTTTATGACGTTGTAAAATGCTATAACAACAAAAAAAAAAAGAAACATAAAACAAACACGTTACGCTTTGTCAGAAATATTCATTGCTGTCAAGAGTCGACATGCTCGAAAAAAAGGGGCACAATTTTTTGTAAGTTTGTAGTTTGTATAGGGTTAAAAAATATTCCACGTTTGTAAGTTTTCACTGAACAAGTGTTTTATGAACCTGTTTAATATACGAGAAGATACGAGCTGCACTCAAGATGAGCATAATGCTAAGCAGGCACTGATGCAAGGGTAGATGGGGGCATGAGAACCCCCAGACGGGGGATTGTTGGACAACTTAACTATGAATGCGATCACTATGCTACACCGAGAAAGAAGCAATAGTAAAATCACCTAAGCCGGCTTGGGTAAAGAAAATTGTATGGAAATTAGAAACTTATGGTTATTCACCAAAGTAATATATTGTTTAATATTATCTTATACGACTTTTGAGAAATTCCAAATAAACTTTGAACACGTCTCCTGCAAAATTCACTTTCTAGACTTAGCATACTCTGGATTGGAGCCATCGAATTTACCCTATCATTGATATAGCCATAGGAATGTGCGTATCGACGCCAGTTAGTGGTGAGCGGAGTTTTTTCCGCTATAGCCGCTTTCATGAATTTTCGTAAATTATTGAACTCAGTAAGGTAATTGTTTTTATTTTTAATATCATTACTCATGAATAACTAAAAAATATGAAACATGCTTATTCAATATATGTACATTATTTTAGAAAATACAATGGTTCAAATAAAAAATTATCTTCTGTATGTGCAAATTTTTGATGCAGTGTATATGTTAATTTCATACTTGTCTTTCGAAATTTTTTACAAAATCAATCTACAGTAATAGTAATCTACAGTAACCTATGGTAAGTACTGTATATTTTATACTTCTACCTGTTTATTTATTTATTGGCCAAGCAAGGCAATTTACTTAATCTAACAGGTTTTTTTTTTATTTATTTTTGTTCTCTCCACTTTCCTTGTTTTGGTGTTCGAAGATATGCAATTCGATGTGGGCGCAATCCGCCCGCCTAAATGACATGACTTTACGAACACGTCTAAAGGAAAGGCAAGAACAAGAGAACAATTAAAAGTAAAAGCTACTTACTTAAATACTAGTATATTTTATACATATTTAGTACTAGCTTTTCCCGGCGCGCGTTGCTGCACCCTGCAACTATATGGGAACATAATAGGTGTATTCAAAACTTTTCTTAGACTCATAGTTTGACACCACTGTTATTTTCCACTGCCCGTTACAGTTTCCCAGTAGCAGGAGATCACCAAATAGTAACTCCAATTTGAGTTTGTATGTAAGTATTGCTACTTTTACTTTCAAAGCAATTCGATAATACAAATTTTAACTGTATAGGCGGAGCCACACCCTCTTATATAATGCTCATCCCAGTTTTCTAGTAGATGGACATTACCCTGTTTTAGTACAATTGCCGACAGTAAGCATACAGACGAAATTACCAAAATGTAGCCCAATCGACGAAAACCGTAGGGAATATAGCATTTTTATTAATTTGTGGGCGGTAAAAGGGGCTGTGACAGAAATTTAAGCCATCTCGTACTTGAAAAAAAATGTACTGCCAAAATTTCAGCTCTATCGGCTCAGTAATTTTTAAGTTTCCAGCCATCACACAGACAGCGTTTTGCTTTTTGTATAGATAATTTGGATAAAGATTATTGGCTATAACTTTTGATTGGCAAGAGATACTTAGATCATTTTTTCTAATAAATTAATTTTTTAGCTTGTTTATTTTTTCAAAATTATAAAAACACAATATTGGAAAAAAAAATTTTGTTCGAAAAAATCAAGTGTTTTTTTAATCACAAAAATGGTTTTTAATTTTTGCGTAAAATTGAAATAACTTTTGCCTATAAATGTTATAACTTTAAAATAAAGTTAAAAATTTGCGAATTTGAATTTAAATTATTTTTACAACAAAAACAATTTTTGAGCCTTTTTTTGAGGAAAAATCCAAAATTTCAGACCTTTTTTGAAAAAAATATTTAAAATATATATACTCAACTAACGGTATTTTTGCAATAAGGTTTTCATACTACTTTGATGCAGCTTTAAGACAAAAAAAAATTTAACAAAATGTATACAAAAGCAGCGGAGATATTTGACTCGAAAGTTACAAAATTAAATTTCTGATTGTTTTTTTCTCATTTTTGAGCAACGATGTTGCATTAAATATATCGTTAATTAAATATTTTACTTAAAATATTTAACAAATATTTTAAATGTTGCATTAAATATTTTACTTAATTTAAGAAATATTTAATATTTTGTAAATATTTGCACAGGTAACCTAAGAAAACAACTAAAAATATGCGATTTTGTAAAAAATTTGTACTACAGCACCATCTGGTGTCCAAGGTGGTTCAAAGAAGATAGTGCTAAAAAACTCATCGTACCTGAAAACTGTACTATACTAACTGTACTATATACCAATTTTTATTCTAATCGCATGAGCGGTTTGGGAGTTTTAGGTGGTTTTGTAAAAAATTTGTACTATAGCGCCCTCTGGTGTTCAAGATAGGTCGAAAGCGATAGCAGCAGAACACTCAACGAACATGAAACCCACTGTATACCACTTTTCATTCTAATCGCATCAGCAGTTTATGAGTTTTAGGCAGTTTTGTAAAAAATTTGTACTACAGCGCCCTCTGGTGTTCAAGGTGGATCAAAATTGATAGCCCACAAACTCGCACCGTACCAAAAAACTTCTATACACAAATTTTCATGCTAATCGGATGAGTAGTTTAGGAGTCTATTGCGGTCTTACAAACATAAGCTCCTTTTTATATATCGTCGTTCGTAAATTATTGTGTTCTATATCACAAAATTGAAAAAATTGAGATAAGACTGGTATATAGGCAAATTTTTCGAGATCTATCGATCTGTGTCATCAGTTTGCTTTTATCTTTTATAGTTTTCGAAATATGAGACATCGACTTTGTGCTATACAACACTGTTGTGACAGACTTCGTAATCTATTGTGTTCTATATGCAAAAAATCGTGCATATAGAACAAAAACGAAGCAAAAGTACTAATTAAAAAAAATATTTTTTTATATTGTTCTATATGCAAGTCTAAATAAAGTTATTAGAGTTATTCTTTGGAGGTCTTTGTATTTTGCTGTTTTTTTGTTTTTTTTCTGGTTTTTTTCTTAGCTTCACATTGCACTTGGCCAATGAAATGAAACAAAAAAGAAAAAATCCCGCTTTAGATTGCAGTTGGTAAATAAAATGAAACAAAAAAGAAAAGAAAATACCCATCATAAATAACATAAGGTTAGAAGTTAAATTTTACAACAACGTTTAAAAAAAGCTTAATACTAAGAATAAGAATGGATAAGCAATAGATAAGAAGATATCATTGGAGAAAGTAAATGATGTGAAAAGTTTATACAACTTTTTATCACTTGATGCAGTGGCATACTACAATAGGGGTATTCACGGGTTGATGCGAATTGCAAGAATGCGAAAATGCAACATATTTTTCACACTAACGCGTGAACATCAATATTGTAACTTTACGATAGCGGAAAGAAATATATTGCCACCTTATTTCAAAATAACAAAAACTTATTTAAATCAACGTACAAACTTAGCCTTTTTAAAGTTTTTCCCAGATGGCAACTATGCTTGAAAACACCCATAACATGAATCAGCTGTTTCGCATCACTATTTGTGCGCTTGCGCAATAGGTTTGAGCAGTGTGTAATTCAAGAAGAGTCCCAAAATTGCTTCTAATGTGTTTGTTGTTGGAATGAAGCAAAAATTTGCAATCTTGCATTTTCGCATCGTCGCAACTGTGTTTCGCATCAACCCGTGAATACCCCTAATAATTTGTTTAATACAATTTAAAATATAAGTACAACTTTTTGTCATCGTTTTTTCAACAAACTTGCTTCAATTAAAAAATCTCCGTAAATCGCTTGATTTGAAGATGAAGCATGAGCTTCGTGGAATCGAAGTCAAATGAATTTGGTTAAATTTTTACTTGATTTTGTAGTCGAAACTTACCTTTTAAGAAATTAACAGGTATTGATTTAAGTGGACTCATAAGAACATATGTATAAGATTAAGTTTAAAATTAATTTAAGCTAAAGTTAATATTATAACATATGAAATAAAGTTTTTTTGAGTGAAATCACATTGCTTTTCATTTCTCCAATACATATTACATTTTGTTCTATATGCTTGAAAACAAGAAGAGTTTCGTAAATAAGTGCTTATAGAACAAATTATTTTTTTTTAAACTCATCTTACTCTAAAAAAAGCTTTCAAAGATGAAAATTTTTTTGACAGAAAAAACCACAAACTCTTGAACTTTCCTTGGTAAGAAAATCGCGGCAGGTTTTTCGGTTCAGTTTTTTACTAAACTTTAAACTTGATTTACCAAAAAAACATTTTTGTCATATAGAACACAATAATTTGCGAACGACGATATATAGAATGAACTTTAATGTATTGCAATGTTTCAGGAAAATTAAATTTTTGTGATGTTTTCTATGTGAAGATAGCGAAAAACCAACACAAAAATAAAAAAGAAATGATTATATTGAAAATTCAACACTCGACAAGATTTCCTTGCACCAAATGTTTTGAGAACTTTTTACAACTTCTTCTTTCAGTGTAAAGCTGTGCACTCGGAAAGCTGTCTTTGTTGTTGTTTGAACCGTGCGTTCCAAGCACCACTGGCTTAAAGCTACAGATTTGAGAAAAAATGCTTTCTACATTTGCTGTTGCTTCAGGAATCGATAAAACAGAATATACAACTTTTCTTAGTAATGAAAATACTTCGGAATTATCTCCACATTCATGAAATTAATCCATGTAAATAAATGTGATTTATTAATGCATAATTAATGTGTAAAATTATTTTTTATAGGATGTTATTAACTATGATCTCAAAAATTGGTGATGACATTTACAACCATATAAATCTGAAATGTTTATTTATGTAAATTTTTTTGTCTTAATAAACTTATAATTTAAATTATTTTAGTTAACGAATGCGATTGTTTTTGTTTTGTTTAATTATAAACTTAATTTAAATACTTTATTTTGAATACAATAAACAAATTTAAAGCACACATTTTAAAAATACATGTTTTAGTTAATTTTTCATATCAAGTTTTTTCACCAAAAAACAAGTTTTTTTCTGGAAATTAAGGTTTTTTTTTAAATATGGCAACACTGGTTGTTACATGAGCCTTTGCTCTCAATTGGCTCCGAAGCTTGCTCCGTGCCCATAGCTGATCATGATAAATTTCTGTGAATTAATAACTAAAGAATGAATTCTAAGAGAGTTATGTAGAGTATCAAGATGTCTCCTCTATAGTATGTCCTCATTTGAATAAATTTCCTCATAAAAGAGAAGAAGAAATTTCGAAAATTTCAAAAAATTGAAATCTCAAAAATTGGATTTGAAATTATGACCACTTAAAAAGTAGTATAAAAGTAATATAATTTATAAATTTTTTTTGGAATTCTAAGAGATTTTATCCTTTTGATGGGGAGGTAAGTGTGGATTTCATCCGATTTGGCTCATTTTCGAACTTGATCTTTATTTTTTAGATACAAGCTTAAATATTGAATTTCGTGAGGATAGCTTGAAAATTACGTCTGCAGTCATGAACACAGACAGACAGACGGACAGACAGATCATAATATTATTCATATCATTGTTAAAATATGAAAAAATGAAACAATTTCTTGTAAGAAATTTTTAATAAAATAGCTTTTCTCATTTCTTAGTTATTGCCCTAGATATATTTGACATATATGGGAGGTGTTACGCCTACATGTCCAAACCCACGGAAATTTTACAGGGATTTTAAAGATCACCGATAGTTCTATTAGCGTTGCTATTAACAAACATTAAAGTACAGCGCAAAATGCGTTTAAGTTGCATGGTAGCTGCCACGCCCACTTGTCCAATCGCGCCAAAATTGTTTTATATTTTTTGAAAATCACATGTTAGATGTTTGCGTTAAATTTTGTTAACGTAACTTAGCTAATTTCTAAGATATAGCGCAAAATGTGTTTGAGTTGTGTGGTAGCTACCACGCCCACTTGTCCAAAATTTCTGAAATACCAGTTTTTTTGCTTTCTATACCTAAAACATCGAAAAACTGTAAAAAAAATCCACAAATGAATATTTTCCGTCCAACTTGTACTAAACGCATCACTAAACATCCAATAACATCCTCGACTTTAATTGACTTTAACAGCTAAAGCGTTATAGAAAAAGAGGAAAATATTAAAGCTGTTATCACCACTCGAATCTAGGAGTGCAATCTAAGATTCTGGCATTTGAAGTCATTTCAGCAAAGTGTGAAATTTATCTTTGTTTTGTAAGAAATTGAACATAAGTTTAAGGAACTGTTGTAATCTTCTTGGAAAAAATACAGCTTGTCCGGCGGTGCTTTATCATGATTTTGACTTAGTCTACTCAAATTATTTAAGGTTTAAACTGCTTTCGACATCCTTCTTGATTGCTTCAATCACAATGATTTAACAGATTTTTCTTACTTGCTGACACACTGCCATGTGCGGCAAGCAACAAAAAAAAAAAAAAAAAAAAACAAAAGCAACAAAACCAACACCACAAAAAACTATAGCTTAATGATAGAGTTACGCCTTGGTATTGCCACAAGCCAAAAAATAACGTGATTGCCTAAAGTATCTATCGAAAGGACAACAGGACGAACAAACAAACGAGTGAACGAGCGAAAATATACGAATGGACAGTGTGCATCAGGCAGATATAATGCTTGCTGCTCGACCCACATTCACATGTTTCCAGCCTTCAATTGTTTCATGGGATTTTCATTATGAACATTTGAGTGATTTTGAATTAATAAAAATTAAGGAAACATTGATAATAGATGTAAATATTTTTTTCATTCTTTTTTTGTGCACAAGATTGAATTTTTTTTTACCAAACTCAACACGCAAACAGTTCAACCGCCCTCCCTGAAATTAACGCATAATAGAAGAAAATAAAATTTCCAGCTTATTATTTCACTACTTCATTATAACAATCCTAGCTATGCCTTTTTTTTAGCGTTACACCCCTTCCCGCATTTAAGCCGTTGCCCGCTCAAGCGTGCAGGGTCGCGAATTGCTTTGCTAGCTGCTGCGCGTCTCGAATTAATGCAATTCGGTGCGTTTTTTTTATAACTTTCCAGCATTACGCACATGAACAATCAGCAGGATGAGCACATTGTCAAAGTGTTAGTGTCAAATGCAATATGCGTGTGTTCGTGTGGGATTGTGATTGCTTGGACTTGATCAAAATAGTTGCATTGCACTGGTTAGTCAAGTGCACTGGCAGCTTATTAGTGGATGCAATTTTCGACATGTTGATTAGATCATATCGATTGTTATATTTTGACACGTCGTATCTGTCAGAACAGAGAGCGAAGAGCAGTCAAGGCTTTAAATCTTGTCTGAAATTTTGAGACAATTGCAGCATTATGCGAGAGGAATGCGCGGAATACATAAGATTGGACACGTTTTTTTTTTAAGTGAAAAATTGAATAAACATAATTTATCCCTCTATAACAGTGGGGCCCAAGCAGGGGCGGCGGAAGCGGGGGAATAGGGGGGGCAGCCGCCCCCTCGGTAAAAACTCCCACAGTCATTTTTTTAATACAAATGTTTTTATCCAACAGATTAAATTTTTTTAATTTTAAGTTTAATTTGCGGCCTCGGTAGTCGAGTTGGTAGCGTGCTTGACTGCCACCCCAGATGTCCTGCGTTCGATTCCTGGCCAGGTCATGGTCCTTCGCTTAAAACCTTTCGCATTTGCAATTTTCTATCCTCATTTCTAATCAACTAAAATTCAAAATTCATAGGCATAACATTTGCCTCTGATTCAAATTCAGATGTTTCTTTGGCTTTCCACCACGCTTAGAACATCCTACACATGTTTCACTTGATTGCCTTTTCCTTCCCACTAATCTATCACCCCATTTCGTAGACTTGACCAAGGCAGACTTGACTGAATAGGTATTCCACCTGAAATCCTTGGTTCAAAGCTAAAAAAAAAAAAAACAAAAACATTGAATGTTTGTAATCAGTTGTGAAGCTGTGAAGCTCTAAACTCACAATGTTAAAAAAATCTCATTCGATATAAGAATTGTTAAACGAAGTTGTTATATTTATTGCTTTGATAATGACGGTACCAGCAACTGCAGCGGGTTCTGAACGTTCTTTTAGTGCCCTTCGCCGCCTTAAAACATTTTTTTTTTTTTTTTTTTTAGACTAAACCAACGCTCAGGGGATGCCCCCTATAAATGCGAAAGCATTGTGCTGATTCGGAAGAAGGGTGATAGTTAGTTGGAGGGTGGAAAGATGGAGTAGTGTCGGTGAAGATTAGTTTTAAATTTACATAGCTCAAAATTGCCGGGGAACACGCTCGCAGGGAGATTGTTCCACAATTTTATTGTACGACCGAAGAACGAATTATCTCTGTAATGCGAGGTTCTATTGGGCATCACGGCAATGTTATAGGGATGGGCTTGGTGCGCTGCCCGAGTGGACCTGGGAAACACACGAGCTGATGGCGTCAGGTCATGTATCTCCCTTGAACACTTCCCATGGTAGTACCTGTACAAAAGGCTTAAGCAACCAACATTTCGTCGATGGACAAGAGAGTTGAGAGAAGATGAAATGTTATCATCTCCTATCAGATATATCGCACGTCGTTGAATTCGGTCCAAAAGCTCTAAATAAGATCTTGAAGCTCCTGCCCAAATGTGCGAATTGTACTCCATTTTCGGCCTAATATATGAGGTATAGATCACGCGTAGGTCAGTTGGAAAGGATAAATAAAAAAAGGAAAGGATAGGAAGAAATATTTCGGAAATATTTAAATTTATTGGTTTCACCGATTTTGTTCTCGTTTTGAAAAAATTTGTTTCCACTTGTTTCTAACCCGTGGAGTCCATACTAGTGCAAATTCGCACAAGAAAAAAAATTAAGTGGTTGTTTAAAGTTATAAATTTAACTATAAACTAACAACTTTTTCGTTTCATATTGAATTTAAATGTTTTGTTTGTTTTTACATGCTTTTATCGAACTTATTTTACATCAATCTTTTCGTAATATTTTATTGATATGTTTTTTTCGTCTTAATGACGTCTTTCGTCTTTAATTTAATAAAAAATGTTCTGCCCCCCAGTTGTACTGCCCACCCAGTTGAAATGAGCTTCCGGCGCCTATGGGCCCAAGAAATTTTAAGCGAGGGCCAATGCTTAAAAAAACAAAACAAACACAAAATGTTGCTCATCGTTGCTTTTGACAAAAAAATGAAACAAAACAAAACAAAAACAATTACAATGCAATAAAATTACGTATCATCATGACACAATTACAAGGTAGGCCAGTGGCGTTCCTAGGCTTGGTGACAACCGGGGCGGATACTCATGGTGTCATCCCTATAAAAAATTTCGAAATGCAAAAAGAAACCAATTCCATGGGATTAAGTATTTTTATTATTATCTTTATGTTTTCCGAAAAAAAACAAACAACATATGACAAACAATAAGAATTTGTGAAAACCCAGCAAAACATTTTTCAAATTTTGTAATGCCTTTTACCTTATATTCGCTTATTTAATGCATTACATAATTCCTAAGGCCCAAAATGCTATTACTTTTTGTTTAACGTAATGCAGACTGTAATGCCTCATAACATTTGTTTATCTTTGTTCTTTGTAAGAATCAAGTAAAGCCAACAGTAAAGAGAAATTTAAGGCATGTTGCTACTTGGCGCGCTCGGTGTTCGGGTGAAAATTTACAATTTTTTTAAAGGAAAGCGATAAAAGATAATGAAAACATTTTGTGGGGTGAATAAATACACTAAAAAATTATTTACAAGAACTTTTTTTGATTAATTAATATATCTTATGTATGAAACTTTAATTTGAAGTTGACGTGTCGATATCGGAAAGAGCTGATGGTTACCATAATAACTAAAGTTCTGGCAGCACCTAGAAAATAAATAAAAATTGTTCATAAATAATATGAGTATGGTTACGCATCAACTAAAATTTTTAAGTTTGGCAAAAAAATAAAAATTTTTGCAATATTTTAGTTCACACGGAAACCGCACATGTGGAGAGTATGCTGTTAAAATTTGGAGATAATCGGACAAGATAATTTTGTGTAACGATGGTAACCAGGTATAGAAATGTTCACATTAAAGTTTCATTCATAAAAAATGTTTAAAATTGAAAAAAAAATGTTTGTTAGAATTTGTTTGAGTGTATTGAGTTAATTCACCCCCAAAAAAATATCCATTATCTCTTACCGTTTTCCTGTAAAAAAATTTTAAATTTTCACTCGAATACCGAGCACGCCAAGTAGGAACATGCCTTAAAAAATGTTGATTTTTTGGAAGACTAAAAAAATTAATAGTAAGTAAGTGAGTAAGTATCAATTATAAAATGACTTGAGCATAAGATATTATTAAACAGCGTATAATATGCATTTATATAAGTGCTTCTCTGGTATAAGAAATTGCAATCGCCTATCGCCAATGACATGCCTATTAGAGTGTCCCTTATTTTGCGATTTTTGGAAATGTCAAGGGGCTGAAAGGTTTTTTTATGCGTTTTTAAATTCTAAGAACAAAACCAAAACAAATTATTTTTTCGACAACGTTTACCCGTTCCAATCGGGCCCGAAAGTTTCGAAAAAATGTTCATATTAGACCATATTTGCACAAATTAAAAAAAAATCTTTTCTCTGCTTTTTATAAATATTTTGCATTTTTTGGAACACATACATAAGAAATAAGATATCTACAAAGTTTTTTTATGGTGGCGTGGTTACCGCCCCTGCTTCGTCGAAATTTCTCCCGCAGCCTTTTCCCACTTTTTCATTAAATTAGTGCAATTTAGGTATTAAAATGAACTATAAATAAATACATTTTTACTATGCTAAAAGTATTATTACATGTCATTAAATTCACATTAGGGGTATTCTCTATGCCTAGGATATGCCGTTGCACGGTGCAAGGATAGGAAATGTATAATATCTGCAATTGAGAAACAACAATGGCGGATTGAACATTTCCTATTCTTGCACCGTGCAACGGCATATCTTAGGCATAGAGAATACCCCCTATTATGTACTTACAAAAATTTACAATAAATTAAAAAAATAGTATTTTAACCTGCGGCGGGCGCGCAATAAGCTAATACCTACAAGCGGCTTTTCAACCGAAATCATAGTTTTTTTTATATATAAAAAATATCAAAAACCAAAAATGTATGCCCCTGGAGGGTTTAATTATAATAAGAAATACAAATGCCCGTCTTAAAAACTGACGGAACAAAAACACTACATTCTCAGATACATATTTGTATATGTAGGTATAAGGTTAAACAAAAAAATCTTATTAAATCTTAAAAACTAGCTTTTTTTACTTTAAGAGCTGCAAAATTTGAAACAACCTCATCGAAATCAATATTGTTGCAAGCTTGTTTTCAATGGATAATATAGCAAGATCGGAAAGCCTTGCCTGTCCCATGAAAGACCTTAAATAAGTCTTAATTAATTTTAGCTTTGAAAAACTCCTTTCACATGAAGCTACTGATACACAAATTGTTAGAAATAATTTCAATGCGACAAAATGGGACACACATTTTTTAACGTAATGTATTTGTACCTTTTTCTTTCTGTTTGACAAATAAAAACAAATATCGAAATGGTGTCACCCCTAAAATGGTGGTACCCGGGGCGGACCGCCCTCCCAGGCCCCCCCTAGGAACGCCACTGAGGTAGGCTCATATTGGAGAGCAGAGTGCGCTAGTTGTAAAAATCAGCTGATAGCTTTTAGTTTTTCTTTGTTGTTGTTTTTGCTTTTGTCGTTTGACGTTTGTGGCTTCTACAGCTTTGTTGTTGTAAAATTTCACAATTGGGCAGCCATTTTAAAATGAGCCTACCTTGTAATTGTATCATGCATACACGGTTGCCACTTTGGTACAATTGTACCAAAATTGGTACATTTATTTTTGCTTGGTACATAGGCACATTATTTTCTGATTTGGTACATTTTGTAAAAGTTTACAAATTTCTCAAAAATCGAAATTTGGTAGCACTGTTGGCGTAATGTGTATTGTATTCTGAGGGAAAGAAAAAAACAAAAATACAAGATCATAATTAAAAGGAAGATGTTCAACCTGGATTTTTGCTCCAATTTTTGGATAAATAACAAAATGTAATTTATAATTGTTCCAGTGTGCGCTTCAATTAGGGTCAGTTGGAAGGAAAAACGCTACTAATGGAAAGGTAGTTATAAAAACTCGATATTGAATATAATATTAAATTTAATAATATTTTGCTTGCAGATTTCTTATAAGAAAAAACCAAAACCTGATGCCAATGATTGCGTAGATTTAAGGGTAGCGTCCACTTCTGACTGCAAGTGCGAAGCTGAATGCAGCAGGTAGTTGTTTAATTTTTGTTGAAAAATTTATTAAAACTTGTAAAATTTTATTTTATAGTGTTGATGTTCCTTCCCAATTAAAGACTGACTTCAAAAGGAAGTTTCGTCCAGAATGACTGCAAAACAAAAATGAGAATGCATTTGTATCGTCTGCGAGAATCGCTCGTGAACCTCTTGCCCAACTTGCACAGATATGCAAAAAATACTTTGCATTTTCAAAACAATGAAAAGAGAAAATAACAGAATATGATGGATGTATTCATGAAAGCCGAAAATACATTTTTAGAAAAGCAAAGCTTGTAGTGTTCTCCATTATGCAGTATCTACCATTTCTTCTAATGGACTTTCTTTCAAATTTGCGATTGGTATGTGGTAGAACTAAATTGTCGCAAGTGGCGGATATAAAATAGATATAAAATTTTATAGATAGTATATTAAATAACTTAATATTTTAGTTTTGTTCCTATACACACAAATATACACCAATGAATTATTATAAGAAATGTTATAAACAGTTTTGTTAAAAAAATTGGTACATTTTATTCCTTTTTGGTACATTTTTACTTAAAATTTGGTACGAAAAAAAATGGGCGAGTGGCAACCGTGCATGCATATCATGAACACCGTTGCCAGATTTATCGCCAATTGGGCGCTTTTTTTCTTGTTTTTGCGCTTAAATTTTTAGGAAATCGCCTGGCGATTTTTTGGGCGATTTTTGTAAAAACAACCTTTTTTCATAAACTCATCTAATGTGTTTAAAATTTCAATTAAAGAAAATAACAATTGTTTTAAGTGTTTGGAACACTCTGTTAACAATGCGACTGAACACAGCTCACAAGCCCTTATCGATAATTTATTTATATCGAAATACTTATTTTTTTGAGACCGTTTCTTCAAAACATCAACTCACTTAATTCATATTTTCAACGAGAAAAAGTTGACTTTTTTCAAGCTTACGTTGAAATCACAACATTTATTCAAAGACTTGTTTCAAAAATTATAAAAGAAGACATTGTCAAAAATTTCAATTTTGATAATTTAGCTACATTCAGCTTAAATAAAATTTTAGCGGATAAAAGCAATTATAAAAGAATTAATGACCTTACATTTCATTATCAGTTCCATGAAGAAATTCACAAATTAAGTGATGATACTGTTATGATAGACATACTATCAAAATGCCAGAATTTCATTATAGTTTTAATCAAGGAAATGTTAAAACGATTACCTTGTCTGTTAGAAATTTTTGAAAATGCTTTTATTTTATGTCCTGAAAGATGTTTAAACTATATAAGACCTTCTTTGCGTGAACTCCCTCTTCGTTATCTATCTCTTGAAGAGCGACGTGCAGAAGAAATCTGCTCCATGGAGCAATGTTTTCAAAAACAAAGTGCCATCTGAAAGTGAAGAATTTGGGTAATCGGCATACAAAATTAAAACAGCCGTAGGCGAAAAAATGTTTGACAATATTTGTAAGTTGGCATTCATCTTGTATGAACTAAATCAATGTATGAACTAAACAATACTTCGAGAATTGACGAAACGGAGGAAGAGTCTAATATGGCTGAAGGAACTACGTTTTTTGCAAAAAGTTTTTGTTTTAAAGTTGCATATTGAAAAATTGTAAAAAGTTATAGTCTCTAAAAAAATGTTCTTTAACGATAAAAATTCTCGTATAAAATGAAGTAGCTTTTTTATTATTTTTTATAGATCTCAAAAATATGAAAATAAGAATATCTAATACTTTAATATTAATATTTTGTATACGGCCTCTAATTATTTATATTGAAAACAATTTTTTCGAGCTCTAGGCCAAGCATGTTGTCAACAAGACAACATGAAGAACAAAGAAGGCAACAACCAACAACAACAACAACGGCTCTGTATAGAGCAAATCACACAGCTTGACTATACAGACTGTTTAGAGGCCGTATACAAAATATTAATATTAAATATTCTGGGAGAGCACGCCCATAAAAATGTTAAATAAATGATTGGTTGTGTGTTTATCACATAAAAAACAACAAAGTCTTTCATTACAAAAAAAATGGTCTCCACGCCATCTTAGGTGAACCATCAGTTAAACTAACTGAACCCTAAAATGAAAGTGTGGAAAAATGGAGGAGCTAAACAGCAAAAATAACAACAACTTCAATATGCTCTGATAGCAGTAAACCGCTGTGATCGAATTTCGAAGATGCACATGAATTAAGGCTATGCCTAAAAGTATGTTACGATCTAGGTTGTTAACCTTAGTACAGTATGCATCAAAAAGTAGATAAGAACTCAGTTACAAAAATTCCAGCGTTCTCTGCCAAAAACAAATTCCGGGTAACTTTCTCGGCATATTGGCAGTATATGTAGAACCTAAGTAGCTTGAGTGGATCACAGTGTAAAGTCATACAAAGGCTACTGATGAGTTGGTGTAGCGGCCAATGAAACAGTCTGTATAGTCAAGCTGTGTGATTTGCTCTATACAGAGCCGTTGTTGTTGTTGTTGGTTGTTGCCTTCTTTGTTCTTCATGTTGTCTTGTTGACAACATGCTTGGCCTAGAGCTCGAAAAAATTGTTTTCAATATAATATCTAATACTATTAACAGATCTCAATATTATTTGAAAAAAAATGTATATAATTTGTTTTGTTTTTTCTAATATAATAAATTTCTTAGAAAAAATGGCGATTTTTGGCGATTTTTTTTTTCATTGGGCGATATTGGGCGATATTTTTTTTAAATCTGGCGCTTTTCTCAAAAAAGTTCTGGCAACACTGATCATGAAGTACACTGTCAGTCTTAATTTCTATTACAATAACAATGCTTGCATGAAAAATTACTGGACACACAAGTAACGGGACAATCAGCTTCAGCATCGACATCATCGCGTGTGCGTTATTTTATTTTGGCTCTGCATGCAATAGTTTTTGCAAAGTTCGCTGGAAAATGAGCTGAACACTGAAGGAGTTGGTTTGTGTTTTTTTTTTTTTTTTTTTTTTAGCTTTGAACCAAGGATTTCAGGTGGAATACCTTTTCAGTCAAGTCTGCCTTGGTTCGAAATGGGGTGATAGATTAGTGGGAAGGAAAGGTCAATCAATTGAAACAGGTGTAGGATGTTCTAAGCGTGGTGGAAAGCCGAAGAAACATGTGAATTTGAATCAGAGGCAAGTGTTATGCCTTTACCTCAGTCAATTCAAGTTATAAGGCAATCTCATCCACAAACTTCTCTACCATCAACTACAACTTCATGTCGTAAATATTGATGAATTTTTAATTTCAGTTGAATAGCAATGAGGAAAGAAAATTAAGAAAGGTTTAAAGCGAAGGACCATGGCCTGGCCGGGAATCGAACCCGGGACCTCTGGGGTGGCAGTCAAGCACGCTACCAACTCGACTACCAAGGCCGCCTTGCATGCAATAGTTTTTGTAAAGTTCGCTGGAAAATGAGCTGAACACTGAAGGAGTTGGTTTGTGTTTTTGTTTTTTGCATGCGTTCTTTGAATTTGGCTCATCGCAAAGACAAAATTAAGATAGAAAAAAATTTGTATGAAGGGCCACGCGGGCCATATGCTCTATAACATCTCTGTAAATAAAAGTAATTTTCTGTTTGATTGACCCAAATACGAATCTTAACGGCTGAACGGATTTAACCCAAATTCGGCACACATATTAACATATTACTTGCATCCTAGATTAGGTTAGGGCATACTTAGTTCTGACCACGCCTCCTCCGCCCCTTTACAAGAAATGCAAATCTACCTACTAGCGTACTTTTTTTTAGCGAAAATCTTTGTCTAATTAATTTTGAAAATATTCTGTTATTTTCACACCAAAAATATTCACATATTTTCAAAATTGTACAAACTTTCCGTACAACGCGTTTTTCTAATAAAATCGTTTCCGTAGAATAACAAGAAACTATCAGAAATTCGTATGTTTTATTTTCGATGCAAATAACTCCGTTGTTTTTCAATATATTTCAATCAATTTTTTTTCGTTGATAAATTCAATTCAAGCACTTAATAAAAACCATTTGAGACTTACCGTTAGCTTAGTGTATATATTTTAAATCTTTTTTAAAGAAAAGTCCAACATATTCACTTTTTATTAAAAAAATGGCATTAAAACTGTTTTTGTTGCTAAAATAATAAAAACTCAGAATTTCATTTTTGACCGCCTTTCGCATGACATAGCGTTTAGTAGCAAAAGTGGTCTCAGTTTTACGAAAAAATTTATTAACTGTTTTTGTCATTAATCTAGGATCTACACCCAGTGATTTTTAAAGAAATAAATTTTTTTCAAAAGTAATATAATAGTTAAGCTCCAAGAATAATTTATGTGAAAAAATTATACCAATATCTCTTTCCGATTAAAAGTTACCACAGTACTAAAATCTATTTTCTCAGTCCCTCGATATCGTCTTATTGTCAACCGATAGAAAAAAAATGCAGCTTTAATATGCGATACATGCTAGGCATAGATAATACTGCTATTTGAGAGAAAAAAATCAAGCATTCTATGCTTGCAACAAGCAAATAGGCTATCAGTTTACACTCAAGCGTTTTTCCGTCGCGGATTTCTACGGCCATATAATTTTTGGGGGCTGCATATATTTTCATGTATTTTATTGCACAGCGCACCTGACAACCGACAGCCGCTTTGGTTCTGTTCGGGCTCATAGTTTGTCAATCCGCACCAACTTACACATGTTTTCATGTAAACATGTTGTGAATTATAAACATGCCAATATAATATATATATTGAAGTGAGAAAAGTTTGATTGATAAATTCTCTCACAATCAAGTCTCTGCGATTCTCTCCGCGTACATAGCTGATTTAGTTTACTTAAGACTTTTCATAATTTAAAAAAAAACTTTAAACTCGATTTTCTCAAAACTCCGTTTTCGGTCTCCGGAACCACTGAACCGATTCTCATGAAATATTAACCGCATATTCTACACATGAATAGCTTCAGGGCGAACTTAAACATGGTTATATTTTAATTTAATTTTTGTTTTTTTTTTTTTTTTTTTGTCAAAAACAGTGAAAAAGCCAGAAGTCGCACGATGCTTAATCAGGTGAATACGATGGTTGTGGAACGATATGAGTTAAGTTTTTAGTGTAATGTTCTCGAAGTACCAACGCAGTGTGGAATGGTGCAAAAACCAAGAATTGTCTGTTCGTAATTCTACTCTCTTGAGGCAGAGTTCTAGATGTTCTATTTACTTCCAGCCTAATTAAAAAAAATATTTTGACGAATTCACCTTATTTTTTATCACAGTAGTAAATTGGTAATAATTGTGCTCCTATTGTTCAATTTTGTAAGACTTTTAGACATCAATATTTTAATAGATACAATTTTATAGAAGGAAATGTAGCATATGTGTGTCTCCATGATCTGTGTGAGGCTCCGCTGCCACGATAGTGCGTCTGTAAGATCCAAAGTTTATGTGTTGTTCTTATAAAATATTGGTCTTAATGCTTCAATTAAGCATGGCAAGAAAACTGCAATCCCCACCTACACCAGACATTAAGAAACATTCGATCGGTCGGACATTTTGCCTGTCGGCTGCCTGTCTGCTTGGCGCCCCAATAACATCCAAAAACACATAATGGAATTGGTACACAACAGCACACTGACAATCCAATCCCAATGCAGGAACAATTCCAGCAACGCAATCCTAATTCCAATCCTATCTAATCTTTGCAGCAGAGAAATGTACAAATGCAGAAGGATGAGGTGGAGTACGAGTGCTGAGGACCAGAAACCAAAGTATGAGACCGTATATGACTATGACTATGAAGCTTTAGCTATGCTGTGGCCGTGCCTGTGTATGACGATGATGTTGGGAAAAAAAAGGCAGAATACAACACAACATAACAGAGCACAACAACGCAGCAACACCACTTCGTCGACGAGAGCCTCGCACTCCACTGAACAATTGCTCATTGAGTTGGAAAAGGGAAACGCACGGTAGAGCTACAGAGAATAGGGATGCCTGGCTGGCAGAATGGTTGGCTGGCTGGGCTGTATGATTAGTCAGTCGGTCTTGCCTTGCTTGTGGACTGAATTGTGCGTTTGATCTGGGTGTTGTTTGTCCCAGTGTTTGTGTGTGTTTTTTAATGATGGAATATAATTTTAAATGTTGGCCAAAATAATCCGAAGGGATGCCAAAACGTCGTTGCTACGGCTGCGGTGCTAGCGATAATGTTTTTGATGACGTAAATTTCTGTATTATTCCTCCTTCCTGCTACGGCATGCTTTAAGAAGCTCACAATGTTGATGATGTTGGCGATGACGATGATGGTGATGATGATGATGATGACGATAATGATGCTTATGATGATGTTGATGACTATGTTGATAATGTTGTAGGTTGTTTTCTGTGTTGTTTGTTTGTCACAGAATTTAATGTGGTGGTGGCGTTAGTGCAAGTCAGACATTCCACAGTGAGTTCTATTCATGGGTTCATGGACTTCTGCACAACCTGAAATTATCTTTTTTAGATATAAATTTTTTTCGTTAAATTTTCAAATTTATCTTAAATGTTACTTCCAGATAATTTTTCAACACAACATTTCAAGTAGAACATTTATCAGAGAGAGAAAACGTGGTTTTTTACAATTTTTTTCTTAGATATTGATAAGAAACCCAGGAACGAAGTGCAAATTTTAAAACATATTAAAAATTTTAAATTTTCTTTATATCAAAAAGTATGCTGATATCTTAAAATTTAACCCTATTCATGTCACGCTATCTGAATAACGTAAACTGTCGGTTTAGGCAAAAAAGAAACACATAATGTGATAATTAAAGTCAATTTAACTTCAACGAATGCTAAAATATCTAGTTCAACCGAGTTAAAACGTCCAATTTTGGTGAGTTAACCTCGATTCAACTTGACTAGAGTTTAAACTCGCACTGAAAAACTGGCCCTTAGAGACACTAACACAAAAAACATAATTATTTTATTGAAAAAAATAAAGTTTAATACAAAATATCCTTCATGGAGAATTAATTTATTTTATTAAAAAGAAAAATGAAATTATGTATAAATAATGTGGAAATTGTTATTAAACTATTTATTTGTACCTTTAAAGCAAACTACACTTCTCTGTGAATGCTCGTTACTCATGGGTTTCTGACTATTACCACGGAATTGATTAGAAAATCGTCCTTTTTTATAAGAGGAACATTTACGTTGACGCCTCTTCTTTGATTATACTGTTGATGCATTCGAAGCTGGGTTTCAAGATGAGTTTTCCATTATCATGTCTTTTGCAGATACCAGTGTCTAAGAGTCACTACGTGACAGTTCATGTTATTTTGTAATATTTTGTGTAAGAATGACCAATAATAAAATTCATGTAACTTATTTTGCTTTTAAACAAGTTTTAAATCATTTATATTGGTTTGAAATTGAATAGTGACCCAAAGACACAGCCTGACATGAGTAGGGGTAAAAGCAAGCGTACTGCTGCGCATCTAATATCCCTCAAACTATAATTATTTCTTGCTATTACAGTGCTTTTTAAAATGTATCACCCTGAAAGTATGCACAGAAAATATATTTTTGCAGTGTTCATAAGTGGAACAAATTGCTTGTCGTATTTTTGTTTTACTCTAAAAACAGTCGTAGGACGTGAATTATCT
The DNA here is from genome assembly GCA_943735915.1 of Pherbina coryleti. Lineage (NCBI taxonomy): Eukaryota > Metazoa > Arthropoda > Insecta > Diptera > Sciomyzidae > Pherbina > Pherbina coryleti. The sequence continues at coordinate 10,006,498 of OX030953.1, read as the reverse complement.
CAAAAAGAGTGCATCTCTGAACTCAATTGGACTTTTGGTGATGAAGCACCAACAAAAACCTCTGTATGTATATCGGTGGCCATACTTCGCTCACTGACGAATTTTGTAAAAGGCGTCTAAGATCTGTTATTGTGCCACAAAACATTGATGCTGTGAGTGAACTGATAATGCTTGATCGTTATGTGGTAGTGTCCGACCGAATGTGAAATTTTGGCCAAAGCCGAATGTTCGACCAAGTGGAAGTATTTGGCCGAATACCGAAGCCGAAGCGAATATTTATACAATTTTTTTCAAGTAAAAAAAATGATAAAATTTAGTACTGGCTTTCGTTATTTCAGTAAAAAAAAAACGACAATTATTAAGTTCGAGTTAAACGCATTAGTTTTTCTGCCTGATTTCTGTAGATATAAAATTGATTAAATTTCTTTCATGTCATTTTGCTGAATTATAATATTTCTGTAATTGATTTAGTAACGTCAGGATGACATAGAAGATACTTAAATCGATTTTCGATCTAGTCGAGAAAAGCTACAGAAATTCAATACTATCTCGCAGATAATTTCTAGCGTAACTCGGTTTTTTTTTATATCATGTACTAGCAAATACCCGCTGCTTCGCCGGCGATAAAAATATTAAATATGATTAAAAACTTGAAATCTTAAAATTTAACAGCCGTATTCATATTGAAGGGGGAAGAGTGTAAATAATGGTTTGTGTATTAGATAAATTCAGTGACTTGTTATTTATTTGTCGCAATTTCGTCAAGATTTTGATATTTTAAAATCAATAGTTTTTCTAAGCCATCTGCACTGAAATAATTGTCATTTTATTATTTTTTTTTTTTATAAATATTTTGAAATCTTTGACAAATTTTCTTGTTTTATTTTCTTTTTTTGGAAATTTTTTATATATTTTGAATTTTCTTGACATATTTTCCAAATGTTTGAAATATTTTGAAGAATTTTAATTATTTTTGACAATATTTGTGCTCAAATGAGAGCAAATAATTTAAAAACTGCTTTATGAGAGGTGTGTTATAAACGGGTATGGGCACCACTACATTTAAAGCTTCTCTGTTGTTTCTGTGTTTGTCTTTTGTCTTTGATTTATTGTTGCGTTTTGTTTTGCTACATAAGCCTTTGCTCTCAATTCTTACTCTCAACGCTCTAAGAGCGCTCTCTGCCCATACCCGGTTATAAACCTTAAAAAAAACAAATTTAAATTTCAACCATATTTAAAAATCCTCTAATTTATAAACAAACATTTTCGAACACTTTTTGACATTTTGTTTGTTTTTGATACATTTTGAAATAAATTGATACATTTTAGACAATATTTTTTGTGCTTAGATGAGAATATCATGTATAATCAATCAAAAGCAAATGAAAGGTCGGGTAAAAATGAAAAATGTTTGAGTTTTCTGCCAGTTCGTTCAACTGGTTCGATCGCACGATCTTATCAACCAATGTCGGTCGGACCATGATACATGATTAAATGATAGGGTCCCATTGGAGAGCAAGGTGAGCTAGTTGTCAAAATCAGCTGTTAATTTTTAGTTTTTCTAATTGTTGTTGTTGCTTTTTTCGTTTGTCGTTTGTAGCTTCTACAGCTTTGTTGTTGCAAAATTGCTCATTTGAGCAGCCATCTTAAAATGAGCTTACCTTGTAATTGTATCATGGATCGGACTCACTGCATTTATCGTTTGAAGAAAGTTTTCAACTAGCGAAAACCAACTTATGGAAGAACAGAAGAAAGAGAAAAACAAAACCAACAAGTGTTTCAAGTATGGAATTTCGAACGGAATTCATCGAATTGTACTGAAATTTTCCTAAATAAATTATAAAAATATTTTTAGTTATAACAAAGTAAAAATATTCGGCTATTTAGGCCGAAGCCGAAAGTTAAAAAATTGGCAGAATACCGAAGCCGAAGCCGAATATTCGGTCGGACACTATTATGTGGCATACCGTGATTGAGGCATTTCTGGGCATTACTTACTCCAGCATACACACCTCTTTTATATGAACAAGTATTTGTTCAAATTGGATTCCACATAATTTGAAACTTTCAAAAATAGGCTCGAGTCGATTGGTGCAAAGAAACACTCAAAAAATTCAATCGCGGTGCTACAAAAGACATACCACCTTGATTAAAAAGTTCCCGGAATCACCACCGTGTGGCGCTCTCAATCACCCGATTTGTGTTATTTTTTTTTAGGTGGCCACATCTGTCATTGACAATCTATGAAATTTTCAGCTTAATAGCTTGACATTTGTAAAAATGACATCGTATGGAGCACATCTGCGATGGAATTGAAAACGGAATTGAATTCGCAACATCGAGTTTGTATTAAATGTTGCTTTAAAAACGGTGGAGCGATGACATTACAAATGTTAGGAAAGTGTTTCAGCAACGATACTCTGAAGAAAACAGTCGTTTATCAGTTGTACAAACGTTTCAGAAATGGCCGTGAGTCCGTGAACGATGATGAACGCAGTGACAGGCTATCGACATCGAAAACTGACGAAAACATCAACAAAATCAAAGAATGGATGACCGTAGACCACAAATAGACCATTAGAGAGATGGCAGGGGAGTTGGGCATTGCTTTGGATCCGTTCGAGACATTTTGGTTAATGATTTGGGCCTCAGACGTGTCGCTGCAAAGCTGGTCCCGAAAGACCTGAATTTCATACAAAAAAGGAACTGCGTTGACGTCGCAATAGACATGATTTCCAAGGCCGAATCCGAGCCAACATTCATCAAACGGATCACTACTGGAAACGAGACGTGGATTTTTGAGTATGACACGCAATCCAGACATCAAGCGAGTGAATGGCGTGCACCAAATGAGCCGCGACCGAAAAAACTACGTCGATTTTAGTCGAAAAAGGCTCAGTACTCACAGTTTTCATGGATTATAAGGCTGTTGTGTATCATGAATTCCTTCCACAAGGCCAAACAGTTATTTGGCCGTTATGAGACGTTTGTGTGAAGCAATTCGCCAAAAAAGACCGGATTTGTGGGCAAAAAATTCGTGGATCTTGCACTACGATAACGCACCGTCGCACAATGCCATCGTTATCCGTGAACATTTGCCTAAAAATGGAACGAATACCATTCAACAATCACCGAATTCATCTGATTTGGCTCCCTGCGACTTTTTTCTATTCGGTAAACTCAAGAAACCGCTCCGCGAAACGCGATTCAGCATCCAAGATGAGATCAATGAAAAATCGAAAATGGCTCCGATGGTCATACCGCAAACCGAATATAAAAAATGTTTCGAGAATTGGATCAAGCGCTGCCACAAGTGCGTTGCAGTCGATGGGGAGTACTTTGAAGGGGACAATATCGATTTTGATGCATAAAGTTGTATTTTTAATAAATTCTGAATAAATCTGAATAAATTCCGGGAACTTTTTGATATTTGAAGGTGTTACATAAAATCGTGACTGGTGACGAATCATGGATCTATGCATATGAGTCTGAAAATAAACAGCAAGGTTCATCTTTCAAGACGAACCAAATCCAACAAAAGTTGTCCGAGCTCGAAGCACTGCGAAGCAAATGTTCGCCTGTTTCTTTCAAAAAAACTGGCCATGTGGTGACGGTTCCACTTGAGACACGTGGAACGATCAATTCGGAATGATACAAAACTATTTGTTTGCCTGAAGTGTTTGGGAAAATAAAAGGAAAACAATGAAGCGACGAAGAATTATGCTTCATCAAGATAATATGAGCTCCCACACCTTAGCTCAAAGAAACTCGTTTTTGAGCACTCAAAACATCGAGTTAATCGGGGTCATCCGCCGTCTAGTGCTGATTTGCCACAAAATGACTTCTTTTTGAATAAACTGCGTGGGGAACTATTTTTGACGCCAAAAGCAACCGTTTATGCGTTCAAAAACTATGTTTTGGAGGTGTCTCAAACGGAATGGGATAAATGTGATGACAAATGGTTTCAACGCATGCAAAAATATATTAGTCATGAAGAAAAGGAGAATATTTCAAAAATCAATAAAGAAAAAGCTTCGATACTTATATTTATTCCCCAAATATATGGAGTAACCCTCGTATAGTCCTGAATATTGTATGGTCACTATACTGACCACTGTACTGTATGCTACTGAATACACTGTACTTTGTATGCTTGAAGTTGCTCCATTGTGCGCCATTATTTGCTAAGGTTGTACAAAGTCATACCGTTAAGGATTACGAATAAGTATTTTCATATTTTCTGTTCGCACTCTTATCGTGTACTTTCTTTTTATTATTTTTCTAAGATTTGGTGACTTGAGTGCAAAAACAAAAAAAAAAATAAGCCTTCTTCGATGCATTGATATAGTGGTTACTTCAGTGGTTCAGCAGTGGTTCTTTTATAAAAACACCGTGTAGGCTCTGTGCATTATATATTGGCTTGGATTTTTGCGTGACCTTAATCCTGTTTCAATGGGCTCGCTCGCTTTGTTGGGATAAACCTTCTCTTATGCTCTCATAAAAGTAGTAGTTTGATTTGTTTTTTTTTTTTTTCGATTTATATGCAACGATTTTCAAGCATGCCGAAGACGAGCGTAACTTACAGCCGAGTGCAAAGATTATCGGGCCAATTTTATTCGATGTGTTTGTTTTCTTTCTTCTTTTATTTTTAGTTTTATTCTTGTGTGTGTTGTGCTGTTTAATTTAGGGTCACAACAAATGGCAACATTTGCGATCTTCAATTACAAAAAAAAAAAAAAAAAAAAAAAAAAAAAAATAAAAATACAATAACTAGTGTTGTTGTTGTTGCCAAAGAACAGCGAGTGCTGCAGCCTTAAGCTTAGCACCTCTCACTCATTCCCTTAGAAGAGCCATACAAATTGTTGTTGTTGTTGCGCCTGTTTTGTTGCTTTGTTGTAGTCATTGCTGTTATGGCTGTTTGTTATTGGTTTTGAGCTATTGTGCTGCATATTATTGTTATATGTATCATGGTTGTTGTTGTTGTTGTACTACTTCTGTTGTTTAACAATTTGTATTACTTCGGGTCCATGGCTAAAAATATTCGTTATTATATTCGAAAAAATTTCCAATTTCGAGTGCGCCCTAATGATTCCAAATTAAGATCACAAACAAAATATTTTCCTTACCTGGAGGCATTTTGGCTCAATACACTCGATTCAATTCGAGTTCTTGCTAATATCTACGAATCGGTCTGATAGTCAAAGGCCAGGGCGGGCGACATACAGTACTTTGAGCCCATACAAAAATGAGGGATAAATATAAGGAGTCGTTCGATTCTTATGAAATTATGAAATGCATACACTAAGCGAAATAACGCATATTAGCATTATCCACGCCCGAGTATAAATTTTATTTAAATATTTACGTGGATAAATGAAATGTTTTCCTTACAACTCGTTTTTTCCCGTATTTGAATTTTATTTATACCACACACGTACACACATATTCCATACAAGCAAGCAGCAACAGCATCGGACACGTACACATATATTCCGACAAGCAGCAACAGCATCGCACTCTGTTCCTGCAGTTTATTTCTTGCAGTTGCAGGTTTCTTATAGTTCTCATTTAGTTAATGTTGCAAGGGTAATATAGCCTGGATTTTTGGCAAATATGATTTGTGAGTGCGATGGTGATTGCGATGCATGATGAAATCATGTAGGGTGGAGTGACAACCCGGTATTTTCTCAAGAACATCTTGAACCATAATTTGCCTCTTATTCTCTACCTTACTTTTTCTTTTTATAGTTTATACTATTTTTGACATTTGGTGCCCTAACATTGCACCAACTGTCAAAAATAGTATGAATTAGAGAACGAAAACAGTAAAAAAGAAAATAAAATGTACCACCAAATGGCATTTGATAAACGCAGCTCGTGGGAAATATTCAAATAAATTGTTTTTCAATTTCAATATTTTTATATAAATTTTTCTTGAATGCAATGGTTTTATTTTCAAATAGTAAATATTTGAAAGATATTTATATATATTTGTGCATAATTTTAATATATTTTTATTAATTCTGTTTAAATATTTTAATATTTTATTTAATTAAAAAAGTATTCAAATACATTTTAAATATTGACGTAGTCGATTTAAGTAAATGCGTTATTGGTGCAAAACTGACTCGCTTTTTGGATAAATTAGAAAAGTTTTTGGATAAATTTAATATTTTTTCCCTTAGTGTAGCAGTTAATATGTGCTCACTGATTTCAGAAATGGAATCAGTTTCAACATAAGTCTATTGCTTTTTACTAAAAATGAGGTTTAAATATCAAAATTTCTCCATTTTAAATTAAATAAAAAAAATTATTAAAACATTTAATTCCGAAATTATTTATTTTTGTCTTAGATTAAGGATTTAACTTTTTAATATTGAAAACCGATTTGAAATATTGTTTTTAGTTTCAGAGATACAAATAAATATATCCATGCATATTTACGTAACAAAATGTTACATAGCTTGTTTACAAAAAGGTTGTTTTTGAAAAAGATATTTATATAACGGAGATAGTTATATTTTCATTTTATTTTTAAATATTATAATAACACTTTTCGTTTTTTTGTTTTGTTTTCGCTAAAGAATATACAGTAAACACAACAAGATTGGCATAAGTAAGCATATCCCTACCCTACTTACAACCCTACATTTTAAAATGAATAGTCATTATTTATTTTCAACCTGTATTTGCATAGCAGCATTTAAACAAACTATTACAAAAAATTAGTTCATATTCTAATAACTATTACAAAAATATAAATCAAACTGCACATTAAAATCACTGCTTAATGTACCTCTTAAAAACAAATTTTTTATAAACCAATACATCCACCTTCTGAGCATAGAAATTCATACTGATTACTTTGAAAATGATCTAAGTCTACATTTTTTTAAAAGTAAATATTAAATGATTTAAGAGATATATACATACTTTTTTACATAATGATGTCGTTAATTAAAAAACAAAAAATTGACTTAGGTCATTTTTTAAATAAGTGACCCATAAATATGTTTGTTTACTATTTTAAGGTGTAAAATGCGCTCCAAACGCTTCGTTAATTAGTGGAAAAGTACCTGGGCGACCGAGCTCTGCTCAGATTCCCACAAAATCTCACCCACCGCACTCATGTAATAATAAACATCTAAGCTATATAATTTTCATTACAAAAACCAAACGAGAACTATTACAAGCCGGGAGTATTCAGCGACAAGCAAGAATCTTAATTCTCAAAACTTCATTGATAAACTGCAGTAACAGAGTGCGATGTTGTTGCGGCTTGTCGGCTATTTCAGCTGTTTGGAATAAGTCAGAAGTTTGTGCACTGTGTGGTTTTTTGTGCGCATTTTTAAGTGGTTTTTTTCATTTAAAAATTGTATGGTTTTTTTCATAAAAATGTTACTAACTATGTGTAGAATACGTGTGTAGAATATCATTTTGATATTTTTAGTTTATAGAAGAACTAGCTTTTTCCCGGTGCGCTTTGCTGCACCTTATCTAGATGAATTAAACAATTAAATAAATAACTGGCCATTTCAGCCCTTAAAAGGACTTTGACCTATCTTCTTATGATCAATTGTGGTGTGCGTGTTACTTATTAAGTTTGTACACTATTGACCGAGAACCGGACCTACAGGTTGAACGCCGACTCTGAACGGCGATGAACGGAATGTTCTTGTTCTCAAGTAGCTGTACATGGCATTTTGATTACTCTGAGGTTTTCTATTGTCTGCAGAGAGGTGGCGGCCGTACAGAAAAATTATTTTAATTCAAATAATTTTCTGTCGCTGCTGGGGTTCGAACCCGGGTCCTCAGGTTCGTTGACATAGAGGCCACGTTAACCAACTACGCCACGGACTTATCTAGATAAGTACCGGAAAATGTTACAATGCCTTCAGCGTTATTATTTCTAAACCATCTCGTATTCGAAATATAGGGGTCGTTCATAAATTACGTGGCCGATTTTCATTTTTTTTTTTTAGAAAAATTATGCCCTTACTACACTTGTCAATAGTTAACAGTCAATTTAGACGGTCAAACATGAAGATGTAAGGATGAAAATGGTTTGAAATGTTGGGTTGTATTAATTTCAATTTTTTCGATTTTTTTTATTTTTGGTCACATTACTATATCTGAGACTCCCTCCCCCATTCGTTACTTATCGTAGTACATTTTAAAACCTCTCTCTTTCTAAATTGATAACGTAATGCATGAATGACCCCATAGTTACTGCGCAAATTTGAGCTCAATCGGCTCAGTAGTTTTGGAGTCTATAACAGCGTCCTCTATTGTACATTTATTGCATTTTTCATTTCCCAGTAGCAGAATATTACCAAGTAGTAACTTCATTCTTGCTTCTATGTTCTTTGTCTTTTACTTCCATAGCTTTTCTGTGTCATAAATTTGGCTTGTATGGGTGGATACACACCCCCTTGTCCAATGCATGTCACCTTTTCTAGTAGAAGGACATCACCAAATGGTATTTACATTCTGAGTTTCAATGTTCTGTGACTTACTTCTATAGCTATTCTGTATCGTAAATTTGGCTTATATGGGTGTAGCCACGCCCCGTTTTCGAATGTCCGTGCTAGTTTTTCAGTAGAAAGACCTTCATCGTTATACGACATTTAGTTCCAAAGCAATTCGATATCATAAATTTGGCCTGTGTGGCCAAATTCCCCCTTGTCTAATGTTCGCTCAAATATATAGTAATGGCCTCTTGGGTCCATAGCATCTACATATCAAGTTTCACTATCAAAACATGTACAACTCAGGAATAATAATGATTTCTAAAAAGAGGGCGTATATATATAGTTAGACCACGCCCAGTTTTTGTATACTTGCCGACAGTAACCATACGAACTTATTTGCCAAATTTTAGTCTAATACGACGAAAACCGTCTTAAATATAGCATTTTTATTGATTTGTGGGAGGTAAAAGGAAGTATGGTAAAAAGGGGTATGGAAAATTTTTACTATGCCTATATTTTTCGCGCAAATGGAAACTAAAGTGAGACTTGCCAAATTATTCCAATATTCCATTTATTTCCAATTACCCTTGCAAATATTTCCCCATATACACCATTAGAGGCGCAACCAGGAATTTGTTTTGGGGGGGGGGGTTTTATAACTATATGTACATAAAAGAAAATGTACGTAACTACAGCGGCTATGGTGTAATGAGTCCAAATATTGCACTCAAAACGTTAATTTTACCACAATGGCAGCAAACATAAGGGGGCATATAGGTTACACATTTTAAAAAAACCGACCGATTTTGTAACCTGGAAAATCGATTTTTTTTCAAATGGAAGCCACTTTGCCTACTTTAAGCGATAGCCACTTATGCCATCTCTACACAGAGAGTTTAGGTTGAGTTTAGTTTTAAGTTAACCATAGCTGTTCACACAGAGATGCGTCGGCAGAATTGTGTGTAGTGTGACATTTCTTTGTTAACTTTTGTGTTCTCATATTTTGTCGGCACATGCACCACCGTGATATCAATTCCACTTGAGGACAAGGCTGCAGCCATTTCTGCATACACATGCGAGTTCTTCCTTACGCTGCGCAAATCGGAATTTTTATCGGCCCATACTGATATGAAGACCTCATCTGCTACATTTGCCCAAGTTCTTTTCTTCGCTTTTTTGTCAATTTTTTTTGCAAATAGTAAACAGCTGTTAAGACATTTCTCACCACAAAATTGTACAAGTTGCCTTTGAACGTACCTTTTTGTAAGAACATTAGCATATTTTTAGGGATTTCTCAGTTTTGATAAGCACAGAAACAAAATTGAGTTTAGTTGAGTTTCATCCTTCAAAATTGTACTGGAGAACTCAAGAGTTTATGTTGCGTTCAGTGGCAAAACTCAACTTTGTACTGGAAACTCAAACTAAACTCTCTGTGTAGACATGGCATTAAACAAGGATTGTTTTGATTTTTTTTATAATTTTTCCTCAGATGTTCCAGACCGGTTATATCCTGCACACCGTCATATTTTTGGCATTTTTTAAAAAAAATCAAATAACGTCAAAAACCGCTTCAAAAATTCTAAAACAATTTTTTTTTGTATTCTTTAAATGTTAATAAATATGTGTGCAAAATTTGAGAACGATATCTTTTTTCCTTCTATGAAAACAAAATTCCCGAAAAAAATTTTTTTTAAAAGTTTGTAACCTACATGCCCCCATTATGATAAAATTTTTATAAATAAATATTTTTTAGAATAGAAAAAATTTTATTTATTATTTTTACATTAAAAAGATCTTAGTTACAGGATTAAGGCGATTAAGAATAATAAAAGAAACTAACTTATATTTTTAAATCCAGTTTACGCTTACTTTCAGCGAGTTTATCTAAAATAATATACACCGATGGTGTAATTTTTCTGTACAGATAAAGCAATGTGAGGCCATTTAGTCTATCTTGCAACATCGTGCTTTTAGGTTTTGAGTCGGCGAAGCACTGAAAATGTTCATTAATTTTCACATGAAGTTACTGGAAGAGTTGCAAGGATAATAAGTAAATTATTGTATATATCGACTATTTCAGATTGAGGTGACCTATCAATCGCACTGACCATCTCCGATTTGGCTCAAATTTTGTTCCTAGATTAGTTTATTACTTAGAAAATCAAATCCGAAGTTATAAACTTTTAGAACCATTTTTCAAAGCCAAAATAGGGTGCATTTTGCAAGGACGTAGCTCAGTCAATTTAATTCCGATTTTCGCAAATGAGGTATCATTGGAAAGGTTATTTTGTCTTTTTTAAGGGAAAAATATAAAACTTTTGGAAAAATTGCAGTAAGTTGGCCCATTCTTAATTTCAAAGTTTAATGCCATGCCAACAACAGACGCTATCATTTTTTTCAGTTTCTTTATTATATGTCACACATCAGCTGGATGTGTTTGTATCCTCCCAACATGAAATTTTGCCTAATGCCAATATTATGGCATCCAAAAAATTCACAAAACCGTAACCGAGTTGTATCTCTCAATCCATCTAGTAGGACAAATTTTCTTCAGTTTTTGATGACTACAAATATTTAACTCTTCGAGGCACTGTTTCAAAGTCACTTGCAAAACCATGTGCAAAAATTTAAAGGTCTAGTATTTCTTCATTGAAATTCATCATCGTTATACAAATCGGTAAATCAGTGCAATAGATATAGCAAAATTATCAGAAAAAGAACTGATTTTCATGTTTTTGCCTATAGCTCAAAAACTCGAGCGGATGGAGAAAAACGGAGTCTTTATCTGGAATCAGAAACCCAATTTGTCTATAATCAGCTGAAAAATCTCCAGCACCGAATGTCTGTGGCGAAGTGTTATGCTTCAACAGCAATCGATTTGAATTTAAATTGGGTTTTTCGCGCTTTTGATAAAAACATGTTATTACTTATGATGTTTTTCTTTTTGTGACAATAATTTGGGGGGGGGGGGGGGTGTGTTGCGCTTCTGTACACCATATGTGCGCACCTGTATTTTTTCACACCTGTATTGTTGATAAGTTCACTAAAAGGCCTATAATTCATGAACCAATACACATATAAAGACCATTTATACAAAAAAACCTTCAGATTGACGTCACCTTTCATGGGAAATTTCCAGAAACAAAATTCACGCATTACAGAGAACATCAATTTCATACACAATGCAACTTATTTTTATATGTATTGATAGTTTAGTTTTTGTAATGAAAATGATAAAGCTTAAGTTATCCAATGTGCAATACTGCATGAGTGCAACAGGCGAGATTTTGTGGGAATTTGAGCGGAGTTCGGTCGCCCAGGTACTAAGTAATAAATTACAATACAACAAGTATTTTCGATTTTCATCAACAAGTATCGGATTTTCATCAAAATAATAAAAAACTGACAAACTAGAGCCGAATATTTAAACAAACTGTAATTTCCTGCAAGTATGGATGAGCTGGCCATTTTAAGTGTTTCTTTCGTTCATTCAGATAAAAATTTAAATTTTTCTATTTCATATTTCATATTGTCACCGTTTTGGAGCCGAAAAATTAGGTCCAAACTTCGAAAGGCTTAAAAAAGAAAAAAAGTAATTTACAAAAAAACCAAAATGATTTTAATTTTTCGTTGCTCGAATTAAAAAGACTCCTTGCTACCCACACACTAAAAAATTTGTATAGAATTTTTGCACCGATCGGTGTTCCAGGGAGTCCTACACCGTTCGGTGTTAAAAACCACCGTGTCAAAGTGCTATAATTTTATATCCGAAAGGGCATATTTTTTTCACACCGATCGGTGTAAAAAAGTAAATATCAGATAGGATGTTTATTTTGTACCCCTGTTAGGTGTTTATTTAGAAAGAGCATAATTATGATTTTTTTTTAACACCGAACGGTGTAATTTCGGTGTGATAATCGATTTTTACGATAAAAAGAGTTGGCTGTGCCGTGGACACACCCGTAGGTTTTGACGTGACGAAGTTTCTTGCTGTTGTTGTTAATGTTGATGTTGATGTTGATGTTGATGTTGATGTTGATGTTGATGTTGATGTTGATGTTGATGTTGATGTTGATGTTGATGTTGATGTTGATGTTGATGTTGATGTTGATGTTGATGTTGATCTTGATGTTGATGTTGATATTGATGTTGATGTTGATGTTGATGTTGATGTTGATGTTGATGTTGATGTTGATGTTGATGTTGATGTTGATGTTGATGTTGATGTTGATGTTGATGTTGATGTTGGTGTTGATGTTGATGTTGATGTTGATGTTGATGTTGGTGTTGGTGTTGGTGTTGGTGTTGTTGTTGGTGTTGGTGTTGGTGTTGGTGTTGGTGTTGGTGTTGGTGTTGGTGTTGGTGTTGGTGTTGGTGTTGGTGTTGGTGTTGGTGTTGGTGTTGGTGTTGGTGTTGGTGTTGGTGTTGGTGTTGGTGTTGGTGTAGGTGTTGGTGTTGGTGTTGGTGTTGGTGTTGGTGTTGGTGTTGGTGTTGGTGTTGGTGTTGGTGTTGAAGTTGTTGTTGGATTTGGAGTTGGTGCTTTTCGTTTAGCTTTTTTTGCTTCCCCATTGGTTGTGCTCTAATTTCAATTAATCCAGCAAAAGTTATGCATATGCGTTACATTAGGCGGTTCCCTTAGGGTTTTTGACACGCCGTAAAATTTTTTTTTTATTTTTGTCATATGCCCGAAGACCTCACCTTTGTTTTCGTTCCTTAAAATTTACCGTTGCACCAGTAGTCACAGAGTTAAAAATCCATGCAACGTTTTTTCATGGCTGTAGCATTTTTACTGCGTTATGTGATTGCATCCCTGAAATCATGACAACAAAATTTTTTTTTAATTTAGTTGTGAAGCGTAATAGCACGTCCCTGCTGTCGTTAAACAAAATTTACTGTAGCACTCCTCCTGAGTGAGTAATAATTCCATGCAATGATATTACATTTCTGTTACATAAGCTGCTATATTCACGACCTGACTACGCCGGAATTTCTTTGTTATTTTTGTCGTAAGGCCATGTATAAAAACTTTATTTTCCTTTTTAAACTTTTATCGTAGGTTATATACGCATTGAGTAAAAATTCAATGCAACGCCGCTGCATGAATGTTGCGTTATCGATCTTTGAGCGGTTCTCTCAGCGTCCCCATGATGTCAGAAATTTTTTGTCTAATTTTATTGTGAGGGTTTCCAGTAGGCCTTTATTGGCGTATCCTATTTTTCGTATTTTTAATCCTAGCACTTATACTCAACGAGTAATAATTCCATGTAACAAATTTTCAGTTGCGTTGCTTACGCAGCTCCCACTACGTCCCTATGCCGTATTAATTTTTTTTTTTGTTTTTTTAATATAGTCAAAGAATTTACCTTTATGGTCATACTATCTTTTTAATCATAGCTCTTATACCGAGCGAGTAACAATTCAATGAAACGCAGATGAATTTTTAAAAAATTCATTTTTCAACTTTTTTGGAAACTAGAGCAGTACAACGTAACTTCGTCACGTCAAAAAGACAAATATTTTTAATTTAATGAGTTTCTTATTCAATTTTTCTCTGAGAACAATACTTTCGAGTATACATACATATATTATACAAGCATAAATTATTAAAAGCAATAATTAACATATTCATAAATTTGTATATTTTTATCACATATGTATTAAATGAATTATTTTTTTAATTATTTGTTACAAAAAAGAGGCAATTCAAATTTTATTTGGACTTGCTTTCGAACTCCGCCTAGACATTTTCACCAAAACTGCAACAGGATTTTCACAAAAACTTCATAAATAATTCACTTAACTAAGCACTAAAGCACTAAAGTTTAATTTTTAGTTTAAATATTTTTTCTTTAATTAATAGCTCACTTTCAGTCATAGAAACTTCAATTTTTAATTTATTTGTCAATGATAATGTGATTTCAATGTTGCTCTTCTTCATTGCCTTTCATATTTCACACCGATCGGATAAGTTCCTTATTTCACACCGGATAAGCGGTGTAAATTAACACCGTTCGGTGTAAAACATGTAAATATCCGCTCACCGGTGTGAATTTATCTTGAAAATTTTCTAGTGTGCAGCTAGAACTTGTTATTTAACGCAAGTCGTAACAGAAAATCTGTTAGGCCCACATAAAGTTCTCCATACAAAACTCGTTATAATATAACGAACACGTATAACACGTATATTATACGTGTGACCTTGCATTTCGTTCTGGCATGTTTGGCATGTTTGGCCATGTTTTGTTCATTTTAAAAAAATAAAGCTGCACTCCACACACCCATAGGAGATTTCATAAGAAAAATCGTAGCAAATGTAGTCTTTTTTGTTTAAAAAAGCAGTTACCGCTTGACTACCATTTCCTCACCGTAGCATAATGGTTAGTGGTCAGACCTGTAATGCCAAATAACTCTGTCCGAATTGCGAGTTCAAACCCTGACTCAAACCAAAACACAAACTTTTTTGTTGCACTTTTTTATAATTTTTTTATTATTTTATTTTAGTATTTAGTAAGTTAGTAAGTTAGTAAATTCATATTTAAATATAATTTTAAAATTTATTTCAGATTCAAGTGAAAATAATACCTGCACAAATTAAAAAAAATTAAACTAATTAAACTGAAAACAACAAAATAAAAGCAGCACAGCTTTTCCACACCACTTACTTGAAATTTCACTCAAAAAAAAAAAAAAAAACATTTTTTTTGCCCTCAACACTCTTAAGTGGGAATGCTATCTAAATAATTAGATGATTTTTCTACACTTAGTAGGTGGCTTGCCTAATCTGAAGTGGTCATAGTTTAAAAAAAATTAGCTGATTCTTCTAATAAATTATGTGTCTTATCTATATATGGTTGAAGGTACACCTAAATATTTAGGTTCTTTATCTACTCTCGCAGTTAAACTACCCAATATAATTGCATATAATTAACATTTAGAAATTAGGTAAAAGTTCTACTCTTTTTTTTCTGTGTACATTGTTAATTTCATCGAAATCGTTTTTCGCGGTTTTCGAGAACTATATTACAAACAAATATATAAATATTGCTCGTTTAATAGAATAAGATATGATTTTCAGACCTTTTTTCAAAATGCGATAACTCCAAAAATAAGTTCAAAATAGTTATCAAATTTAAGAATCTGAAAGAATAATAGACATATAATAATGTGTTTGAAAATCAAAGAGATGTTTTTTGTTGTTTTGTTTTTTTTTTTTAGTTTACTGTCAAAATTTGCAAATTTTTGCAAAAATATTTAAAATGTTCTTTTGGAGATTTTTTTATTTATTTTTCGGCTAAATTTGAGACATATTACAGTCTTTTATACAATATTTTGCTTGAAATATAATAAAAAATCAAAAGAATTGGGCTCAAATTGCGCTAACAGCACTTTTTTCTTTGCAAGATGTGCAAAATAGAAATATCCATTAATTAGAGGAAAATATGGTTTTTAGACCATTTTTCAAAATGCGATAACTCCAAGAATCGGTTGAAAACGGTTATCAAATTTTGGAATCTGAAAGATAAATACATGTTTGACAATATGTTTGAAAATGAAGAGATGTTTTTTTTACGTTTTTTTTTTAATTTTCTCTCAAAAATTGCAAAATTTTTTGAAAATATTTAAAAAATTTTTATTTTTTGGTAATTTTTCATTTTATTTTCTTAAGTTTAATTGAAAACATATTAAAAGAAATTTATTTATATAATATTTTTCTTGAAGTAAAATCAAAAATCAAATGAATTCGGCTTAAATTGCGCTTACAGCTATTTTTTCTTTGCAAGATGTGTAAAATCAAATATTCCTCAACAATAAAAATACATAAAAATGGTTGACTTTAATGAGGTTTAGTGTCTACAAAAGTTGTTCAACTGCAATAAAATTTTAGATTCTTCTTAATGAAAGTATTATCTAAAAAACGGTACCAATTTTGTTATGTTCTGTTACAACAAAAATCTTGATTTATTCCTATGGGACAAAGTACTGTGCGACATGTTGATTTTGGAGCAGTCTTGCACGATTCTTGAAATCTGTTCGAAGACTACTTTTAAGATACTCTTTAAATTAAAAAAATCATTTATTTGTTCAGGTAGTTTTGAAGTCCTGGTCGAAAAAATTTAATGGGGACCCCCTCCTCCCCAAAAAAACACAATTCGTTTGAGTGATATTTTGATTGCGTGTGTGCATGGGCGTCCGCAGGAATTTGTCGAGGGGGGGACAAAGGTACCAATAAAATTGGTGTGCACGTTTATGAAAATGAGCCTGGAAATGTTACCTATGAAATTTTATTTCCTGAGATTTTCTGTGCAAACTTTGTAAACATTGTTATTATATGAAAATTCATGTTTTTCAATTTAACTTCCAGTATAACGCACTTTTAGTTTACAAAATCATATTTACATTTATTAAATGCACTTAAAAATATTTAAAATAATTGTCGTTCGTTTTTAAATAAAGTTAAGGATCCGTGCAGACTGAAAAAGATATTTTCAAGGTATTTATTTTATTTTATTATCATTTCAAATCAGGCCCGTAGTCAAGGGGGGGCTTTTTAGGGTTAAAACCCCCCCCTTAAGGTCCAAAAAGTATAAAAAAATATTATATTAGCATTAATATAACTTTGCCAATTTGCGAATACTTGCTGCACGTGCGTCTTTTTTCTCTAACAGTGCAAACTGCAAGTGTAAACAGCGAAAACATCAACACGTTTAAGTTTTCGAAAAAATACCGATACATATAATTGAACTTTGTCCACCACCAGCAATTTAAGAATTTATTGCGTTAATAGGTACGTGAAAGTGGTAAAATTTTGATTGAGTTTTGTTGGATAAGTTTAAGAGTTTCTTTTGTTAATTTTATTGTGCCAAAACTACAAAAATGAGCCTACTTAATTGGCTGCAGAAACCAGAAGTAAAAAAGGCTAGAACGGTGGAAAGTAAGCACTTGATTTTAATGATTTTTTTTCCTTTATCAATGTGTAAATGTGTTCAAAAGTTGCCGAATATTTCTGAATGTTTGAAAGCGTGGTTTTTTTTTTTTTGGTAGCGTGTTTGCATTGATATGTATATTAATGGATTAATTTTTTGCTTGATGCGGAACAGACAAAATCCGAATAATAGCTGCGTTCGATTCGCCAGTGCTCAACTCAATTACGAAAAAAACGGCTACTCACTTAGCTGTTACTTACTGAATAGTTGGCAACACTATTTTTGACAGACCACACACAAGAAGTCTTTCTTTTGACAGACCACAAGAAGTCTGTCAATAAATTAAATTGAAAACGAAGAAAACTGCTTAAGGGGGAGATACCCCTAAACAGGGTGAAATTAGTTTTGTTTAATAATTTTTTTTCAAGTTGATAACATAATTGGATAATTTTTTATTTTCCTATATTTTTAGTAAATGGTGGATCTGCAGAGTATCTCCTGTAGCTGTCAAAATTTTCCCAATTATATGAAGCAAAAGAGGTTTTTTCTTCGAGTAATGCTATTTTGAATGGAAGGATAAACCTGTAATATCATAAGAAAGTTTAAAATTCAAATTTATATCGGCTGTTTAATCGAAGGTCCAAAATCGACTATTTTTTCAACAGTTTTGACTCCAAAAACATGATTTATTCACACGATATCTTTCAACTTTTAGGTACATCCTTTCGGAAGGTACATCCGAGCTGTACGAGCTGCTTTTGTTTTGGAGAGGCTCTTTGGGTTCTGCTTCGCTACTTGTGCCTTATTGGTATTTTCGGCGAAAACTTTGCAATAGGTGCCAATAATTATACTCAGTTCGTGCAAAAGCTTCAGAATGGTGGTGTAGCCTTCACTAAATATTCCAGCAGCAAAGTTAGCTGAAATTTTGAAACCCAGGCCTCTCGATCCTGACTCACCAAAACTTATTTTGTGCTCGAATAAAGAACAAATTAAAAATTCTGATAGTGTAGTAAAAACTTCGAAGATTCAATAATGCTGTAGCCATGCAAAGGATTTGTGCGAATATGGTCACTGCGAGCAGTTTATAATTTTTTTTTTTAACCCTATTCACTTCACGCTGTGTCTTTGGGTCACTATGCAATTTCAAACCAATATAAATGACTTGAAACTTGTTTAAAAGAAAAATTCGAAAAAACATTTGAAATTTTTCCGAAAATATGAGGTATCTCCCCCTTAAAGGAAAATAGTTTTGTTTATGTACTCACATCACATTTTGACAGAATCTATTACATTTTACTTATTCCGTACACAAGCCAACTAAAAAATAAGAACTTGGCAACGCAACTGTACTCAAGTCAACTGATAATTGACCTACTCTATACTCAACTAGCTGTAGACTTTGTTGTTGTTTTCACATACAAATTTTGAAATAATCGACATGAATTAAGTATAGGCTGGCGAATCGAACGCAGCTAATATTATATTTCATCAATATTGCAGAATACAAAAAAGTTTTAAAGTGTTTTTTTTTTAAGTTTGTCGCTTTATTGATATTAAGTATTTTAAAAATACATTTTCATTATCGATATCAAAAACTATCGATATTTTTTTTTAATCCAAACCCCCCCTTAGGTAAATCCTGGCTACGGGCCTGTTTCAAATAGCTTTTTTGATTTTTTCTTTTGTTCGTATGAATGTGTGTGCGTGTGTGTGTATAATTTATAAAAAGAGTGTATGATTATCTTGTGTTTGTATTTTAAAAATTTTTTTATATTCGTTTTTCTTGAATGCTCGTTCAGTTATGAACAGAGCAACATACTTAATGTTTTTTTAAGGTACTATTACCGTCTAGAAATTTAAAAAAATGAATTTTTGTTTTTTTAGATTTTTAGACTCATTATACCTTTAATAATAACTGTCCAAAATATTAAATCGAAATTCGAAGCCAGTGCCGAGATATAACGACTCAATTGAAGCGCGCTCTCGGCACGCAGGTGTAAAAAAAACTTCACACGCATTTTTCTCGAGTTTAGGTTTTTTCAAGTGGCGGACGGTTAATCTCCGGATCTACTATGCCGTTATTAATAATTTTTGCAGCATTTTGTTTGTTTTTATATCCTGTATGATAGTTTACCACAATTTGACCACAAAAAAATATATAAAATTTTTGAATCTGAAAAAAGGTTGAAAAAAGGCGATTTTTTAAAAACATTTTCAAATGTCCGCCATTTTTTTAACAGCAGTATTTCTTTGAAAAGAGCAATTTCAGCGCCCTATATTAAATGTACAATTAATAGAAAATAAAAATAAAAAAATTTTTCGTAATCCTCAAGAAGTGTTTAATACTGTAAAAAACGTTTGATAGCCATACATAATAAAGAAAGTGAAAAAAAAATTGTTGAATATATGTTAATTTATAGCATTTTAGACGGTAATAGTAACTTAATTAGACATGTATGTTTATTATAATTTTAAAAATTTTTTTTGATTAGCCTTATTTTTTTCGAATGTGTAACATTCAGTCTATAGAGGGTCGGTAGAATAATTTTTATTTTGAAATCCATCTGATGGGCTTACTTGGTGGCAGTGGCGTTCCTAGGCGGGGGCGGGGAGGGGGGGGGCGGTCCGCCCCGGGTACCACCATTTTAGGGGTGACACCATATCGATATTTTTTTTATTTCTCAAACAGAAAGAGAAAGGTACAAATAAATTACGTTAAAAAATGTGTGTCCCATTTTGTCGCGTTGAAATCATTTCTAACAATTTGTGTATCAGTAGCTTCATGCGAAAGGAGTTTTTCAAAGCTAAAATTAATGAATACTTATTTAAGGTCTTCCATGTGACAGGCAAGGCTTTCCAATCTTGCTATTTTATCCATTGAAAACGAGCTTGCAAGTAATATTGATTTCGATGAGGTTATTTAAAATTTTGCAGCTCTTAAAGTAAGAAAAGTTAGTTTTTAAGAAAACGTCATTAATAAGATTTCTTTGTTTAACCTTATACCTACATATACAAATATGTACCTGAAAATGTAATTTATTTGTTCCGTCAGTTTTTAAGACTGCGAAGTTAATAAGTTGTCTTTTTTACCTTATGCCTACATATCGAAATATGTAGACACCTGAAAATGTAATAGTTTTGTTCTGTTTTTTACAAATTCTTATTGTTTGTCATATCGTCTCCTCTATGCCAAAAACGCCAATGTGAAAACACATGGTTTTTGAGTTTTTAATTGCATCTAGTGCATTTTAATGCAAAGAATATTCCCCAAAAACAAGAAAATCTAATTCGGTCTAGAAAAAATTATAAAATTCCATGCTAAAACCATCTATGTCGATTTTCTGATATTTTTTCATGCCAAAAACGCCAATGTGCACATTTTTTCACTTTAAATATTTCCAATATTAGTAAATAACTTTTTTTTATTTTTCTTTTGAGGATACGTTCAGAATAATTTTTTTCCATCAAAAGTGAAGAAAATCAGTGGTCTTCCTACTTTGTACCAGCAAAGAATTAACTTTTCTCTCAAGAATGGTACATTTTTAGGATTTAAAAATTCCCTAAAATCGACATGTTGTTTTCTTGACACTTTTTTTATCAGAATGCATTGTCCTCACCTTTATTCAAAAATAGAAAAAAAAAATCATTGATCTATCTCATCAGTAGCGGTTACAAGCTCAGTTTTAGTGAAAAAATGTGCACATTGGTTTTTTTGGCATAAAGGAAATTAACAATTCTGAACATTTTGTACATGCGACTCTATAAAAACTTTGGTAATGAAGACAATTGCAAAAGTCCTTCTGCAGTTTATTTTTCAAAGCATTGTTATTGTCTTGAACCAATAATTTCAGAAATTTACCTTCTGACCTGGGAGTTATATGGAAAAACTGAATACATTACGAGAAAAATGCTATTTTTGAGACTAAAATTGAGCTTAAAAGTGATGAGATGGATCAATAATTTTTTTTTTTCTATTTTTGAAGAAAGCTGAGAACAATGTATTTTGATAAAAAAATGGCAAGAAGTGTCCATTTCGATTTTTGTGATTTCTTTTAATCTCAAAAATAGCATTTTTCTGATAATGTATTCAGTTTTTTTCATATAACTTCAAGGTCATAAGGTCAATTTCTGAAATTATTGGTTCAAGACATTAACAATGCTTTGAAAAATAAACTGCAGAAGGAATTTGCAATTGTCTTCATTACCAAAGTTTTTACAGAGTCGCATGTTCAAAATTTTCAGAATTTTGTGCACATTTTTTCACTAAAAATTAGTTTGTACCCGCTACCGATGAGATAGGATATTGATTGTTTTTTTCTGTTGACGAAGAACATACCCAGCAAAAAAGGCTACTGGTAGTTAACCGGTTAATTACCAGTAAATCTTTCCGGATTTTACCAGTTAATTTTGTAAGAGCATCGGGAAAAAACTAACCGAAAGTTCCCCGTCGGTGTGAATATATATGAAACTTTGTATCTCCCTCTCACAAGAGCTTGAAATATACATTCGTCTCTTTCGCACACGTAAAAAGAGTGGTGAATATCGTTTTCCCCATCATTACCAAAAGAAAGAAATCAAAACTAAAAAAAATACTGCCAGGTTAATAATATCTTTATTTTTATTGCCGATTTCAAATTTGTTTGTTTTTTTTTTCAATTTAACATAATCAAAAAAGCAATATTTTTCAAGAAATTTTGAGAAATTTAAGATATCAAAATTAGATTTAAATAAAAGCACCAATGTATTTATTGTTCTGCTATGCTGTTCAATGTTTTGGTCGGAATCGTATGAAATGGCACTTTCCAACGAACTGGCTGTGCATGAGTCGAAGTTTTTACTATTTGTTTTAATTTTTTTTTGGAACTGAAACTTTCCAAATTTTAAGAATACTTTTCGGTGCTATTTTTTTTTTTCATTTTCTTTTTTTTTAAAATTTTCACAAATTTCACAAATTATCGCCTTTTTCAAAACAGCAAAAAATTTTCTTACAAGAGACTGAAAGACTACTTTATCAAAAATAAAAAATATGTAGTTGTGTTATTCAAATGAAGTGAGGTGAAAATTTTATTTCAATGTGTTGGTGAAAAGCTGACATTTTTTGTAAGTGTTGGTAAAATCTGTTAGCGATTTTTTGCTGGGTAATTTGCTGTGTACGTACGAAAGACATTTTTTTTATGGAGCTTTTTTCATGATTTTGAGATTTATTTTAATACCATTTTCAAGCAATAATTGTTACATGATTGCACAAAAAGTTTTTTTTTTAATGTTTTTGTAGAGTAACTGGAACCAAATTTCAACTGTGTGTAACGAAGACATGTGCCATCCATTTCCGAAAAGAAATTTTGGAAAATGTGGATGTTTCGCTTTTTCTGAGCCATTCGAATCTTTAAACTCAATTTCCCAAAAAACACTAAAATTCACATTGGCGTTTTTGGCATGAAGGGGACGGACGATATGTTGTTTGTTTTTTTTTCGGAAAACATAAAGATAATAATAAAAACACTTAATCTCATCGAATTGGTTTCTTTTTGCATTTAAAAATTTTTTATAGGGGTGCCACCATGAGTATCCGCCCCGGGTGTCACCAAGCCTAGGAACGCCACTGCTTGGTGGTAAGCGAAAAGAATTCTTAAAGGAAACACACGCGCCTACACGGCTTTAACCAGGCATTAGGTAATAGGTCGTTTTCCACTTTTTTCATCGGGTTGAATATCTTTTTATATTTTTTCGGCTTCCTTCGTTCCTATTGTTAAGCTCCCACTTAGCAATGGGAAAATCCTATCCTAATATCCAACTTTTTATTCATTAAACCTCATTCTCTTTTTTAGATGAGCTAGGTTTTTGTTAATATTTATTCAAGCAATTTTTTTATTTAAGATAGTAAATTATCTGCTTAATTTTTATTTATATTCATTATTATTATTTATTATACATTGTTTACTATTTATAGAATATTATTTATTATTGCTCGTAAGTTTCTTCTTTGTTTATTTATAATCGCTACTTATTTTTTATCATAAAATTATTTTTAATAAATAATTATTTTGTGTATTACTTAAGTCTATTTTTGGTATTTTTTATTTTATTATATATTTTTTATTTATTATGTATTTTATTACAATTTTATATAAGAACAGAATTATATATAAAATTATATACAGAATTATATATAAGAACAGATTAGATTTTGATTAGTGAAAATAATTGACAGTAGCTAGACTTGGTATGAAAATGATTTAATTCTCATTTCAAGTAAACTAATACTCGGTGAGAGTAAGTTATTTTTGCTCTCACTTTGAGTGTAGTTAGATAACGACTCAGACATCGTTAGACTCAGACGACTAGACAACGGACTCAGACAGGACTCAGACAGGGCTTTTTTGAAACCGACACGTCTCTAGCTCCCTTTGTCAAAGTGCGTTGACACTTTGTTTAAAATTACCAATATTGTTTTTAACAAAGGTTGCGGGCCGCCTCGCAACTTTTGGGAGGATCAAAGTATTGATACACTTTGCCATTCACACATCAAAGAACTTCGTGTTGATTTCTCAAATAATATTTAGACTCCACATATACAACATATTTAATAAAAACAAAAGTTGCACAACAGACGATAATTAGAGAACAAAATCGGTTGTTGATCGCTACTCAGGGTGATTATGCAAACGTAACGGAGCGCTTCTCAAATTTGCTATATGAACAATGCACATAAGTAATTAATGAAATCTTAACAAAAAGTGACAAAACTCAGATAAAACTAAGTTTCGTAACACCTAAGAAATCAGAACTTAAGAGTTTAAAACTTTGTAACATATAAACAAAAATGTTACATATACACATAGGAAATAAAAATATATAAAATTTTTCAGTTGAGGGGGGGGGGGAAGTGCCCCCACCCCCTTCTTCCCCCTGTGGACGCCCTTGTGTGTGTGTGTGTGAATGAATTAACAAGTTTTAACCTTCAAGCGAATTTTGGGTCAATTTGGCCCAAAAAAAAAAAAAATTTCAAACGCATCTTTCTCGGATTATTTATGGTCAAATCAGCTAGATATTTTGGCTCAATGTGTAAATCGTATACGAATTTTATGAATTTGACATGAAATATGTCCACACATGTCAGATTTGGCCTGTACAAAAAATTTCCCTAATAAGTATTTTTGGGTCAAATTGACACAACACTGATCGCGTGATTTTTTACGTTGTAGAAATGCGCTTGCTGTCGTAGAAAGTGTTAGATCAGAAAGTTTTGAGCAACAGCAACAGCAGCAACAACTACAGCCGCTCATCCATGCACCAAAAATACGCAAAAGAGTACGTTGTCATATGTGCCCACCTCTGCCCTATTCAAATAAACACAGCATTCGATGTGATAAATGCGTGAAGTACGAATTCAATTTTCGCACTAAATAAAAAGCAAATAAATCCAAAAACACGTTTTTATTCAATTTGTTCCTCAGCTTTCCAATGCAATTTCCACTTGGGAAGTTTTCAGTATTTTTTTTATGCAATTTCAAGTTGGGTCAATATGACCCAAAAATTCTTTTGTGTTTCTAATTCCAAAGTTTACTTGAAGGTTAAACAATTTTTGAAATTAACAACTTTCACCCTTATATGTTCAATATATAGCCATTTACCCATGGAAGCTTCTTTTTCCGCTTAGTTTTGAACGCAACGCATTAAGACTTTAATATCCGGCAGGAAAATGCGAAGCACACGCATGCGTTTCCGGCCTTAAAAATGTCGCTACTTTCGTCATAAACTGCTCGAAGACTTGTGCGGATACTTTAAAAGAGGTTAAACTACAAAAAATGCAATTAAATCGATTGACATAGAAGAGAGCTAAAAAAAGAAGGACTCGATAGTATCGCATTTATGCAAATTAGGAATGAAAATTATGCAGCAGCGGAAACGGAAGTCTCTTAAGTAAAGCTTATTGCTAAGAGTTTCGTGCTCTTCTGTTGTTCTTCTGTTGTTGTGTGTTTCAATAACATGGAATGGAATTGCTGCGATGTATCAGCGTATAACCGCTCCATGTTTCTAAACACACAAAGCCACACACACCCATAATAACCATCTTCACATATTAGGTTCGAGCAAACGATTTTTCAGCGTGACCGCTGAGCGATGGTCCAGTATTTCCGCTGTTTAGTGGTCCATTGCAAGCCACTAGCAGTTTTATTGTTTGTGTGTCACCATGTTATGGGTCACGGACCATAGGTCACCTAGTGTAACCCTCCTCTAAACAATTCCACGCACTCAAACACATACACACACACACACACACACATGCTGATTATCACAGCCAAGTGTACTTGCATGCGTGCTAGAGCACGATTAAAGTATTTAAAGCTGTTAGCAATTGTGAAAGTACCCAGCAGGAAATGTCTTAGTGTCCTTATTGCTGGGGCATATCCAAAATTGGGTAAGTTCATCACGTTTTAATTTAATACAAGACTTTGTATTTTTTCCGGATTGAGCTTTTCGAACTTTCTTTCGAAGAACACTACTACCATTAAAAATATTGATATGAAAGTGCCTCTGCTGCACTTCTTCCCATCTTCACTGAGTTGCATTAACAATTGAGCAAAACTTGATTAATGTAAAAAGCAAATTTAGAGAGAAAAACTGTAACTTAACCCTCTGCAACTGACGTGCTCCAAATTTGACTCACTTTTAAACTAATTTCCTATGATGAAGTTTCTGAGTGTAACTTTCTTGGCCTTATTCCATACAACAGCAAATACTTATGAGGCTAACATAAAAATATAATTTGCAATAAAATACGTTTTTTTGAAAGATAAAAACGAATTTATTATATTTGAATTTTACGTTTGTACACTCAGGGAAAAAAATCGTAAAACCAAAGAAAAGACACTTTGCCACAAAGACTTTTATTGGTTAGATTGTGCCCAAAGATAAAACATCCCTTACGGCAAAGGCACAAAGATTGTTAAATTCCCATGAAAAATATACTTTATATCAAAGACTTAAATTCTTGTGACAAAGATGTACGTCTTTAAAAAAGTCGACTTCCTTAATACTATCTTCGTATGTCCGCCTTTTCTCTTTATTACTCACCCCCTTCTCCATTCGCCTTCCCATCCCCTTCACCTTGACCCTTAACCCCTACGATTTAATATCGTGCTAATTATAACTTATACATATTAATACATCAATTGCCTTATATAGAACATATTGCCCACAAAGTAACTGCGAACTATAAGCGTGTGTATTTTTAAGAAGAATATGATTTTGTAGAAAAAATTCTTTAAAGTTATAGACTTTGAAACAACGATGCTTAGCTTCAAGAAAACAAAGACAATTTATTGATATTGCGTACTTTTTTCTTTGTTAACAAATTCTTGTTAACAAAGATTTAAATCGTTATAGTAAATAATTTATCTTTACGGCAAATATTTTTTGATTGATTTAGCTTCAAAGAACTTCAGTCTTTTGTTTCAAAGATGCAGCTGATGCTTAGTTAAAGAATAAATCATTAGTGCAACGATCTATTCCTTGTAGCAAAGATATTGTGGTTACAGTCTTTTAACAAAAGTTTTTCTTTGATTTTAAGGCGTTCAATTTTCTCAGTGTACTCACTAAGTTTTGATTTTCGGTGTCTGTCAGACTACGACGTCAGCTGCAGGGGGTTAAGGTAGGGTTTTAGTTAGGAATATGCCACAAATAATTTTTTACAGGATTAGACGTCAACAATTCGCTTTCCCGGATATGCCTTTAACTCATCTCATAGAGATAAATTTCCACAATTTTCACAAAAGCACTTGAGCACTGAAGTTAAAGCCGTTAGCATTTATTAATTATTTTTACTGTTGTTATTTAAAATGCTTTCTTTCGGAACACACCCTTTATAAATCCTCATAGATACTTTTATTTATCGCCTGCTTCTTGCAGTTAATCTTAAAAATCTTCGAGATTTTCAAGTGCTGGATTTTCTTTTCATTCGAAGTTGAAAAGGTGAACGACAGCTGTTGCATACTTTCAGATTTTCAGAATTCATAAGCTACAAATGCGCCGCCGCATCTGAATAGATAAAAAAATTAAAAAATTATGGTTTCAATGGCATGATCGTCAGCCGCATCGTTGAAGTGCGCCAGCTAAACAGCTAGAGCCATACTCATCAACGCTTTGATTTTGATTCTTTGTAATGCGGTTTTTTTTAATACTCTTTTGTATCGATTTCGCTGTTAATCCTTTTTAAACTGAAATTGCCTGTCTATGTGTCGATTTAATAATTTCAGCTTGTATTGCACGATGCTTGTGAGTGGTAGGGTTGATTTTGCTTGTGTTCATCGTTGTAGTAAAAAATATATACATACACATATTTTACGTTAGGAAGAACTGAATTGGACGTTATTAAAAGACAATTTAGGCACAGATAAATACACAAATATGGATGAGGGGTACGTAGGTCAGTGCATATATTTCGGGAATGAATATAAAGATAGAATTACTTAAGTGAAAACTTCTTTAGGCGCGTTGAGCACTTTTTGGTAGAGGGTACAACAATAGATTCGCGTAATCATCACACGCTGTTAGCAACATTATGTTTTGATGCATAACAGCATTGATGTTGCTAACAGCAAGAACGAATTTCTAAATGTTTTGTTTTTGTACTTACGCACCATCGATCGTCACAATTTTCGTTCGCATGTTGTTGTTGTTTTTGCATGCAGCTGTTGCTCACATGCGTGTTTGTGCTTTCTTGTGCGTGATGCATAAAGCACTTGTGCGCTATTGCGTACACTGCCAACACAGTTGTTTTTGTTTTTGTGTGTGTTTCAAACTTTTCTAATTGGTTGGTGTTGTTGGGTGTTGTTGTTATTGTATAAAGTTAACATGTGGAAGTGTCAGTAAAATAACGGTGAATATGAAATATCTTCTTAAATATGCCTTCATTTAAATGCTTCTGCCTAAAGTCTTCCTTAAGTGATGTAAAGTCTTGGAAAAAATAATAATGTATTAATCCTGGGGTAGCGCTCAAATTTTTGGGATTGAACAGTGCAGTCCTGTCGATCTCCGAATAAGTTTCCCCCTTGCCCTTTATTTAATTTTTCCCCTTTTAAGTATTCTGAATATATTTTTATTCAACTTATCAATCCTTATAACAACTTAAAAATATTTTGGGTGTGGGTGAGTGTTATTAACACTCACTTAATACTGCTTTTTAGCCGCTTTTACTATGTGTTCATTTCATAATGATGACATGGCAAACCGGCAGAGCCACGCCTTCCAGCGTACTTCTCTCAATTTAAATGAAAGCTAATGACACCGCTGGGAGTTAGCAAAGCCAAGTTGGTGCGCTATTTTTTTTTACATTCTTATGGATATGACATTTATATGCATTCACATACATTTATACTTATATAACATACATAGATAGACACTTTCACACAATTTAACCCCTTCACAACGCTTGTGAGTTAATCATTTTTGTGGAAAAAAAGACGTGCTTGTAAAAATAATTGCTGGTAATTTTACATTCTCGTCTTGTGCAGAGCTCGAGACACTTGTGTGTACAGCGGCGTAGCGAGGCTTTTATGGGTAGGTGCAAAAAGTGTTTTACTCTGACATTATTTCTTAGCTTAACCTTAATTTCAAGAAAAAAGAACATGCAGATGTAATTAAAAAAGCCATCAATAAAAAATTAAGCTGCAAGTTTTTAAAAAAATATTAAGTAAACTATTAATAAAGCCCACACTTCAAACCCTAAATCAACGCACGTCACTGCTTAAGCACAAGTAATGCATTTCACCCACACAGGTTCGCTGAAACAACCCACCGAAACCCATTGCAGGGTGATACTTCATTGAATCTGCTGAACCGCGCGCATTGAGCGCACAGCAGGACTCACTCTAAAGCACGACGTTTGCGCGACATGATATCCTGCGGTTTCCCAGCGTTGTTAGGCTGTTGTTGTGTTTTTTTTTTTCTTGTTTTGTTACTCCTTTTTTTGTTTGCTCGAACAAGCATTATTAAAATTATAATTTTTATTATTGCGTCATGTTGCTCTTTGCATTTCTTTCAAGGAATCTGAGTTTGTCCGGTGAACCAAAATTCATCTGTTTTTAATTCATTTATGACTGTTTTCGTTTAGAAAAGCATGTTTCAGACACTCGCAAATGAATAATTTCTAAGCCATTCGCTGGACTTAAATGCTACGCAAAAACATACTTTTTTTTCTTCGCAAATGCGTTGGCAAGAGTATCAAAAATAATGCTTATTTTATAGACACCATTTTTGTTCGCAATTTTACAAAGATTATTTTGAAAAGTGGTTTTATCTCCAGATAACAAAAATATTGGTAGCAATATTGCTGTAAAAAAATAGAAAAATATAGAAAAAACATGCCGTTGCTGGGCTTTGAACTCGTGTTCTCAGTGAAACAAGTCCGCTTGTGCTAGCAGCTGGCTATTATCACGTAATAAAAATGAAATTAAATATTGGAAAAGAAATACATAGACCTGAAATGCCAACCTATTTGATTACTTAGCGGTTTGGTGGACACTTCTTTTTGAAAATCTGAAAAAGTATTTTCGATAATATATAAATTTTTGGGCTGCTTTTTAGTTTATGCGGAGAACGCATCGTTTTAGTACTTATTTAGTACTTTTCTTTCAACATTTTTTAAAACTTTTGCTTTTCCTTTTAAGTTCATGCTCGCGATGTCTTTGTGTGAAAACGCGTTTGTGCGAAGTGCTTGTCTTCAAAAAAAATGTCTTTCCTTGTTAAAACCCTAACGTTGGCGGCATTATGACTCTCTTTTTTCAAATTCACTGATTTTCAACAGTACCTTGAACAACAGTTTTTGGTGAAGAGAAAAATCCTTTCGTTGGCATCGTTTTATGGCACAACTGGTCACGTGCATTCAATTAAGCGCAATTTTACATGATTTGCGCCGAACAATGGGTCCACGCGTTAAAATACGATACGTCTGTCCAAAGTTTTAGTTTCCATAAATATAGGAGGGGCGAAATCGATTACGCACTTGAAATGGCCTGAACAAAAAAAAAAAAAGAAACAGGAAATCGAAGAAAGAAATATAATAACAGCATATTAGAAAAAGGTTGGGGTGTGTTTGTGCTGTCGCAATATAATCTTGCTCAAAAAAAAAAAAACAACACCAAGCATGCAACATGTCAAAATCACACACAATATCACGAATGTCATTTAGACGGAAGTTAAATTTAAACATGCCCAAGAGAAAAGCTACAGACTCAGAGCTCAATAAATTTGGTCATTTTATTTTTAGGTTTTTAACAAATTAGTCTATTGACACTATTTATGCCCCTTAAATAAGTTGTAGAAACTAGAGATGTTAAAAAAGCACTGTAGTCTGATATGAGTCCCCTTAAATATACTTGTTAAGGACCGCTTGAAATTTCTTCGTGCAACATCGCCTTAACTCAAAAATTAGCATTTCAGAGATGACCAGGAAGAAACCAGGGCACTTGCCCCCTCCCCCTGAACTGGAAAGATGTTCTATATTTTTACTTCTTATGTGCATAGGTTAAATTTTCATACCTTTTCTTCCCCTTGAAAAATTCCTGCGGACGCCTATGATGGTGTACAAAAAAGTTTTAAAGGATTTTTTAAAGTTTGAGGCTTTATTGGGAAAAATTTGTTACAAATTCATTTTTCAAAGTATTGTCCAACGCTAGCCAATACTTTTTCCCATATTTCTGGTAATTTTCGGAAACCACCTCTAAAAACGATGTTTCTTTTGATGCCACCCACGCCACCCACGAATCGATTCAATTTTGGAGTTCTTCAAAAGAGCGAAAGTGCTGATCCTCAAGGGCATGCGTCATCGACAAAAACAAATAGTAGTCGCAAGGCAGAATGTCTAGACTATACGGTGGGTGGAGTAGGACTTCCTATTTCAGCGTTTCAAGGTATGTTTTGACCGGCTGTGCAACATGAGGCCGTATTCTGGCCGTTTTTGCTTCAATGCTCGGTTCAAACGCATCAATTGTGTTCGGTAGGGATACCCTGTGATGGTTTCACCTTCTTGTAGTAGCTTATAGCTTGCCCAATTACTTACTTATCTGGCGCTTACAACCATTGGTCGGTTTTGGCCTCGTATAAGGAATTGCGCCAGACATTTCTGTTTTGTGGTGGCTGGCGCCATTTGGAAACACCGAGTGTAGTCAGGTTATCCAACACATGAACCTTCCAACGAAGATGTGGACGTCCTCTTCTGCGTTGACTCTTCTCGTTTTCCATTCGCTTAACATGACCTAGCCAGCGGAGCCGCTTGATTTTTAAGGGCTTAACTATGTCGATGTCAGCGTACAGCTCATACAGCTCGTGGTTCCGTCCAATTCGGTACTTGCCGAATTGACGCAGATTGGACCGAAGATTTTACGAAGGATCTTTCTCTCGAAGGGTCCCAAAGTCTTTTCATCAGAAATGCTCACCGTCCAGGTTTGTGCTGCATATAATAGGACGGGCATGCTTAGTAGCGCGCTTATAGAGCGTGAGTTTTGTTCGTCGAGAGAGGGCTCTACTTCTCAATTGCCTACTCAGCCCAAAGTAACAGCTGTTGGCAAGAGTTATCCTTCGTTTTATCTTATTACTGACATATTACTGACTGGATCCCAGGTAGACGAAGTCCTTAACAATCTCTAAGGAGATGTTGTCAACAGTGACGTGGTTTCCAAGACGCTGGCACCGTTTATTTGTTGACACTAGATATTTCGTCTTATCTGCGTTCACTGCAAGACCCATTCGATTCGACTCTTTAGGGGCTTCGGACTATACTACATGTAGGATGGACATGTAGGACGGCAGAATAACGGGAAAGTCTGTTCGGGTTTTCGAACTATTCTACATGTTGGATGGACTTTTTCAGTGTTCAAGAAGAAAGCATCGTACAATAGCAACACAATTTCTTGCTGCTATAATAATTGATGTAGTTTTGGAAGAAGAGCAAGAGAGAACCCCTTCCACAACATTGTATGCGAAACACCTGCCATTTTAATATTTTCTACTTTGCGCTTTGTTTACCTTTTTCTTCATTGTTTTACTCCACGACGTTTTTTTTAGAATATGAAAATGTATGAAGTCGGATGAACGAGCGTTCACACTTACTACATGTAGGACGGACCAACAGAAAAAATTAAAACTTTTTGATTTTCATGCTACATGTCAGACGGACCGCAGTATTTGCTTTCACACATCCTGTCCATCCGACCTGTCAAGTTGATCTTACATGTAGGATAGTCCGAAAACCCCTGTTCGGTAATCTGGAGAATGCTGCACTGACTTCGTGCGTATTATGGCCAATGATATCGATATCATCAGCAAACGCCAGCAGCATAATACTTTTGTAGAATCAGCAGCTCGGATGATCTTCTCCATAATTAGGTTGAAAAAGTCGCATAATCGTTTGGAAGCACCTTGTCTGAAACCTCGTTTGGTTTCGAATGGAGGAGTAAGATCCTTCCTGATTTTAACTGTGCTGCTTGTTTTGCTCAGTGTCATTCTGCAAAGACGGATGAGCCTTGCCGGAATACCAGTGGTGGACATGGTGGAGTATAGATGATTCCTTATTGGATTGTCGTTGGCGGCCTTGTAATCGACAAAAAAATGGTGAGTGGCGATTTGTTTCTTTAGGGTCTTCTCCAAGATTTGTCGTAGCGTAAATTTCTGGTCTATGGTGCATTTGCCAGGTCTGAAGCCACACTGATAAGGTCCAAAAAGCTGGTTTTCGATAGGCTTCAGTCTTTCACATAATACGCTCAACAGGACCTTATATGCGTTATTAAGAAGGCCTATTCCACGGTAGTCGGCACAAATGGTGGGATCGCCTTGCTTGTGGATTGGGCAGAGCACATTTAGGTTCCAATCGTTTGGAATGCATTCTTCCGACCATATTCTGCATAGAAGCTCATGAATGCATTCAAATAGAGCTTCGCCTCCATTCTTGAAGAGCTCAGCAGGTAAGCCATCGGCTCCTGCGGCTTTGTTGTTTTTAAGTCGAGCTATAGCTTTCAAGACTTCAGTATGGTCGGGCAGCGGAACTTTAACGCTGTCGTCCACAATTGGGGTTTCCGGGATTGTTGTCGTCACCATTCAGAAGCCTAGAGAAGTGTTCCCTCCACATCATCTGTGTACCCTGGATATCTATCACTAAATTCCCTTGCAGGAAGAGGCCCTGATCTTGAAACCAATTGGTCCCACCAAATACAGAGCATGTTTTGGAAAAATTGTAAAAAAATTATAAAAACAAGGAAAGGGGAGAGAAAAAAAAAATAAAAAAATATACATAAAATAAAATAAGTAGGACCTGTTAGAATAAGAAATTACCTTGTTTGGCCAATAAATAAATAAAATAAAAATCCCTTTCTTTTTTGGCGTTGAAGCAGCTGTTCACAAGTGAAAAAACGGCGTTCGACTTTTCTCGGTTTCAGTTTATACGGCACCCAATATCCTAGCTTTTGGATCATTCCCATGGTTTTTAAGCGATCTTTTAAGGTCTTCTTGCTTTTGGGACGAGTCTTCATCCAATACAGCCTTCAATTCGGCATCCTTAAACTTTTCTGGCCATCCTTCGCGCTCTTTGTCATCGGTAGTAAAGTTGCCACTTCTAGAAAGTCCAACCAAAACCAAAACTCAACCAATGTGGAAATCGATGAAGCATGTATCCCAAAAGCTTCTTGCAGCATTTGATGGCCTTCAGCTGCATTTTTCTTCAAATAAAAGCAGAAAAGTAAACTTTACCGCAAATTGTGTCTTTTCTTGGCCCAAAAGTAGACATATTCGGAGCACACAAAAACTATGTTGTTTACATTTCAGCGAAACGAAACATACTGAAAAAGAAAGCTTAAGACCCCAAACAGAACCAAAGCGGCCGTCGCTTGTCGGATTTGCTGTGCAACAAAATACATGAAAATCTATGCAGCCGCCAAAAATGAAATGGCCGTAGAGATCCGCGACGGAAAAGCACCAGAATCAATTCTATTTTTTTCTCCGACGGCTGGCGGATCTCTCTTTGAGTGGCGTAAGTGTTGCCATATTTAATTTGTTGTCATATTTTCTTAATTTTTACCATGAGCTGACGTTTTGTTTTGTATGTGTGTGTTGCATTTGTACCTTTCACACAACGAAAAGCAACGCTGATCCGACAACCGACAAGCGCTCCTATTCTGGTTGTGTTCTCAGTGGATTTCTCCGAGAGAGAACCGCCCACCGACAGCCGCTTTGGTTCTGTTCGGGCTCTAATGATGAGGCTTCAAAATGAAGTTGGTTGCACCATGTTGTACGATGCGATTTAATACTAGTGATCTCAAAAAAAAAAATCCTTTATAACTTTTTTGTTCACCTGCTACCCATACATTTTTTAGCAAATTTTTTTACTTTCGAAAAGGAGTTTCGAAACCGTAAGATCTGTTTATTCACATTATTAACACACAAGCTATTTTGAAAATTTCAAATTTTGCCCTTTGATAGCATTAAAAGTTGGTACCTACTTGGTCTTTTGTACCAAAAATGTGTCAACATCTAGCTTCAAACGCTTTTGGATTTTTAACCTAACTTATTTTGTATCAAAAACGTATCCCCGTTTCATAAGCTTTTCTGGTCCTATTGAAACAGTTTCTTGAATAGTTTGTTTTTGTCATGCCATGCAATAATTTCCGGCGTACACAACGCTTGCAGTTATTTAAAATAATATTTCCGTATCCGGTGCTTGTGCGCGCGTATTTAAAACATGTGTTGCTCTCCTGGTAGCAAAGCAATACTTTTTGTCAATTCGTGCCATGGACGATGTTGATAATAATGATACTGATAATGATGAGGGACCTGATGGTGCTAATGCTGATGGTGGGCGCGTAGGTATAGATTGCTCGTGCATATGCACGAGATGCAGCAACTAACGACAACTGCGTTTCCGGCGACATCATAGCCGGAAGTAAGCCAACAGCAAACAGCTAAGCAACTGCACCAGGTCAGCAACTTGACTGGTGCTGCTGCATGGCTCATAAAAACAAAAAATTATATCAAACAAAACTGCTCAGTGTTCCGCTTGATGATTTCGAGAAAACTGTGCCGAAATTTTGAAATCAGTGTCAAATCATTTAAATGCTTCGCATTGTTGCCACACGGTATGCTCAATAAATCAGCACACTGCTGCGTCATTCCAGCTAAATGCAAAACCACCACCAACATCACCATCACCATCACCACCCAACATCCAACGTACTGCCATTCAGTCGCCTTACACTTGCCTGTCCACCCCGAACCTTGTCGAGTCGAGCTTGTGCTCGTGCCACTTTTAGAATGCTGTCTGACACGTTTTTGGGATTTTTTTGTTGAAATTGGTTAAGCTTGACGCCAGCAGTATGTGAATTGCTTGAACGTGGCGAAGGAATGTGAAGCGGCATTATTGGCGGCACCTTTTTAAGACTTAAATTCTTTGTTGTAGAAAAAAAACTAATAAAAAGCGCAGCAGCAAAAATTGTTTTTTTTTTATTTCTTAAGTATTGCAGAGAGGAAATTTTAAAAATAAAATACTTTATTAATTAAAATTTTATTTTTTAAAAACTACAAAAAACTGTTTTCGTTGACACGTTTTGACGTAGTGTTTGTTTGCTTACGTAGTGTATAAGATAAGCCTAATATAAGCTTAACCCTCTAATCCGTCAGGCTGCTCTTAGATAGTCATCGTATTATTTAGTAACATTATTTAGATGAATTTACAATTCACAACTCAACAGTGCATAATGGTGTCAAATCGATTTGGGACCATTTTTTTTACATTTCGATCCCTAACACTTTGATGACAACGGAAAAAATAAAAACGCCGGGGGTGAACTAGATTTATGTTTATTTATTCTTCTCAATTCATTTCATCGCGCTCAAAGTAGTCCCTCCGCTTCACGTGCCAACGTTTTTTTCCAATTGTCAAAACATGCTGCAAAGTTCTCTTCCGGTATAACGTTCAATTACTTCTTCGTTTTGGTTTGTAGCTCTTCTGTTGATTCAAAACGGTGCCCACGGAGCGGTCTCTTGAGCTAAGCGAATAGCCAGATGTCACATGGCGCTAGATCAGACGAATGCGTTGGTTGCGAAACGATATGGGTCGAGTTTTCGGCGAAATGATCACGAATTACGAGCGCTGTGTGCGATGGTGCATTATCGTGATGCATAAAACAAGAATTGTTGCATTTGATAAATTCCTTGATATTTTAACTGATCACATTTCGAAGTGTTCTATAGGAATTGATAAAAGAGATTCAAAAAGAAAAAAACTTAAACCTTGGACGACTGGTCACTTGTTAAAAAGAATCCATGATAAAAATAAATTGTATAAAAAATGTAATAAGTACCCGAATAGCACATATCCTAAAGCTCGATAGACATGTGCAAAGAGATTTCTGTGGAATGCAAAATATGCAAAACTAATTTCTACGTTACAAACTAGGTAGTTACAAAACTGCAATCAGGAAAGCAAAGAGAGCCTCTTGGTCTTTCTTCTGTGCAGAAATAGAAAGTACTTCCGAGGCCTCAAGGCTTAGGAAAATATTATCAAAGTCTCCTACAGCACCAAGCTTTCTTCAAAAGGAAGATGGTAGCTGGACAGACTCAAGCGTCGAAACCTTCGATACTCTTATGGACGCACATTTTCCTGGTAGTATGTACACTGACAACTCCATCTTTCAAACATCCCCCTCGGACCTTACACCTCAACAAATTGAGCAGCTGACCAGCAAGGAGAAGTTAAGATGGGCGATTTAATCGTTCCAACCCTATAAATCTTCGGGTCCCGATGGTATTATACCAGCTCAACTCCACTACAGTTTCAATGCAATAGTACCCCGGCTTCAGGCAGTCTACCGAGGCTGCCTACTCCTTAATTATATTCCAACAGCTTGAAGATAAACCAAAGGTATCTTTATACCGAAAGCGGGTAGGTCCTCTCACACTTAATCAAATGACTTTAGGCCTATTAGTCTTTCCTCCTTTTTAGTTAAAATACTGGAGAGACTCATTGGACTTCTTCTTAAACCGAAACTCGAAAGGCTTCAAAAAACTCAACATGCCTATATAAAGGGCAGATCTACAGAAACAGCTCTCCATTCTCTCGTGGCTACTATCGAAAAAGCACTTGAGAACAAAGAATACGCGCTTGTTGCCTTTTTAGATATAGTAGGAGCATTCAATAACGTTCTCCCCTGTGAGGTCACCTCAGCCCTCTCAAAACTGGGGGTAGAGGATTTTCTCGTGAGTCTTAATAATCAGATGCTATTGGGCAGGGTGGTGAACTGCGAAATGGGAGGATCCTCTATCCGTAGGTTTGTAAGTAGAGGAACTCCGCAAGGGGGAGTCTTGTCTCCAATTCTGTGGTCCGTGACGGTTGACCGACTGTTGCGCATCATGGAGGGAGAAGGCTACAAGGTTATTGCATATGCCGATGATATCGCTCTCGTCTTTAACGGAAAATTTTCCTCAAACCCTCTGTCAACTCATGGAAAGAGCACTCTTAATCCTTTCGAGATGGGCGTCCTCTTGTGGATTAAGCGTAAACCCAAATAAAACAGACCTCAATCTTTTCACTAGGAAATATAACATCCCCAACCTAGTACCACCTCGTCTGAATGACACGAGGTTGCTCTTTAGTGATAGCACGAAGTATCTAGGAGTTATTCTGGATAAGAAACTTACCTGGAATGACAACATAAAGGAGCGTGTTAAAAAATGCACGTGTATTGCACGTGTATTACAGGTGCATTATCCACAACCCCAACTAATGTTCTTAATGTCATACTTCACCTTCCTCCTCTAGATATCTTTGCCAGGGAGTGTGCTAACTCAGCAGCCCTCAGACTAAGAGAATCTGGAATTTGGATAGGTAACAGCTGCGGTCACACGGTAATTCTGAACTCGACGGTCCCCGACAAAACAGATTACTGTGTACCTTGTTTAAATCTTAAAAAGAACTATGAAGTTCTCATCCCTTCACGGCTAGACTGAGCTAACAATACCTCCCTTAAAATAAACGGAATTAAAATCTTTACAGATGGATCCAAGCTTCAAAAGCAGGTAGGGGAAGGAATTTACTAACAAAATCTGGAAATAGAAGCTTCCTTTAGACTCTCAAACTATTGTAGTGTCTACCAAGCGGAGATGATGGCTATATATGAAACCGCTAAGATTTTAGGTCAGAGAGACCTTAGGGGAAAGAATATTTACATATTCTCAGATAGTCAAGTTGCGCTAAAAGCGCTGAACTCGCATATTGACAACTCTAAAACTCTCACTGAGTGCCGCAGATCTCTTAACGAGATGGCAAGGTTATTCAGGATCCACCTCATATGGGTACCCGGTCATAGGGATATCGAGGGCAATAATCTGGCTGACGAATTGACAAGGAAGAGTACGACCTCGAACACCCTTTTAAATGAGGATTTCATTGGTATACCCATGTCCTCCTATAAACTTCAGTGCAAGAACAATTCTTTGAGTCTTGCACAAGTACGTTGGGAACACCTTGACACATGTAGGGTAGCTAAGCTAACGTGGCCTCGTTACGACTTAAAACGCACTAAATCACTGCTTGGGTTAAGCAGAATAAACCTTTCAAAAATAGTAGGAATCCTCACGGGTCCACTGTCTAATCGGAATACACGCTCTTCGATTGGGACTTATATCAAATGATTTCTGCAGAAGCTGCAAGTGCGAGGAAGAGGTACGAAATGTCCAGCATTTCCTCTGCGAATGTCCGGCGCTAAGTAAAAGGAGATTGGAAACTCTGGGCCATCCCTTTTTAAATGGACTTACCGAAGTCTCATGCCTGGAAATCGGGCAAATAATAAAATTCATAATCCGGTCGAAATGGTTTGTTGAGGAGGGATATCTCTCATAGGTCAAAAGAGATTATGTGGTATCACAACGGGCCTGCACTGGCCTAAGTGTACGAGTCGTCTGTCGGCTCAGCCATAAGAACCTAACCTAACCTAATTTCTACGTTAGCGAATTTAATAAAATTAGAGATAATATTCAAAGAGAATGGCTGCTGGTCAATAATATACTAAATAAGCATACAGTTAACGTTGAAGTTGCTCACATTAATTATAAAGGCCAGAGTATCTCTGAGGCTTCAAGTTAAGCAACGCATTTAATGAATTTTTTGCTAGCATTGGCAGAAACTTAATAGCAGATGATGGTCTTAACCAGGGCCGGCCCTAGAGCCGAGCCAGTAAGGCTAGGGATCGAGGCGCATACAGATAGGGGCGCCTTACATATTTAAAAAAATATATCAATCAATATATATGGAAACATTTATGGCGACCGTGGCATGCATGTTAAGTGTGTAGCTTGCATGCCTGGAGCGAGAGATTGATTCCCCCTCACGGCAAATTTTTTTTTAATAAAAAATTTTCTAATCGGTCATCACCTCTTTGCAGACAATGTCAAACCTCAGAGAGTAAACCATGCCATGAAAAGATTCTTAAGAACATGAGCCGTGTGAAGTTGGCATAAAACATGGCGGTTCAGTTCTCGATCAATTGTATACAAACATTGATGAGCAACTTAATATTACCACAGCCTCAGCAGCGAAAAATAGCCAAATTTTCTTGTATTTTGGAGGAGGCTAAAATAATTGCAATTGATTTAGATATTGATGTACAGTGTGAACGCGCCCGAGTTCCCCTAATAGGGAGACAGGAGACGTTGCCCCATGGCAGTGGGGTCGAGGTTCAAGGAATTGATGCCTAGGAGATAAATATTCAGGACGTCAGCGCTATGCTAATATCTATACGACGTCAATCATACCTCTCCTAGGCGTCACTCCATGACTCCAGACGCGACAAACGCCCTGTCATAGTAGTTTCAACACCGGTCGCACACCATACTTAAGTGTATATTTAAATTAATAAATATACTGTATGGATAGCACAAATGCTGGAACGCAACTGTACCAATTATGGATGATTAGTTGGGTCATCATCCACATTTATTGGTGGAAATCGAGACCCATCTAACATCTCTGACAATTTGAGGGCATTGCCACCCGGTTGATTAAGCGCAACTCCACGCCGATCTCACAGACCTGTTCGCGACATTGAACTAGTCAAACGGTCCACCTACTTCCCAGATTGGGCGACCAACTCCAGGATCTGGGTAGTCCCTTCTCATTTACACAGGATAGGGCGAACCCGTTGCCTGCGACCATCCTCCTTTTTCCTGGATTTGGACAGGCTGCTCGTGAGAACAGGCGGAGTTGAATAAGGAGACAATTTGATTATGAACAACGTGACGAAGTGTTGGATGATCAAAATGCAAAACTTTAAAGTTAATTTTTTTAACAAGATCTTGGACAACGCGATACAATCATTACGTGATCGTTTTCAACTTATTCATGAACACTACAGTAAATTCGAAATGCTAAATAACTTTAGTAATATAACCAACATAACGGATGATGAAATACGAAAATATTGCATGGATTTAGAACTACTCTTAACTGACAGTGATCAAAATGATATTTCCGGCTTGGATTTATTTGACGAATTAAAATACCTTAAAAATCATTTGTCTTCAGATCGCTCTCAAATTATAAATAATTTATTAGAAAATAATTTAACAACCGCATTGCTAAATATATATATTGCATTACGATCGTCTTGATGGTTTAGCTACCCTTTCCATCGAACGCGATATAGTAGGGAAATTGGAACTGGATGATCTTATCAACAATTTTGCAGCCAGTAAAGCTCGGAAAAAACTGTTGGTGTAAGTTAACTCGCATCCATCGGAAATTTCTAGAAACGAAAAGTACGTTGTGCATCAATTTGATGCAGATACAAAACGACAATATTATTCATTAGAATATTTTCAATTTTTTAACTATTCTAGCGCGATAAGTATAAGACTATCTCTAACTGTAGAACTGCTCACTTGTTTATTTTGATATTTTAGGAAGGTAGCCAAAATTCTGACTTTAAATACGCATATTTGTTTTCAATATATGAATGTGTTTCAAGAATTTGCATCAATTTGATGCAAACGATGGATGCGGGTTAAAATAAAATTATTTATGGATAATATAAGTTCTTTCTTTTTTATCTAGATAAAAAAACTCCGCCAACATAATGAAGGGCATACTTTAGATAGCGGTTTGAGATATGTTCATTTTCTTATTTTGATTTAAAGAAAGTTTTATATATTTAATTGTATGCCTTACTTGTTGTACTTAAAGTTCGAAAACCGACCAAAGCCCAATTTTATCAAATATTGAATTTTATATAAAGATAAAGTTGGGAGTTTTATACATAATATGTAAATAATTTTGCCTTATTATTCTAAATTTAACTTAAATAAAATTAAAAAGAGGTTTCTTGCTCTTTTTTTTGCTTGTTAAAAAATATGGGGCGCAATTAAGATCCTTGGCCTAGGGTGCCACAAATTCTCGGGCCGGCTCTGGTCTTAACAACTTTTCATGTAATTGTATAATGAAAATAAGAAATGACCCGTTCGTTCATAACAGTTTCTTTTTTGAACCGATTGCTTAATTTTAACTGTATAAAAGTATTTTATCACTAAAAAACACGAGTTCATGTCCTGATGGCACTGTTTCTAACTTAGTATTAAAAAAGATTGTCTTTAATGTCGTGGATGTTCTTTGTCATGTTTTTAACGCCAGTATTCAGACTGGAATTTTTCCTGATGAACTTAAAAAAGCAGTAGTTATTCCTCTATTTAAAAAAGGTGAAAAAAACTCTTTTAAATAATTACCGTCCAATCTCTTTGTCATCAACTTTTTCGAAAGTTTTAGAAAAAGCGGTTAAATCCAGAATGCTAAAATTCGAAAAAAAAATTTTAAGGTGTTGTCAGTTTGGTTTAAGAGAGAGTTTATCAACTGAAGATGCACTTATAAATTTTTGCAGTAATATTTATAATGGCTTGAACGAGAAGAAATTTTGTGCAGCTCTCTTCGTGGATATTACTTAAGTCTTCGATACTGTTGACCATCAAATATTACTTAACAAACTATGTAGATGTGGTTTCAGAGGTTCCATCCACTGCTGGTTTCAGTCCTATTTATCGAGCAGAATGCAAAGAGTAAAGTTAGACGATCACTTCAGTAATTTCGTCAAGGTCAACATTGGTGTTCCACAGGGCTCTGTTCTTGGTCCCCTGTTTTTCTAATTTTTATAAATTCGATTTTTAGTCAACCATTTAAGTGTAACACTATTGCTTTTGCAGACGATATGGCCTGTACTTTTGCAAGTAACTCTACCTTTAACCTCTCCTGTGAAATTGATCATGACTTAGGTATCCTTCGACACTGGTTCTCTTCACATAAATTAATTCTGAGTGATAAAACTAAAATAATGAATTTCAGTGTAGTTGGTAATGAACGCATTTCAAGTAACTTACTTTTCATTCTGGAAGTTGTAAAAAATACTTAATAAGCAGTGATATATGCAGATTTTCCTGCTTTTCAAATACTTATAATGATTCATGTAATTGTGCCTCCAAATGTTTCGCAATTGATTGTGTTGAATCATTTAAATATCTTGGTCTCATAATTGACTGTAAAATGAACTGGTTGGATCACACTGTTGCAATGAAAAAGTATCTTATGGGTGCTTTAAGACAAATTTACTTATTAAAATCATTCTGCTCTATGAAACTGCTAACATGTGTTTATTATGGAATTTTTCACGTTAAATTACGATATGGAATAATCTGCTGGGGTGGTACTTACGCTAATAAAATCAATCAACTACTTATCGCACAAGAACATGTCATTAGAACGGTGTGTAATAAAAATCGCTTGGCTAATAGCTTTTCACTATTCAAAAACTTAAATATTCTACCTATAAAACATCTTTATTTTTATAGAGTTTTAAAGGTTTTCTTTAATAGATCTGGTTATTTAGTAAATAGACGCTACGCTAGTCATAACTTGAGAACTAATAACCGTAATTTAGTACAGGTGCCTTCTCCTAACTTACAGCACTTTCTTAACTTTTATTTATGTTCGGCTCCGAGGCTTTTTAATGTCCTACCACAAAGTGCTCTTTGCATTCGTAATAAAATAGTATTTCTTAGAAAAGTGAAATCTTGGCTCTTTCATTTTGATTTTAATGTTGTTGACTCCATTATCTCTGTTCAATCTTAATTGTATCGTTTTGTTATTTTTAATTACTCTGGCATATTGTGATTTTCTCATCATTGTATTGTATATTTTTAATCTTGGTCTATCCAAAAATTTATTTTTATACACACTAGATTCCACTTCAATATAATTAAATACTGTGTGATTATGCTTAGTATAACTGCATTCGTTACTGTTGCATATTTGTGCAACAGAATGTAGTACTAATTGGCACATATATTATATCCATTGCTTTAAGTAAAATGTAAATGTTTATAATACTTATGATATATATAAAAATAAATAATAAATAAATAAAATAAAAATAATTGTCGCTCCTCAAATCCGGTCTTGACGCACAGCATTACGCAAACGACGCTAACACCCAAGTAGTGTGTTACTACTTACTTTGATGACAGTTTGGCTGGTTAGAAGGAATTCATAATGCACGACACCACCATTATCGAAGAAAACTGTCAACATGACCTTGATTTTTGACTTGCTTTGATGTGGTTTTTTCGTTCTCAGCTCATCTTTGGCACGGTATTCACCCCATTGAACGGCTGTTTTCGGGTCGTAAGCGTAGACCCAAGTCTCATCTCCAGTAATGATGCGTTTCATTTTGTCTTGATAGTCGGAAAGCATGGAGACTTCACTATTCTGAGGCCCAATTCGTCCCTCAAAGTAGTTTTTACTGATCCCTCCTATATTCCAACAAGGTCAGTAAGGTCTCGGACTGTCAACTTACGATTTTGGAGCAACAATACTTTGATTTTGTTAAGGTGTTGAGCTCATCAATTGATGCTGATGGTCGTCCTGACCGTGCCTCGTCTTCACAGCTTTCTCGACGCTCTTTGAACATTTTGTACCACTCATAATCTCTTGTTTTCAATGGAGCTTGCTCACCGAAGGCCTTCTGCAACATTTTCAACGTTTCGGCAGAGGAAATTTCATTCCGCACACAAAATTTAATGGAACTGCTTTGTTGAATACTGGAGAGATAGGAAAAAATGGCCTGTCTAAACATTATTGCTCCATCAATAGATTTAAGACGACTTGGCAAACAATTCCACAACCTAAAGGCGTTAACAAAGAACAATCTTGAGGAGTTCAGAATATTGAATTTAGGGATGATGAGCATACGACTTCTTTGTAGTGGACTAAACTGCAGTTTCTGATATAAGTAAGATGGTTTTTCCGAATGAATCAGCTTGTGGAGGAAAATGCAGTTTCTGAAACTTAGGTAACTTATTAAGTCACAGCCAAGGATGCTTCTATTGAATTGAGAAATATGGTCAAA
This sequence comes from Pherbina coryleti, assembly GCA_943735915.1. NCBI lineage: Eukaryota > Metazoa > Arthropoda > Insecta > Diptera > Sciomyzidae > Pherbina > Pherbina coryleti. The sequence goes on along the minus strand of OX030953.1, from coordinate 9,961,675 downwards.
CTTGCGAAGTCCATGAACATATCGGATGACATGATTGAATGCCAGCTGAAGCTTTAGTTGAGAACTAGAATCAAGCTTACTGTAGACTAGTTCCAAATATGTGATTATAGGAACTATTGGTTGAACTACTAATTTGCTTCTGGTACTAGTAGGTGTAAATTCAGCTGTCACTCTTAGATTACGTAGAACATAATACATTTTTCGTATCACATTATTAATATGGTCAGTGAATTTCAGCGAGGAATTTATATAAAAGCCAAGACTTTTTGTACTATTAGTTGTCATAAGCTTCTCAGCGCCTATAAATAAATCAGGAATATCCTCATGAAAGACTTTATCTTTGGCAATAGGAAGCACAACAGATTTCAGAGCATTGAGCTTAAGACAGTGACAAATTGCTCAGTTATTTATAGAATCAAGATCCTCATTTAGCCTGTAACCTAAGTCATCAAAAAGGCCAACTCTATTGGAAAGATATATTTGCACATCATCTATATACGCATGCATTGTTGAGTATTTGCAGACTCTAAATATATCATTGATAAAAGATACGAACAGCAGAGGACCAAGAACTGAGCCCTAGGGTACTCTGAGTACTTATTACCAACTTTGACTCGTTGAACCCGATTTGACAAGTAACAAGTTAAGAGCCGTATAGCACTATCACTAAATCCAAACAGAAACTTTAGTTTCCAACATAGTAATGAATGATTCACTGTATCAAATGCTTTTGAGAAGTCAAGCAAGCAAAGAAGTGATGCATGTCATAAGACGCCCTTATATCATCAAATATTTTGACGTTGGCAGTGGCACAACTATGATTAGGCCTAAATCCGGACTGCATTGGGGATAATAACTTGTTATCATTAAGAAAATCTACCATTTGAAATGCTATAAGATCCTCACACACTTTGGCCAGACAAGATAGACTGCTGATAGGCCTATAATCATTAGGCCCATTTGCATTTGCTTTTTTCGTCACCGGCATAACAAGAGCAACTTTCCAGAGAGAAGGAAACGAAGATGTAATAAGATCGTGGTTTATGATGTGCGTAAGGGAGCTTAGAACATGCATACGAATAAGTTTTATGAGCTTTAATGAAATATGATCCTCACCTATTGCATTAGACTTATTTTTACTATTGACTTACTCACATCATTCTCACTTAAAAATAAAAACATTTGTCCCTATCGGAATCTCCAAGAAAGTTAAATTTTTGTGACAGAAATGAAGTTAAAGTTGTACATTGGTTTTCCACTTTGTATGGCAGCTAACTGAAGTAGTGGGCGTGTCCTGCCCATTTTTATACAAATATAAGCTTATGCTTGTACAAATGCTATGACAAAGAGTTATCAGATTCGTGGTACCGACACTAACATTTGTCAGAAAGAAACAATGTTTGTTCTTCTTTACCAGACGGCTTCGTTTTTTATCTCTTTCTTGCCAGAAATATCTTTGTAGACTTTTTTAAAAGTATGCCCTTAAGAGCCGAGGAAACTTCGGCATATACGCTACCTTTATCTGGCCCTAACATAGAACAGAATGGGTTAGGCCGTGAACCTTATACGGGGTTACTTTTTATATATTTTTTTTCTATTTTGGTGATGGCCGTGGCTGAATCCGTTTTATGAATGTCTAAGCACACAGAGGTCACTTAATCCTTTGTTCCTTAACAAACTTGTTTTTTGGAAGATAGAACTTCTGCGTAATGATTTTTCATATCGATCTTATTATGGTTTCATGCAAGTTTGAATAAATTTGCTATTTTCTAAAGTACTAATTTAAGAAAGCCCAACACAGAAAAAATTGAACAGTGAAATTAACAATGAAACTGTTAAAACCCATCCAACAGTCTAGTTTTTCAAATTAACAGTCTGATCTGCTGATAAATTAATATGTTTACTTAATCAGTCCACAGGCTGTTAAATTTTACATTTCAGACTGTTAAATTAAAGAAAGTCGTCTGTTGCATGGAATGTAACAGTTTTCACTGTTAATCGAGCAATTTTTTCTTTCTGAGGTAAGTATTTTAACAATACACAAGAGCAACAACAACAACAGCAAAATATGCTATATACCACATGGCTGCCACAAGCACTGTGAGTCGTTGGTTGTAAAGCAGGCGTTTAAATCTGTGTTTAATACACTTCATCAAAAGCAACGCTGCCGCCAGAAGGCAAGGCCACAAGGACGCAGACAGGGAGTCATCGTGTAATTAATTGGGGTCGCATCGACTTCAACAGTTTAGTCGAGATCTACTGCGAGCGCTGTGCAACGCTTGCAGTTGACATCGATGCGTTATCGCTGAGCGCCCGTTGTATTAAGGTGGCAGGCGGTCGTGTGTTTGCATGACGTGAATGTGTGTGTGCGTTCGTTTGAGTTCTTGAACGCTGACAAATTGTTGTACGAGGCAATAATGCAATATTGCCCGGAATAATCCTGGCGTTCGACGCCTTTGCTCTTTTTTCACAATTGTATTTAAAGCGTTTCCCTTGTTGCTGCAAAATATTACTTTATATGGGCTCTATAAGCGATCCGCCCGCCTGGCAACATCACCAACCATCCATCCACTCATCCAAACCATACACCAGGCGAACGTCGTTCTGACGTGTGTCGCCGACAACAACGTTCAACAACAACAACAGGAACAAGTAGATAATGATTTTGTTGTTGAAAACATCAAAAGATTTCTTGATTTCGCAATAAAAACTGCATTATTTCTTAATACTTCTGTTATAATGTCTTAATTAAGAAGCCGTCGCGCGCCACTCAGTCCGCTGCATGATTTGCAGTGTCGGATTAAGTGTGGCTTTTGAGAGTTGGACGCCGAACCAATTGGCCAACAGAGCGGTTTACAGTCGCAGTCGTTGTCTGAATCTCTGCCTTGTGCAAGAACTTGAATATACGTCAGTTATATACTTAATGGGATAGGCACTTTTAGATCACCCTGTACCATAACTGCTTCTGTTTTCTTCATCGCTTATAAGAAGATAACTCACTCTGCGATATTTGCTTAGTTTAAGGTATGTCTTCCAAATTCAGCTAAAAAATGGATTCTTCACATCAACTGGGCGCGCGAAAGATCAACCCAGTGTGCGCGGCAATCTTCTTTGTCTAGGGTATCGAACTGATTTTTGTTCTTATAAATGCCGCACGCGGCATGTGCTGTGTACACTTGCCACATTTTGAGACTAATTACAAATATTTGAGCAGCAATTCGTGCTGCTCGCTTACATGCTCAAATCGAATAAAGTCATCGTAGCGTGATTTTGCTGTGTAACGAATGACACACTTATGCGTTGGTCACAGTCGCTGCAACACTTTTATCCCCAATATTTTCTGTTTGCACAGATTGAAGTTTTCATTTTCTACATTTCAGTCTATTAGATGTATTCTTGATGTTAAAAAACGGTTTTTGTGTCAATTTTGTCCTTGCAGTACTTAACCCTTTGAGTCACTTATTCTTGTATTCGATGAGTTTGAATATTCTTAACACGTCACACAATATTTTTACACTGAAAAAAAAAAGTTCAATATGTATTAAATAAATGAAAAAATTTTTTTTAATGGAGGTTTTTTTTTGTAAAAACGCAAAATTTTACAAAACATTTTGTAAAATAAAAAACAGCCACCTCATATTTGCAAAATTTTTTTTATTTAGTTTAGTTTAGTTTATTGTCTATAAATTTTTACAGTTTTTTCAGACAAGCAAACATTAAATTTAAAATTAAATAAGTTAATTAATCAGTTATAATATAGATTAAGTGCATGCATAAATTCATTTTTAGAGTAAGAAAAATCAATACATATTTTTGAATTCAGTAAATTAAACTCACTTAAACACCTATTCATAGGTTCAAACAACAAATAATTTGTTCTACAGAAGTTCATTTTGAAATAATTAAATTTTCGTAAATTTCTATTAGGAACATTGAAATTAATTATACCAAGCAAATAGGAGCAATCAATATTTCCACAAACTATGTCATATAAAAAAATGAGTGAATGTATTTTCCGTCTTATTTCCAACGACTTCAAATTTAATAATAAACATCCAGCGTTATATGATGGTAGTGGTTCAACAAAGTTTACGGATCTCAAAGCAAATTTTAAAATTTTCTTTTGAATACGCTCAATTCTCATTATATGAACCATGTAATATGGGTTCCATATAAAGGATGCATATTCAAGACGCGATCTTACAAATGTCATGAAAAGATTTTTCAAGGTGTAGGGATCAGAAAAGTTAGAACAATTTCTTCTCAGGAAAGCATATACAGAATATGATCGTGAAAGTGTGCACGTTAAATGTTGAACGAAAGAAAAACTTGAGTCCAAAATTACACCTAAATCTTTGATCTCATCTACAATTTTAAGTTGAGTACTTCCAATATAATAAGTAGATGAAAAAACCTTTTTGGTTTTAGCAAAATTAATATGATAGCATTTACTAATATTAAGAAACAGGCGATTTCTCACGCACCAATTGAAAACACAATTTAAATCTAACTGTAGCAGATAGACACAAAACTATTACGAATAGTCTTAAAAATTTTTAAATCATCCGCGTACAATAAGAAATTTGAAAAAGAAAAACACGATCTAATGTCATTTATAAATAAAATGAAAAGTAAAGGACCCAGTATGCTTCCTTGTGGGACGCCTGAAGTCGCTTTAAATGTGAAGGATCTGGCATTTTCCAACTCAACAAAGCACACCCGATCGGCCAAATAAGATCTTATCCAACTCAAAAATTCAGAATGAAAACCGATACATTCGAGTTTTGCAATCAATAAACTATGAGATACCTTATCGAATGCCTTTGAGAAGTCGGTGTAAATAGTATCAACTTGAAAACCATCAGCAAGTGAAGATAAACAGGAATTTGTGAAAACGGCCAAATTCGTAGTTGTTGATCGACCACTTACAAAACCATGTTGTGCTGGGGATATTAAATTTCTTACGGCGTAATTAAGTTTAACCTTAACAATGTTTTCAAATAGCTTAGCCACATTGGACAGTTTTGATATTGGCCGATAAGTTGTAACATCATTTTTACGTCCACTTTTAAAAATTGGTGTTATTGAAGCAATTTTCCAACTTTTAATGAAAGTACCAGAGAGCAGCGATTTATTAAAAATAAATAATAAAGGCTTCGCAAGAGAAATTTTTTAAAGAAAAATCTGGATAATCCATCAATATCTGATTTCATTGAGCTTTTCATACTCTCAATACCTTTAATAACATCTTGCTCTACCAGAGAAATCGCGCCTATATTAATAGTGTTTTCCAACTCAGATTTAAATAAAGCATCATGAGAATCAATGGCATTATCACCCTCGTAATTTTACTTAAAGAATTCGGCAAACAGATTGACAGAATCTTTTATATTATCCGAAATTTTAGAATGGAAAGTTAAAGTCGAAGGAATAAACGAGCTATTATTCTTCGCCTGAACAAAACGCCAAAAAACCTTCGGATTGGATTTGATATTTTGCTCAATAGAAAGAATATGCTGTCGGTATAAGAACTTGTTCAAAAAATCAAATTTGCGCGAAAAATATAAGTATTTGTCGTGATACAAAGGACTTTTCGTAGCCTTGAAAAGATTATAAAATGTATTTCTTTGATTTTTCAATTTTTTCAGGCCTTTAGTATACCATGGTAATTTATGGATTTTTTTGGGCAAGTACGGAACATTATGTTTGAGAATACTATTGATTGTTTCTATAAAAATTTCAAAACACGATCCTGCATCTCTAGTGTCAAATGAATCTATCCAATCAACGCAATTTATCACATAATTAATGAAATTAAAATCGCACACATTAAAATTATATTTCAACCCAGCGTCTAGGGCTACAGGTTTAATAAATTCAAAAATTCCAGTGTTACATTTAGAGGTTCATGATGGACGCTTGAAGGTGAGATTGGGAAAGCGCAAATATCAATAGAAAATTTAATGTTTTGAGTTACAAAAATCAGATCAAGAATCCTATTGAGTCTATTCCCAAAATGATTTATCTGCAATAGATCGACACTCATAAATGCATCTATTAAATGAATTTCATTCTCACGATTGACGTTAGCTGGGGTTAAATAGATATCACTTGACACGAAAGACCAGTTTATATTACATAGATTAAAATCACCAAAAATACAAATATTATTATTATTGCCATTAAAATTCATAGCCAATTCAGTGACATTGTTAACATGTGCAGCATAGAGTCCATAGGAACTATTTGGCGGCACGTATGAAACACAGATTAGGAGATCACCAGAAACCCCGCAGATTTTAACACACAGCTGATCTAATACCGTATCCATATCAGATAAATTTACTAAAGATGAACGAAACAGGCATCTTACTGCTACCAGTACGCCACCTCCTCTAGAATTTCCTGTTTTCAAAGCATCTCTATCCTTCTGATAGACGACAAAAGTATTTGGATCGAAAATCATAATTTAGCCACGTTTCCACCAAGACAAATACATCATAGTCACTCACTGAGGAAAATGCCAAAACATTATCAGTCTTCGTTCTCATTCCCGATACATTATGGAAATAGATTTTAAGCGATTGAAATTTTTCGTTCTTTTTTAGATTATCCAGGGGCATTAGGATAGGTTCGGCCCTGGTGGTTTTTGAATTTAACCATTATTATGTCTACTTTGAGCTCTAAGAGTGCCAAGGTGCGCAAACTTCCGGTTGTCTTGTTTTTTAACCTGTTTAATGATCATCAAAATGCTATCTATTTCGAATTCAAAACCAGATTTCAAGGGTGATCAAGGGCATCCACAGGGGGAAACAGGATGGAGTACTTGCCCGCCTCTGGCTTGGAAAAACTTTATATATTTTTATTTCCTAGGTGTATATGTTACATTTTCATCTCATCATTTTCATATACGTGCACATCAATGCAACCTTGCTCTCCCCCTTTGAAAAATTCCTGCGGACGCCTATGACTGTGATATTGAGAAATTGACATTGAGTCTGTGAGATCTAAGAAGTAATTAAATACATTTTTGAGGAATTTTAAGAGCTTTTACCCTTTTGATAAAGTCACTTTGTATGGGAGGTAGACGTGGCTTTCATCCGATTGGGTTAGATTTCATACTCAGAGTGAGTGCATATTAAATAGCAAAGCTCTGCGAAATTCCAAGTCCATTTATTAATTTTTTTGAAATTTTAAGAGAAAGTGCAGCGCAAAATGTGTTTAAGTTGCATGGTGGCTGCCACGCCCACTTGCCCAACCTCGTCGAAATTTATTATATTCTTTGGAAATCACGTGGTAGATGTCTACTTATGATTTTATCATCGCAGTTTATCTTATTTCTTAGATATAGCAGCTGCCACGCCTATTTGTTCAAAATTTCTGAAATACCATTCTATACCTAAAACATCACAAACTCAAAAAATCAAAAAAATTCACATAAGATTTTTTTTCCCTCTAACTTGTACCAATCGCATCACTGTGCGCCATTTTGGATGCATCTTTTAATATCTTTTGAGTTAGTCGAAAAATTTCCTTCAAAATCTCTATTCTATCTTTGACAGCTATCCAGCAAACCAAACTATATCGTTCCGATATCGAGATGATATCGCAAAGGTGGTCATTTCTATCGAGAACGATACACGAGACGATATCGATATGATGTCGAAAAAGTCATGTTTTCGATAAAAATTCACATATCGTAAACGATATTGAGAACATATTAATTGCGATATCGAACCATATCGTAATTTCAATGTCGTTTCGATATCGAGATGATATCGTTAAGGCGATAACTTCTTTCGTCAATGCTTCACGAACCGATATTGTTATGATATCGAATAAAGGCAATTCTCGACAAAAATGGACAAATCATTAACGATATCAAAAGCATATTAATCCCTGATATCGAAACGATATTGCAAATAATTTTGCAAATAATATCGTTTCGATACTATATTTTTTGAAAATAATTATGTAATGTGATGACGTTTCGCTTAGTATTAAGAAAAATAACATGAAAAAGAAAATTTGTATTTTTGTTAATTTTTATTTTAATAGAAAGAATATTAATAAATATTAAATAATCTATATACGAGTATATAAAAATAAGTGGCATTGTGTATGAAATTGATGTTCTCTGTAATGCGTTTACCGATTTTGTTGCTGGATTTCCCATGAAAGGTGACGTCAATACGAAGGTTTTTATGTATAAATGGTCTTTGTATGTGTATTGGTTCATGAATTATAGGCATTTTAGTGAACTTATGCAACAATACAGGTGTGAACAAATACAGGTGCGCACATATGGTGTATATGGGGAAATATTTGCAAGGGAAATTGGAAATAAGTGGAATATTTGAATAATTTGGCAAGTCTCACTTTAGTTTGCATTTGCGCGAAAAATATAGGCATACTAAAAATGTTCCATACCCCTTTTTTTCCAAACCCCCCTTTATCGCCCAATCAATAATAATGCTTATTGTTGTATTTATACAATAATTTATATATATAAGACGGTTTTCGTCGTATTAGACTAAAATTTGGTAAATAAGTTCGTATGGTTACTGTCGGCAACTATATTAAAACTGGGTGTGGTCTAACTATATATATATACCCACTTTTTAGAAATCATTATTATTCCTGAGTTGTTCATGTTTTGATAGTGAAACTTGATAAGTAGAAGCTATGCCCAGGAGGCAGTTTCTATATATTTGAGCGAACATTAGACAAGGGGGAATTTGGCAGCACAGGCCAAATTTATGATATCGATATCGAGTCTCAGATATAGTAATGTGACCAAAAAAAAAAGAACTCGAAAAAATTTAAGGTAATACAACCCAACATTTCAAACCATTTTCATCCTTACATCTTGATGTTTGACCGTCTAAATTGACTGTTAACTATTGGCAAGTAAGGGCATCATTTTTCTTTGCTTGCTTTTCGACAGTTATGTTTTCTATTTTCGAATTTTTTTTAATCAATTAATTTTTTTATTTCATATACTACATTACTTTATGGGGGTGGAGGGGAGTGTTTTTGAAATGCATTACGAAGAGTACCGGAGGGGGTTAAAAAAAAATTGAAAATCGGTCACGTAATTTATGAACGACCCCTATGTTTCTAGTTCGAGATGGTTTAGAATAATAACGCTGAAGGCATTGCAACATTTTCCGGTACTTATCTAGATAAGGTGCAGCAAAGCGCACCGGGAAAAGGCTAGCCATAAATAAAAGTCAACAACCCTCCGGGAAAATTAGAATTGATTCTGAAAAAATTCGAAATCGTAAATGGAATGGATTCTTTTGCTTATATTTTAGAACGTATTCCAAAGAATATATAAATTTAAAGCAAAACCTATGAATTGGAATCTACATATCAACCAAAAGTTTACTGATTCGTTTTTATTCCAGCCAGAATCGATTACGACCTATATAATAATTTCTTCTATAGAAAATGTTTTTAGATTCTTTGCTTGCTTTTTTGGTAAGTGGACAACCAATTGATTCTAAAACAAATTCTGGTATAAGCGAGAAAAGCATCAGTCTGTTTTGATTCGTTTTCTTATTTCCGAAAATTAATTCTTTTTCTTTAAAAGAATTCATTAAAAAAGTAAATAAAATAATCGAATTCTGTAGTGATTCATATGGAAGCGAGAAAAGAATGTACTACTTTTTGTAGGACATCAGCGTGTTAAAAATAATCAATTCTAGAATCTATATTAAAGAAGAGAATTGATTCTTTTTTCATACACAATATCTTCATTTTTCCTGGTGGGAAGGTCCACAAAAAAGAAAAAAAAAGACAGCAACATGTATTGTGTGCGGTACCAATGCTGCCACCTTTTTGAATGTAAAAATACTGCTATTTTTATAAAAGCATCGACAAAAATTCCGTGTCGATGTTTTGTTGAAATGTTTTGATGATATTTTTCAGCTTTAACGAAAGATATATTTAATTTTAAAACAACAATTATCTATAAGGCCGTCATATATTTTACCTCAGAGCTGATATTTTGGCGTATAAACGAGATTTTCATATAGTCACAGTGCTAGGAAAAGTGTACCAATGCATGAAAAAAACAAAAAAAATTGTAAGATCAGGAAGATACAGAAAGTTTATTACTTTAGTTATTTTTGTTTTTATTACTTTAGATAGCTGGTTACTTTATTCGGATGGAACTACTAAGTAGCTCCAACACAAATATACAATTTTACTAAAATTCTAACGGCTGCATTCATAAAAAATTTTTAACCTCTTATAAGTCATAAGAAAAAAATCGAAAAAATTTAAAAATATTATTTGAAATCTCTTTTAAATGATTGATAAATGAGATAATTTTAAGAATGGTTGAAACCTTGAAGAAACCCTCGATAAAGCGTTTCCTTTTTTTCATCCACTTGAAATGTAATCAGCTGTTATCGAGGCTTGCAAGTTTTCGCAAATGTTGCGTTCGCGTACTTTTTTGGATATTTTTCTATTTGAGAGAGAATTGTGCGTTACTCTCTTGCAAGTTGTTGCTGGATATTTTTCACTGGAGAAGTACGCTAACAGACCAATTAGTTGTTAGCAATTAAAAATTTTAATATGTTAGTGGACAAATGCTTCCCTAACCAAGGTTTTCTTAACTCCTAATATAGCATGCACCTCACGTTTTTATGAGATCTAAAAGCCCCACTCTTCAGAAATTATTTAATACTTTTTAGTTCGTTTTAAAAACGTGGTATATTAAAATTTTTTTACTTAAATTATTATTTTACTGTTTTAGTCTTTGACAGTGATGTAATTTGGTGGGATTTCGGGCTCATTTCGGGATATTTGGCCTATTTGAGAACGTGTTGGATTTCGGATGCTTAGGTGGGATTTTCTACTGAATCATAATTTTTTAAAGTGTAAATTAGCAAAACTGGTGGGTATCACTTTTTTGTAATCTTTCAAAATTTTTCGTTTAATTGCTGTATTATTCATTCTAAATATGTAAGAAAGGGATATGTATATTCAAGAGGCTTAAAATTAATGAAAATAAGATCCTCATTTAAAAACAAAAAAATATAAGCTCAGTTTCACTTTGATGCAACGAAAGAAATTTACGATTACTTCATACACTTGAGAGAATTTTTATAAAAAACGCAGTGTTTAACTTTTCGTATTTTTTTTTTTTGTGGAAAATTTGTTATATTTATTGAAAAATTTCATTATTTACATTATTAAACTATAAAATTATTATAATGTTAAAAAAATGTAGGGGAGGATGCGCGCCTACCAAACACGTTTTTCTTGGAGGCTATACCTTTGGTTTAAAACATAATTTTTCAGAGCTCTTGGTTTCATTTGGAAGCTAAGTTCAATAACTAACAGGAATTTTAATCAAAATTTAAAATTTTCAAAAATTATAATTTAGGGAGTCGATCTAGCAAAAGTCTCGAAATCGATCGCTGAAAAAATCGGCCCAGCTACTGAGCACCTAAAACAAATCGTTGAAAAAAATTAGAAAATGAAGTAAAAACAATAGTGTTTGAGAGTTTATAAAAAGTTTATTCTATCAATAGTTCATAATGACTCTTTGAACTTCAAACAATAGAGATTTGAATATCTTTGTAGGCTGCAGCCATCGCATCAGAATTTATTCTTCTTCTTCTTTTCTTCTTTTCAATTTTTTTTTAGGCGACGCCATTCTAAAATTTTATCTGAACGTGGACGACAATCACGAAAACTATTTTAACTTATTTCAAACACTATTTTCAATCCTATAAATGCCAATTTTTACTTACACGATTTCTGAAAATTTGTTCGGAAGGTGGACCAACGTTTTGTTCAGTAGGTGGCCAGGCACGCCATCATGATATGACGTGAAATATTTTTTTCCAATTTCTCAATATTGTTCGATTGCTCGTCGAATTGTGAAAAGTAAACATTAAATATAGAATTCTACTCATATTCACCTTTTTTTATCGATAAGAAACACTCTGAAATTCACTAAATAGAGATGAACTATTTTTGCTCAGCTTCGTTTTATTCGAATATTTTATTTCTCAACGGCCGTGGGGCTAAAGCAGTATGCGCATTCATCTCAGTGAATTATCAAAAGTGAACATTCAATGAGATGTTACTGCAACACTTTACACATTGGCGCATCATACTGACGTCAGAACTCACAGTGTTCAGCAGTAGGTGGGCCTCCTTCGGCAGGTGGGCATCCTTATTTCTTTTCAAAAATTGCATAAAAAATCGTTATTTGTATAAATATTTGGGTTGGATTTTTTGTGGGTTTTTCGTGTCATTTTGGTGGGATAAACAGGTCTAAATCGGGATGTTATCGGGATTTTTTACTAAATCAGAATCACATCACTGGTCTTTGACAATAGAAGGTCTGTTCCCGTACTTTTGTAGTAAGTAACTTGCAAGTTGCAAAATTCAAGAGAGTAAGCAGAAAAATTGTCTCTGAGCAATAAAAATGCTAAAAAGTACGGGAACGCTTTTTAGTAAAAACTTGCAACTTTTGATCAAACAGATGTTGGACAAACATTTGACTAATTAATCGAAAAAATATTTTTGAAGATTTCAACAATGTCTGATAAATTAGCTGCACTAATTGATTAAGTATATGTTTATGCTATACATGCCTGGCGAACAATTAACTTGAATATTTGTCTTTTTATTTTCCATTTTTAGCGCAAATTTTTACTTGATGCACTTGTCAGCCTGTTTTTTTTTATTCTAGCGCAAATTTTGACATTTTTTTTTTTTTTTTTTTTTTTTTGTTTACAGATAATAACAATAAAGTATAATCTACATCCAATAGTATAAATATCACTAGAGGCGGATGAGATACAAAATTTCATATAAAACTTGCAATTACAAAATTATAATGTGTGGGGTCAATAAATATTTTTAAATTAATTTAAGTTTAAAATTCCTGTTGAGTAAAATTTATTTTTTAATTACATTCATATATTTAAAGTGAAAAAAAGACAAAATATATTGCTGTCAACACATGACAACTTGCAAGTTTTTACTACACGAAATTTGTGTAGCAGAAATTTTGTGTACCCGCGCCAAACGCATGCACGATTTACATTCTAAGAAGTTCCCGAATCAGCCGGACTGATAGAATGCACCTACGTGCTAAAACTTACCACCTATTGGCAAATAAAAGCCTCCACTAAGCACAATTGCTTGGCCTTTCAGCGGAAATTAAAATTAAATAAAGAAACATTTGAAATTTGAGAATTTTTTGCTTCGAATAAAAGCACATTCTTCATAATACGAAGCAACACAAGACAACACCCAAAGTAATTTATTAGACCATATATAACCGCATTTATGATTGTTGTCATTCGGCTTGGGGCCACTGTCCAACCCGAGATCCTACACTAAGGGAAATAACGCATATTAGCATTATCCACGCCTCAGTATAAATTTTATTTAAATATTTACGTGGATAAATCAAATGTTTTCCTTACAACTCGTTTTTTTTCCCGTATTTGAATTTTATTTATACCACACACCTACACACACATTCCATACAGCGGCCAAGCAGCCGCCAAGCAGCAGCAGCGTCGCACTCTGTTTCTGCAGTTATTTCTTGCCGTTGCAGGTTCTTATAGTTCTCGTTTAGTTTGTGTTACAAGGATAATATATAATGCACGTTTGGTCAATATGATTTGTGATTGCGATGGGTGATGTGTGCGATGATGAATTTATGTAGGGTGGAGTGACAACTCGATATTTTCTCAAAAATATCTTGCAACGGTTGTCACTTACCTGCATATTTGGTTCATACTTTCTCTTACTTTTTCTTTCTCTTTTCTTCCTCTTTTCTTCCTCTTTTCTTCCTCTTTTCTTCTTCTTTTCTTCCTCTTTTCTTCCTCGTTTCTTCCTCCTCTTCAACTTAAATATGTTGTTTTTTTAAATCAATATTTTTATATAAATTTTCTTTAAATGCGATAGTTTTATTTTCAAATAGTAAATATTTGAAAGATATTGAAATATATTCGTGCATAATTTTAATATATTTTTAATTAATTTTATTTTAAATATTTTAATATTTTATTTAATAAAAAACTATTTAAATAAATTTTAAATATTTACGTAGTCGGTTTAAGTAAATGCGTTATTGGTGCAAAAATGACTCGCTTTTTGGATAAATTAAAAAAGTTTTTGGATAAATTTAATATTTTTTTCCCTTAGTGTACGTGGAAAAGAGATGCAACTCTCAAACGCCAAACCAATACCAAACATAGCACAGATATACAAGTATATATTGTGCAGGCACAATATATTTATATATTCGGGTCACTAAAATAAGGGAACACCGAGCTAAAGTTATTATTTGGATATGCATTTGGGCCAACGCAGGTAAAAACTTGTATGGAAAAGAGATAAACTCTGACGCACCAAGCCGAGAGACCCGGTATTCATGGTCCCATTTCAACCTGGGAAGCTATAGAACTAAAGATCTTAAAAAAATAAAAAAATAAAGCAACGAAACTGAATAAAACGAAAACTTCAAGTATCTATCATATTCGATGATGCTTATTTGTTAAATCGTTAAAAATATTTGCTATCGCAATGAATGCGTTAAGAATTCAAATGTTATATCATTTTACGTTTTAAGACACCCACCGAGTCAGAGAAATTTATCAAGTCCAAGTTGCCATTGATATCACTACAGATACATCGCAAAGGGTCGTGAAGGGCATAATTAGAAGTGCACAGACTCAACTTAACACGTTAACTGCCATGAGGCACATACGGTGTGCGTGTGTGAGGCACAGCGTATGTGCCTCAGTATTTGATTACACATTATAGTTCATGGTTTAAAATTAGTACCTCGAAATGCAAATCTGTAAACGTAGTTTAATTCTGGCATACCTAAACCCAAAAAAAAACCCTTTACGGGGATTTTAATTTTAAAAACTTTAATTTTGTCACTCCGTTGTTAACGCCCATAAGGAAGCGTGGTAGGTATAGAAAAGTGTACATATATATTCTTGATCAGCATCATCACCCGAGTTGCTTAGCCATGTCCATCTGTCCGTCAGCCACACTAAATATACAGTAAAGTTATACATTAGGCCGTGAGAATGAGCAAAACTGTGATATTGACCCTAACCTTTTAAATGACTTTTTTCTTTCTAGTAATTCTGTATGTAATTATAACTTTCAAGTGGTCGTCAGTTTTGTGAATCTAATAAATTCTCTTTTTCTAACGTAGGTGAGAATGATGTAATAAAAGCCATCATGAAAATTAAGTCAAAAATTTATTAAAATCATCTTGCCATATATAATAGCACCATTGACACATATTGTAAATAATTGCTTTACTACCTCTTGTTTTCCTAAATCGTGGAAACTAGCTTCTGTTATTCCTATTGCTAAGGTTACTCGTGCAACTACGATGAGTGATTATAGACCAATTAGTATGCTTTCCTCTTTTTCCGAGATTTGTGAGTCCCTTATGGCCAATCAAATTAATTAATATCTTTTAACGCATAAGCTCTTGTCAACAATCCGGATTTCGAACCGGACATAGCTGCGCGACTGCAATGCTGAAAGTTATTGATGACATTCGAACATCATTCGATGAAGGACACCTTACACTTCTTTGTCTATTAAAATTTTCCGAGACATTCTATCGTGTTTATCATTCGATCTTAGTCCAAAAACTTAAACTATTGTTTGGTTTTAATAATAATGCAGTTTCCTTAATAGAAAATGATCTTGATGGTAGGTTGCAGAGGGTTAAGATTGGGGACTTGTTTTCTACCTACAAGGAAACTGACATGACATTTTTTCAGTTTGCAATGACGTAACTATGCATGCTTATGCAGATGACATCCAATTATATTCCTTTAACCGAATTGGACTAGTTGATGATTTATGTTACAGACTAAAGGATGACCTTAGAGCTATATCCAAGTGGGCATTTGATAATGATTTTTGTCTGAATGCTAATAAATCGTATGTTCTCCCAATTTATAAGGATAAAATTGACCACCTAGAAATCCCGCCAATATTTTTAAACGACAATAGTCTACCAATAGTTGTAAAGGTTAAAAACTTTTTATGTCAATTGTAAACTCTCCAGTTCTGACCATATAAATAATGTTATACGACTACGAAGCCTGCGGTTGTCCTCGCAATTTGTTCCCATTGAGACTAAAAAAAGGCTTGCAGTTCAATTAATAGTGCCACTAATAACTTATTCTGAGCTTGTCTATAGTAATCTTGACTATCAGTCTACGCATAAAATTCAGGTTGCTTTCAATGATGTGGCAAGATATGTATTTGGATTGAGACGCTTTGAGCACATGTCAATAAAAAGTAAAGAAATTCTCGAATGTAGCATTATCAACTATTTAAACTCAAGAAATTTTTTATTTTTACATAAATTAATACATAATCAGACTCCATCTTACCTCTATAACAAATTACGTTTTTGTGTTTCAAATAGACTGGCAACCTTATAGTACCTAAATTTAAAACTTTGCACTCAAAACGGTTATTTTTCGTCAACGCCATTAAACTATGGAATTCACTACCATCTATATTAATAAAAATCATTTTCTGTTTCTTTGACTACTATACAAATCTTAACGGCTGAACGGATTTAACTCAAACTCAGCTCACATATTACTTGAATCCTAACTTAGGTTATGGCATACTAAGTTTTGACCACGCCTCTTCCGCCCCTTTACAAGTAACGCAAATCTAACTACTAGCGTATTTTTTTCAAGCGAAAATGCTCGACTTATTAATTTTAAGAAAATCCTGTTATTTTGACATCAAAAACATTCACATATCTTTAAAATTGGACAAACTTTTGGTACAACGTCTTTTTCTAATAACATCGTTTCCTTAGGATAACAAAAAAACTATCAGAAATTCGTATATTTTAATTGCGATGCAAATAACTCCGTTGTTTTTGAATATATTTTATTCCAATTTTTTTCGTTGATAAACTCAATTCAAGCACTTAATAAAAACAATTTATAGGGTAGCGTTATCTTAGCGGATATATTTTTAATATTTATTTCAAAAAAGGTCCAAAATATTGACTTTTTACTCAAAACATGACACAAAAGTTGTTTTTGTTGTTAAAATAATAAAAACTCAAAATTGCATTTTCGACTACCTCTTACATGACATAGCGTTTTGTACCAAAAATGCTTCCAATTTTACAGAAAAATTTATTAACTATTTCTGTCATCAAAAAACATTACCCTACCCCCAGTGATTTTTTAAAGAAATTAATTTTTTTAAACGTTTTTTTTATTCTTTTTATATAATAGTTAAGCTCAAAGAATAATTTATGTGAAAAAAATTATCCCAATATATATCTCTTTCCGATCAAAAGTTATCGCGATAAATATATTTTTTTTAGACACAAACCAAGCTGTTTTTCAAATGCTTATCTATTAATAAAAATCATTTTTTTTCTGTGAACATTAAAACTACTGGAAAACTGTAACGGGCAGTGGAAAATGACTGTGGTGTCAAACTATGAGTCTAAGAATGAGTTGCAAGGTGCAGCAACGCGCGCCGGGAAAAGGCTAGTATGAAATAAAATCAATCATTAATTCGAATAACTTTAAGCATTCTCTTATGTCCTATTATTCAAACATCTAACTATCACCAAATTTTCCTTTTAAACTTCTTATTTTAATCTCACTATACTTTTCGCACTATTGTTTTTTTCTTATGTTAAAGTTTTGTTTCCTTTATATATATTCTCAAATTGAATTTAATCTAAAGTTATTAAGTTTCTATTATTATTTAGATATTTTTTATTATTTTAAGTTCAAAAATATATTTAATATGTAATTTGTTGATTATAATTTGCTTTTAGCTGTTGTACTCTTAAAAGATCTTATTGGATCTTATTGTACTAATATTCTTCAAAAAATACATGAAATAAATGAAATATACAAAAAAACATTTTCTGATATTTTGTTCGGATTTTCTGATACCAAAATACACTAGATCTGTAAAAAAAATGGCCGAGAGGATCCGATATTTTTTTTGTATGGCGGCAGTTAAAGTGCTAAAAAGCTAGAAATGTCTGGCTCCGCTCCTAGGGATGTTGAAGTTTAATGAAGAAAGGAGGTATTGTGAGTCTATTTCGCCACTGAGTAGTTTGTATGAAAAGGAGACATTGAGCATAATTCTTCTGCTTCTTAAGGAAGACAGGGAAATAATTTTAAGGCGGGTTTCGTAAGGGGGAAGAATAATATTATGGTTCCAACGATAATGTTAAGCAAAAAGGAGGAATTGTTTTTGAACCGATTCAAATGCATCGATGTGGATATTGTATTGAGGGTTCCATATTACGGATGCATATTCAAGAATTGGTCTAACAAGAGAGGTATAAAGTATTTTAGAAGTGAAAGGATCGTTGAATTCTTTAGACCGTCTTTTAATAAAACCAAGGACACCTCTAGCCTTATTTACCACCAAATTAACTTGAAGATTGAAACGAAGCTTAGGATCCATAATTATACCTCAATCAAGAAAACTGTGTACAATTTCTAAGTTAGTATTATTTATAGTGTAATTTATAAAAGGTTTAAATTACACCACTCCACTAGACTATTTAAATCCGATTGAAAGAGCTGTTGTTCTTCAGGCGATTTGGAAGTTAGAAAAAGTTTCACGTCATCGAAGTACATTAAGACGTTATCGCAAGAACTTATCGCAAGGAGGGCAAATGTTTTACTCTCTCATCGTCGCTCTCTTTTGCAAGTTTTCGGTGTACGGGAACGCAATTTAGTAAAAACTTGTGCAAGTTTTCGAAAGTTATCACAAACTTGCAAGTACGGGAGCAGACCTAGATTTTGAAGGTTTTATGTTTCTATCAGTACAAAATTTGTTTTAAGAACCGAAGTGGTTCAATAAATAGTAAAAAAAAAAAAAACTGAAGAAATGCATTGATATTGTCGAGGCTCGAACTCTCGACCTCACGATTATAAAGTAATCGCCGTGCGCTCTGAGCTGCAGATTCCATTTAAATATACCATCTAAATAGCAATAAATCAAACAAACTAATTTTACAATTTTTTTTTCACCTTCTGTGGTGAATTTTTGATAATTTGAATTTGTTTCTTAAAAAAACAAAAAATGCGTTAACATTGTCGAGGCTCGCTTTACGCTCTTTATTTATTTATTTAGGTAAGCTTAATTCGGAGCCGTTCGGAGTCGGCGTTAAACATGTGTAGGTCCGGTTCTCGTTAAATTGTCTAAAAACTTAATAACACGCACAACACAATTCATCATAAAAAGCTAGGTCAAAGTCCTTTCAAGGGCTGAAATGGCCAGTTATTTATTTATTTTTTTTTTAGGTAAGCTTAATACAAGCAATTTATACTTAAGAACTAAAACTTATAATTAGACATTTATTTCTTAATGCTAGGACTTTTTTGTTTTTTTTTTTTTTTTTAGGAATATTACATATAATACTATGTGGGCTATAGTCTGCCCACAAGACATATGAAAAAATTTGTTTCAGAGGGAGGAAGTGGGGTTGGAGCTAAGAAGGATATTACGGAGCTCGGATCTACTGAGATGGAAGTCGAATTCATTGACCATGTTATTGGTTAGACGAAGCATCCTAGTTATAGGTTCACCACAACCATAAACGGTGCGATGAAAGTTGAGATGGAAGAGAGGTACAGACCTTAGGTTGCGTGGGTTGGTATTAAGGGATATCAATTGGAGCAGGGTAGGACAATTAATGGTGCCTGCTAGTAGTTGATGAATGAAAAGGACATCAGCAACTACCCTGCGTTTTTCAAGAGTTTGCATGTTAATCAACATCATACGATCAGCATAAGGAGGTAAATTGAAGCTATCGGAACCAGGGAGGCCTCGTAACGCAAATCGAATAAATCTTCGTTGTACAGCTTCGATACGCAACGAATGGGAAGCATAGAGCGGTGACCAAACTTGGCTGGCGTATTCGAGTATGGGCCTCACAAAGGTAAGGTAGAGGGATTTTGTAACGTATGGGTTGGAGAACTCCCTGGACCAATGTTTCACAAGACCAAGAGTAGAGTTGGCTCTACTAATGATATTATCGATATGGGATCGAAAATTAAGCTCTTTATCGCAAATTATACCCAAGTCTCGCAAAGAACTTACTAAGGGAACCGGCTCACCTAATATGTAATAAATTCGTAGTGGAGATTGGAGTCTCTTCCGCGAGTATGTGATTGCTTGACATTTACTGATATTGAGTTCCAGGAAGTTTTTATGGCACCAAGAATAAAAACTGATTAGGTCATCTGGAAGACGGAAAGAGTCAGTATTAGTATGTATGCGTCGATAGATTTTCATGTCGTCAGCATAAACAGAAAGATTAGAGTATTTGATGGCATCATCGACATCGGTTATTGTTAAGACGAATAGCAGAGGACCAAGGTGGCTGCCTTGAGGGACACCAGAAGTTGCTGTAAAAAACTCGGATTTTGAAAACCTAAAGATGACATTATATCGGCGTTCTTCGAGGTAAGATTTAATCCAAGCAATAAATGTGGGCTGAAAGCCGAAAGCTTTTAGCTTTAGAAGGATGACAGTGTGCGAGATTTTGTCGAATGCTTTGCTACAGTCAGTCGAGACAACGTCGACTTCATAACCACTTTCTAGAGAACATAGGGTATTCGAAACGAATTCCGTGAGGTTGGTAGTAGTGGATCTTCCCGTGAGAAAGCCATGTTGGTTAGGGGAGAAGATAGACTTGCAGTGGAAAAACATAATTTCGTAGATTATACTTTCAAATATTTTGGGTGTACATGATAGTTTAGCGATGGGTCTATAGTTTGTGATGTCATTTTTTGGCCCTTTTTTGTGCAGAGGTATAATGTATGAATCCTTCCAAAACTTAGGAAAAATTGATTGAGAGATAGAGAGCTGGAAGAGAGCTAAAAGAGGATGAGCTAAAGTGTTTGAGAGTTTTTTTAAAAAAACTCTGAAAAAAGTTCTGAGCTACAGAACTCACACCAAAATATTTTCTAAATGAGGTAATAAATTCACTTCAGTTGTGAATTTTTGAAATTTTAAAATGTCAATGAGCTTTTAATTTTTGTTTTATTTTTAATATGTATGGATGTATGTATGTATCGAATAAATTCGCATTTTAACCAAAAAAATACACGTACAGACATGAAAATAAGTTAATATTGTGTTGTCATCCAGTTCTGAGCTACTTTTTAAGTTTCAAAACTCTAGCTCATCGGGAAGTTGGTTAAAAATAGATGCCAAGATTTATACGGGACAGACAAATGAAGTGAATCTAATAAAAACGTTTTAAAAATAACAAACTTATATATTCTTCAAATTTCATAAAAAAAAAAACAAAACTACAGTCTCCTCGGTTCATACAATATACGAGAAAAACAATTGCATTTTTGTTAAATAAAATGTACTGTACATTCAAAATATTGTATGGACGCAACTCGAAAACGACGCAACTCGAGGCTCTAGTGTATATTGCTTCGTTCAACCTACGGAAATTGGACAGGACCATTTCTTCAAAACTTTTTTAATACTTTTTCAAGAGTCAATCCTTTTTTTGCAGGTAATTTGGGTTGCGTCAGTTTCTTCTTAGACATCACCCCAGATGAAAAGAAAGCAGAGGAAAATAAAGTCATTTGTGGAATTTAGAAGGCATTGAGCACCAATTGAGTATACAATTTAATTATTTCAACGATTTCATTTCTATCAAAATCAAAAAAAAAAAAAATACCCGGACGGTGTCACCCCTAATAATACCCTCCCCCCTAAGACCGCCTCTGTGTATACTTTGACAAAGTGTGATTGCTAGTAAAGAATCATTTTTCTCTTTGGCCCATAAAATACCCTTAGATAATAATTAGTGTGAGTTCGATTAGGACTGTCATAAAGATAAGATAGGTATGCGGAGAAGTTACTTAAAGCATTAGTGTGAAATTTCAGTGGTACTCCACAGAAGCACAGCATTTGAACATAACGCTGTATTGGAATTTTGATGGCTCTATAAAGGATGTTACAAGCCACTCTGCTAAGCTTCCTTTTGCCAAGGGTTCTCCGGACGCTCGGCCGGTCGGTCAATCATGAGCAGCATAATAAATGAATGTTGTTGGCTGGCAAGTCAATGGAAGGAACTACAAAAACAATAATAGCAATTTTCAGGGTTGACTAACGGTAAAACTGAAACGTACGGCTCATGGCTTGGAAGCAAGGATTCAGCAGCAGGATTTTCATGTGCGTTCAAAGCTTTTGTGTGTGCTGGGCTGTTTGTTAGTGGTATGGTCGAGTGCGTGTGTGAGTGTAAGTGATTGATGGGTGTGTAAGAGGGTTATATAGTGGTGATGGTTTTGTGCGTATGCTATACGAATGACTAGAAAATGTCGAACAACAACTTAAACAACTACAG
The DNA here is from genome assembly GCA_943735915.1 of Pherbina coryleti. Classification (NCBI taxonomy): domain Eukaryota; kingdom Metazoa; phylum Arthropoda; class Insecta; order Diptera; family Sciomyzidae; genus Pherbina; species Pherbina coryleti. Next base: position 9,939,267 of record OX030953.1, on the reverse strand, counting down.
GCACAACAGCACGAATAACAAATTATTACATGAATTAAATTATGTAATCCTTCAGGTTACGCAAAATAAACAGACGCAGCCACAGACACAAACACACACTTACACACATATGCATACGATATTATTTAATATAATTTGTTCCTTCTCGAAATTTTAGCTTAATCAATACGAAGTTGGTCGTGGATATGTCTTCTTCCTAAGTCCTTATAACTTTAGATTCTCTTCATTTCTAAAAGATTTCTTGTGACTCGGGTTAATTGGAATGGCCTAGCATGTTAATTTGAGGATGTTTTAAGTTTTTCGAGTTTTTTTTTTATTAGAAAAGCACAAATTTTGTCAAAAAACATATCAAATTATTTCAAAATATATCAAAAACAAACAAAATGTCAAAAAAATGCTTGAAAATGTTTGGTCATAAATGAGAGATTTTTAAAAATGGTTGGTTGAAACCTTAAATAAATCTTCGATAGAATTTTTAAAATTATAAAAATATTGTCAAAAATAATTAAAATAATTCAAAATATTTAAAAAAAATTCAAATAATAAGAAAAAATTAACAAAAAAAAAAAAAGAAAATAAATACAAGAAAAATTTTCAAAATATTTACATAAAAAGATAATAAAATGATAATTTTTACAGTGCAGTGGGTAGCTTAGAAAAACGTTTGATGTTTAAATGTCCAAATGCTGACGGAATTGTGGCAAATAAACAAAAAGTCATTGAATTTATCTAATACACAAACCATTATTTACACTCTTTCCACTTCAAATCGAAGGAGTTCCTATTTTAACTAAAGGGTGGTTTAATTTTAAGGGCCGATGTTGATTTTGAGTAAAACACAAATATTTAGGAAATTATTGTCATTTTTTTTATTATGATAATATTGGTATGGTTCAATTATTTATGGAACAAAATATCGGCTAAATGGCCGCCGCGACCTCGGCGACCTCGGCGACACACCTTCATCCGATGGTCCAAATTTTCGATGAAGCTGAGGCATAAGTGAGGTTCTATGCCGTTAATGTGCCGAATTATCTCAACCGTTAGCTCTTGAATTGTTGCTGGCTTATCGACGCACACCTTTTCTTTCAAATAACCCCAAAGACAGAAGTCCAACGGTGTCAAATCACATGATCTTGGTGGCCTATTGACTGCGCCACCACGTGAGATAACACGGCCATTGAATTTGTCCCGCAAAAGAGCCATTGTTTCGTTAGCTGTGTTGCAAGTGGCACCGTCCTGTTGAAACCACATATCGTCCACATCCATATCTTCCAATTCGGGCCATAAAAAGTTCGTTATCATCTCACGATAGCGAACACCATTCAGTAACTGCCTGACAGGCCTCATTTTGGAAAAAATACGGCCCGATGCCGCCAGCCCATAAACCGCACCAAACAGTCACTCTTTGTGGGTGCATTGGTTTTTCGACAATCACTCTTGGATTATCATTCGCCCAAATGCGGCAATTCTGCTTATTAACGATTCCACTGAGGTGAAAATGTGCCTCATCACTGAAGATGATTTTCTTCGCAAATTGATCATCCACTGTTGCCATTTCTTGCCACCATTCTGACCATTGACGACGCTTGAAATGGTCAAGAGGCTTTAGTTCTTGAGTCAATCGCACCTTGTAAGCGTGTAAATGCTATCAACGACGAGCACCTAATGTTCATCAACGACGAGCGTGAGAGGTGCAATTGTTGGGCACGACGCCAAGTTGAGGTGGACGTCTCTTCAGCCACACTATCGCAGCAGCAATATTTTCTGCAGTACGAGCTGTACGAGCATGCACTGGTGTTTTCACATCTCCTACAGACCCGGTTTGCTCAAATTTTTGCACGATTTTTCCGATTGTACGCACGTTTGGACGATTAAATTGACCGAAAAAATCACGAAGTGCACGATATGCATTTTGATTTGAAAGCCCATTTTCATAATAAGCCTGAATAACTTTAACGCGTTGCTCGATTGTGTATCTTTCCATGGTTCAAATTGAGTTAGTCTGAAACTGAGAAATGTCAAATGAAATGCAGAAAAAACTTGACGTTTAGGTGTGGTTCACATTCAACATCGGCTCTTAAAATTTAACCACCCTTAACAAAGCAGCTTCAACATTTTTATGAATAACATCATTTTAAAAGACTTTTTAACATTAAAAAGCCGCTATTGAACATTTTCAAACTATTCTTAAAAATTTTTATGAATACGGCGGCTGTTTATATTTAAATATTTATAAACACTTAAATTTTGTATTTGCTCACATTTTACTGAACTTAGTGTAAAAGTTTATAACAACAACACCAGCAAATAAGAAAAGTTAGAAATACACATAAAAGCAGGAACAACTGCGCTAGCAGTGTCCGCGATAGCGCACAAGAAAGCACAAAAAAGCACAAGCACGCATGTTAGCAACAGCTGCACGCAAAAACAGCAACATGCGTTGTAAGATTGCGACGATCGATGCACTATGGAGTATTTCTTCGATTTAGCTGGACAATATTCAATTTTGTCAAACACCGATTTAAAAAAATATATACATATTTTTAGTTTGTTGAATAGTGTAAGAATAGCAGGCAATGAATAGCGGACAAAAAAACATTTTTTTAGCTCTCTGAACTGTGTCACTTTTATTGTGGTTGCTAGCTGTTTAAAGGAGTGCATACCTTAAAATTCATGTTTTTTTTCCAAATTTTTCTAAGAAGTTAATATAAATGGATTGTACTGAAGCAGGTATGTTAAAATAAATGTAAAGTTGTTTGGATGGTATTGTATTTATTTAAAATTAGTAATTGTATTTTTAAAATGGGTGTTTTTTGAGGGTTTTTTAAAAAATATTTGGATATCCGAAGGGTTTTGTTATATGTGGCTATCCGAGACTGTACATTTTTCTTCATAAACTTAACACTACACGTGTTAACATCTTAAAAATATAAATTCGTTGTCCGCTTCGTTCCGAAAAGTGCTAAATTTTTTTAAAAACCGTTTAAACCCAAAAAACTGGTAAAATCTTCATAAATCCTAAAGTTTTCATGATATCTTCTTATGATCAAAACTTGGTACATAAGTTTATCTCTTCTATTTTAATGTCAGGTTTAAAGATCGGATAAGAACTGCGCCTACCTCCCATACAAAGTGACGTCATCAACATGGTAAACCATTTATAAATCCCATAGTTTTTAAGATATCGACTTGAAACTTGACGCATACATTTGTTTCTGTAAAGTCAATGTTAAAAACTATTAAAGTATGGCAAAAACCACTCTTAAATAAAAAAATAAATAAATAACTGGTCGTTTTAGCCCTTGAAAGGACTTTGACCTAGCTTCTTATGATCAATTGTGTTGTGCGTGTTATTAAGTTTGTACACAATTGACCGTGAAATGGACCTACAGGCTTAACGCCGACTCCGAACGAAATGTTCTTATTGTCAAGAAGCTTTACATGGCATTTTTATTACTCTCTGAGGTTTGCCATTGTCTGCAGAGAGGTGGCGGCCGTACAGAAAAATCATTTTAATTTTAATTAAAATAATTTTCTGTCGCTGCTGGGGTTCGAACCTGGGTCTCCAGGTTCGTTGACATAGCGGCCACGCACTTTAACCAACTACGCCCCGGACGCCACAAAAACCACTCTTACCTCCCATATAAATGACGCGATCCGATTTGTGCTTCTATTTTTCTACAAACTGTATAAAATTAGAGAAAATATTTTTATCATATGCTGTGTTTTGTTGTTAGTCGTATTTTTTCTTGTTTACCTTTTTACTTACTCAATTGTTTTGCTAGTTTTCGTTATTTATGTTTTGCCATTATATATGTTGGTGTTTAATGCAAGTACCCTACATAAAACAGGAGAAATTGTCCATGAGGATAAGGACCATGACGAGGAAACAAACAAAACCATTTCTTAAGGAAACTTTGGAAATTCTTTTGCCGCGGAGCACTCGCATGCTATCGAAATTGAAAGTGAGTCGTCTGAGGAAGACGAACCGCGTCCTAAGAAGTTACACTTCAAAAACTAAAATCGTAAATATGTAAAACTATCAAAAAATTAAGTAAAAATTTTAACAAGTATAATAAAGGTAATCAAACCTTTCAGAGATAGCACACTTTTATGATGGAACTTTTAACCACTATATTTTCTAAATCAAAAGAGAATTACACTTTTTCTTTTCACAATCTTTTTAAACGCTTCAATTTTTTTAAATCACTTGAAAATATTTAAATATTTTAGCAAATATATAAAAATTTCATTTTGCACTTCAATCATCCCACACAACATATTTGATCAATACTGTTTATAGGAGGCAACACTTTGTTTTGACAGTATTTATTTATTTATTTATTTATTAATTCATTCATAAGTAATACAAAAGCCTAATTGGCCAATAAATTGTATTACAAGCTATTTGTATATTCGAGTAATAACTAAAACTATTACCATTACATGCATGCACCTGATTAAACGACCTCCCTTATACACACACGATCGATCACTCAACTTAAATTATGGGTATATCCCATATAGGCAGCGACACACCTAAAATGGAAGAATAGTTTTTTAAACCATTATATAATCGTATTCAAAAATTTTTCTTTTGAAAGTGTTTAAAGTGCCTGGAAAACTTCGCAGAGAAACTGGAAGATTATTCCAAATACGTGTAGTACGTATCAGAAAAGACCTTTCAAAAATCGACATTGATATTTTAGGTATAACTAATTGTATATTTCTTGTGGAACGACTAAACTTGAATTTGTGAAATAAGAACTTTGGTATTTAAATTATTTCAAGAAAATGAACGAAATAATTTTTATTCTTATTGTTCTTTATTTTTATTTCTATTCTTTAATTCTTATTGTTTTAATAATATGTATTATATCTGTGGTGTCCGTGGCGTAGTTGGTTAAAGTGCGTGGCCGCTATGTCAACGAACTTTGGAGACCCAGGTTCGAACCCCAGCAGCGACAGAAAATTATTTGAATTAAAATAATTTTTCTTACGGCCGCCACCTCTCTGCAGACAATGGCAAACCTCAGAGAGTAATAAAAATGCCATGTTAAGCTTCTTGAGAATAAGAACATTCCGTTCATCGCCGTTCGGAGTCGGCGTTAAGCCTGTAGGTCCATTTCTCGGTCAATTGTGTACAAACTTAATAACACGCACAACACAATTGATCATAAGAAGCTAGGTCAAAGTCCTTTCAAGGGCTGAAATGGCCAGTTATTTATTTATTTATTTTATATTATTAAACATTTATAATCATTTATTTTATTTGGCGGGAAAAATATGAGCGAATAACAACGTCAGCTGGATTTTAACATACAAAATTCACTGCCAGCACCTCTTCTGCTATTGACAACTGTATCAAGAAAGAAGCTTTTAGAATTGAACGAGAATAGGAAATATTTACAGTTGTCAATATATTTACTATTGTTAATATGTTGAACTTTGTCAACTCGCTGGAATAGGTCTGTTAGAAACAAATTCGTTCTTGCTGTTAGCAACATCAATGCTGTTAGCAGCATGTTAAATGTTGAAAATGTTAATGTTAAATGCCTGTTAAGTGTTAAGTGTTTGTAAATATTTAAACATAAACAGCCGCCGTATTCATAAAAATATTTAAGAATAGTTTGGAAATGTTCAATAGCTAAAAAGCTTTTTACAGCGTTACCGGTAACAGCAATATTTTAACAGAAACTCGTTACCGGCCTTAGAAATTAGAGCCCTGCATGAGTATGCTTTTTGCCTACTCAGATACAATCGTTTGCTGTCGGATAAAAAGCTTGCTCTGACCTTTTTTTCCGAAGCTTCTTGCAATAAAAAGTAACGCAAACACTAGGTACACTGAATATAAATACACATACACTGAATATTTTGCGCATTATTTTGTTATGAGCAAGAATATTTTGTTTTACGAGTGACTTTCAATGGGATGCAAACAATATATATGTAGACATGCTTTTTTTAATTGTTTTCAAGTGAGATTAGTGAAGTATTAAAGAAATATACTCTTTGTTTTCCAGTTTTCCAAGAATTAATTGTTTTTATTAGAGAATGTGATTCGTTTTCTAAAACTTATTATTATAAATTCACAGCAGGAAACTTTAAAATATAGTTTAATGACAATATTAAATGATTGTTCAAGTCTAAATTTAATGAATAAAGTTATAAATAAAGTTATGATTAATGTAATGAATAAAAAGTATAGTACTGAAAAAAAAATGAAACTAGTAAGAAATGATCTTCGACTGGGCCGAAGTTAAAATACCCCCACGTCCGAACCGAAGTATATTCAAAGTCTTAAGCAGCCAAAAAATGTTTATTTGTAAAAAGATTTTTGTCATAGTTTTAACAGAAAATATTCGCTTTTGTTGTTTGATGAAGTCACTTTGTATGGGAGGTGGGTGTGGTTTTCACTTGATTTCGGTGAATTTCATACACATAGTACATATTATATATCAAAGTACGTATGCAAAATTTCAAGTCCATGTATTAATTTTTGTGGAATTTGAAGAGATTTTACATTTTTGCTAAAGTCACTTTGGTGGGTGTGGTTTTCATCCGATTTGGTTGAATTTCGTACTAAAAGTGTATATTAAATAGCAAAGCTCATATGCAAAATGTCAAGTCCATACATTAATTTTTGTGGAATTCTAAGATATTTTACCGTTTTGATGAAGTCACTTTGTATGGGAGGTAGGCGTGGTTTTCATCCGATTCGGTTCATTTTCGAACTTGACCTTTGTTTTTTAAATAGAAGCTTAAATATTGAATTTCGTGATGATCGCTGGAAAATTACGGCTGTAATCGTGATCACTGACAGACAGACGGACAGATGGACAAACGGACATGGCTAAATCGACTGGGGTGGTGATGCTGAGCAAGAATATATATACTCATGGTATAATAATACAAGGTAGCATTGACAGTTGCTTGGGAAATCATATACTGTCAAAAAATATACTCAAAAAGAGAGCGCTCACAATCCGCCATTGAAAACACAAGCAATGTTGAAAACGTTGAAGTGAAAAAAAACAACAACCACAGCAGCTGCTGATGTATTTCCACAAAAAGCTGTTTTTGACAGTTTATGTTTTCCTGTTGAAGAGAAAATAAGCAGTTGTCAATGCTACCATGTATTATTATACCATGATATATACTTTGCTATGCCTACCAGCCTCCTTATGGGCGTTACAAACGGAGTGACAAAATTACTATATCCCGTTTACGTTTTTTAAACGTAGGGGTATAAAATAAGTTGAGCTGAGAAATTAAACAGCATGAGTAAAATTAAAAAAAAAAAACAAATAAGTCGCCTGTCCTACCTCCTTTGTTTAACAAAGCCGGTTTGGTTAAACGCTAAGCATCAATGAACTACAGAACAGAAACAAAAATAACGCAAAGCTTTCATAGTTCAGATCAGTGCTTGCAGTGTATGTGAGAGTATGTTATGCGAGTACACCGAATAGAAACAAAAATAACGCAAACCTCTCAAAGTTCAGATCAGTGCTTGCAGTGTATGTGAGAGAACAGATAAGGTATAAGCCATGATACAATTATACAAGGTAGGAGTGACAACTTGCTTTTTTCTCAGCAGTACCTTGCAGCGACTGTCATTTGCCTGTATACATATTTTGTTTTCTATTTTCTTTTCTTCTTTTTTCGTTCTCCAATTTATACTATTTTTGACAGTTAGCGCAAGACGAAAAAACTGTCACTCCTACCTTGTATAATTGTATCATGGTATAAGCCATGGTATAATAATACATGGTGGATTGTGAGCGCTCTCTTTTTGAGTCATGGTATAATAATACAAGGTAGCATTGACAGTTGCTTGGGAAATCATATACTGTCAAAAAATATACTCAAAAAGAGAGCGCTCACAATCCGCCATTGAAAACACAAGCAATGTTGAAAACGTTGAAGTGAAAAAAAACAACAACCACAGCAGCTGCTGATGTATTTCCACAAAAAGCTGTTTTTGACAGTTTATGTTTTCCTGTTGAAGAGAAAATAAGCAGTTGTCAATGCTACCATGTATTATTATACCATGTTTTTGAGTATATTTTTTGACAGTAGATGATTTCCCAAGCAACTGTCAATGCTACCTTGTATTATTATACCATGGTATAAGCAGTGAAGCTCGTGCGCAGATTTGCTCTTCACTACACGACCTGTTGTTTAACTTTTATTCAGTTACAGTGTACTTTTTAGCAGTGAAGCAGAGTGTATTCGCTTTGCGATTATACTCATGCAGGGCTCTATTAGAAATCGGTATTCTGTGCACTCGGTAACGCTTTCAACCAGTGTTGCTAGAGAGACAAACTGAAATTTACCACTATTTGGGAAAAAATTACCACTTTCGGAGAAAATTTACCTTTTCTCAAAATAAAAAAAAATTAAATGATTAACAACCGTTGTAATTTTTTTGTTAGTATACATATCGACTCATAACCGCCAAAATATCTTAAGCGCCAAAAAGGAAATTTTACAGGAGAAGGTTTTTTTTAATTATCTTTGCTATTAATTTTATCTTTTATCTCTTATCTCTTTGCTATTAATTTTATTTTAATAATTTTATCTCTTATATTGATTAATTTGTTTTAGAGAATTTCATCTTAAGCGACACTTTGCTGTCATGAAAAATGTAAACAAACATGTAGTGTGTACTTAAGCTAAAATTGCTTTTGGTTTAAATTCATAATCTAATTTCGTACACCTATGAAATTTTGACAGACGATGTAAACCATCGCAAATTATCGATTTTCATCAAAAAACATAAATCGGATATTATGTCGCTTAAGATATTTTGGCGGTTATGAGTCGATATATTTATAAAGACAACAGAAACATGAAAAAATAGCATTCACACCGAAAAGCAAAGCTGATCCGACAACCGCTCCTATTCTGAACGTGTCTCGGCGGATTTCTCCGAGAGAGGATCGCCAGCCGACACCCGCTTTGGTTCTGTTCAGGCTGTTAAGCTGCTTGTGAGTATGTTCAGAGAGGTAACATTGCTGCCAATAACTCAAAAATTAACAAGACTAAAAAAATAGTTTTCGCAAAATTTACCACTTTGTTCAAAAATTACCGTTTTTACCTCTGCCCAAAAAATGAGTCAGAAATTACCTCAAATAGGGAAATTTACCTCAATCTGGCAACACTGCTTTCAACGGTCGTAAACTCACCTTATTGAAATTAAGCTCACTCTTGAGTGTGGTGAAATATGAACAATGGAAAATGAGAAGTAAATACATAGAATTAATTGCATTTTGTTAACTTTCAATATAATATTTGTTTTTCTTGACAGGAAATATGCACGCTCTACGCCGGCGCAGCTGCGGTGTTATCTATATTTAATTTATATATTCACTTTATGTAAATTAATGTAACAAAGTGAATTGTTAAAATTGTTATTCATTGAAAAGTGCTGAAGAAGCAACAGTGATTTTTACATCGTTTTCTATTTTTATTTGCTTCAATTTCGGTTTAAGAATTTTAAAAGTAAATTAATTACTCAAAATACGATCACTTTTTTAATCCAAGCATTAAAAATGTCTTCTGTTTTTCTTGTTTCCACCTTAAGAGATATTCACCGGTAACGCTTGGTTGCAGAATACCAACAGGTTGTAAAAGTTACTAAAAGATGAATTTCTTCGAATTTATAAAGTTGAAAAGATGAATTTTTTTTATTTCAGATGAATAAACGTTGCCGCGACAGAATTAATCTGTTAATGTTAATGTTAGAACATCCTACACCTGTTTCAATTGATTGACCTTTCCTTCCCACTAATCTATCACCCCATTTCGAACCAAGGCAGACTTGACTGAAAAGGTATTCCACCTGAAATCCTTGGTTCAAAGCTAAAAAAAAAAAAAAATACTGAACTGATTTCAATAATTCTTTCACTATTCAATTGCTATAAAAAGCGACCCTGCTACTGGGTACTACGTTTTTGTTAAATCTTTTTATATAATTATTTAAGAATTCATGCATTTTAATCCATGCTGCCATTGTATAAGCAGCACGAAATAACAGCAAACAATAGTTTAAGCTCTGTGTTGAGAGAGAGAGGTGAGAGTCTACAACTTACCGCCCTGCCGTCTTGAGTGGATAGTTGCACTCAATTAATGTCTGGTGCAGTGTTGTCATAAGTCCAATATATCGTAGAGACACCGTTGCCAGATTGGGCGATTTATCGCCAATTGGGCGCTTTTTTTCTTGTTTTTGCGCTTAAATTTTTAGGAAATCGCCTGGCGATTTTTTGGGCGATTTTTGTAAAAACAACCTTTTTTCATAAACTCATCTAATGTGTTTAAAATATCAATTAAAGAAAATACCAATTGTTTTAAGTGTTTGGAACACTGTTAACAATGCGACAGAACACAGCTCACAAGCCCTTATCGATAATTTATTTATATCAAAATACTTATTTTTTTGAGACCGCTTCTTCAAAACATCAACTCACTTCATTCATATTTTCAACGAGAAAAAGTTGACTTTTTTCAAGCTTACGTTGAAATCACAACATTTATTCAAAGACTTGTTTCAAAAATTATAAAAGAAGACATTGTCAAAAATTTCAATTTTGATAATTTAGCTACATTCAGCTTAAATAAAATTTTTGCGGATAAAAGCAATTATAAAAGAATTAATGACCTTACATTTCATTATCAGTTCCATGAAGAAATTCACAAATTAAGTGATGATATTGTTATGATAGACATACTATCAAAATGCCAGAATTTCATTATAGTTTTAATCAAGGAGTTAAAACGATTACCTAGTCTGTTAGAAATTTTTGAAAATGCTTTTATTTTATGTCCTGAAAGATGTTTAAACTATATAAGACCTTCTTTCCGTGAACTCCCTCTTCATTATCTATCTCTTGAAGAGCGACGTGCAGAAGAAATCGAATACGAATCTTTGTTGACATTTCCATGGAGCAATGTTTTCAAAAACAAAGTGCCATCTGAAAGTGAAGAATTTTGGTAATCGGGATACAAAATTAAGACAGCCGTAGGCGGAAAAATGTTTGACAATATTTGTAAGTTGGCATTCATCTTGTATAAACTAAATCAATGTATGAACTAAACAAAACTTCGAGAATTGACGAAACGGAGGAAGAGTCTAATATAGCTGAAGGAACTACGTTTTTTGCAAAAAGTTTTTTTTTTAAAGTTGCATATTGAAAAATTCTAAAAAGTTATAGTCTCTAAAAAAATGTTCTTTAACGATAAAAATTCTCGTATAAAATGAAGTAGCTTTTTTATTATTTTTTATAGATCTCAAAAATATGAAAATAAGAATATCTAATACTATTAATAGATCTCAATATTATTTGAAAAAAATGTATATAATTTGTTTTGTTTTTTCTAATATAATAAATTTCTTAGAAAAATGGCGATTTTTGGCGATTTTTTTTTTCATTGGGCGATTTTGGGCGATATTTTTTTTAAATCTCGCGCTTTTCTCAAAAAAGTTCTGGCAACACTGCGTAGACATATGAAAGTATGTTTTTATTTCATACTAGCGCCACCTGCCTCGCCCAAATAGTAACTCCATTCTGAGTTTAAGCGTTCTGTGATTTTTCCTTCCAAAGCTATTCGACATCAAAAATTTTAACTGGTAAATTCGTGGAGCCACACCCCCTTATAAAATGTCAATGCCAGTTTTTATTAGATGGACATTACCAAGTGGTAACTCCACGCTGACTTTCATTGTTATGCGGCATTTAGGTCCAAAGCTATTCGATACCAAAAATTTGAAATGTATGGGCGGTTCCATTCCAATGCTCACTTAATTTTTCCAGTCAAAGGATACTACTTAATAGTACGTTCTTACCGAGTTTCATTGATTTACACCCTAAAAGTTTGAATATTGGGAAATGCATTTTCAAATCATTTTTCTTGTTACGTCACTTAATTGCAGAAATTATGAGCCAACGAAATTCGTCCAGAGGACAGATCAACCGGCTTCTTGCCGTTTTCTATATGGGTGGCATTAGTAGGCGTTGCAACATTTACCCATGTACAACTCAAGAAATATGATTTTTGAAAAGTGGACGTAGATAAATTTCGACCACGCCCAATTTTGGTACAGTTTTCGACAGTCAAATTTTCTGAAAATTCTGAAATATAGCATTTTTATTGATTTGTGGGCGATTAAATGAGGAGTGGCTTAATTTTTTTATATAAAACACGACCCTTTTTGAATTTACTATTGAGAAAAAATTCCAAGCCAATCGGTAAAGAATTTACGGAGATTTGTGATTTTGTACAAACATACATTTACATTTTTATTTACATAGATTTATATTCCCAAGCAACGCTGGGAACGGGTATGCTAGTATTTTATATTTAATAAATAGTATTTTCGTCGTCTCAGTCAAGGGTTTGCAAAAAAGTAAAAATTGATTAGAAGCTGATGAAATTGCTGACTACGGTAAAGAAGTTCGTAAAAATACGATATAAAATAGCTTAGAGACCGTAAAAAGCATCAACACCCAACGTACAATAATCGTCTCTATCATAACACACACACAAAAACATCACAGTTCTAATCTTGGTTATGCTCATCAAAAAAACGACCTGCCTAATTTAATTTTCAAAATTAAATTCCAAAAAATATAAAAAAAAAATCAAATTATAGTTAAACAGGTTTCGGTTATAAAAAATGTATTACTTACACTTGACTTGCTTAATTGATGTTCTGGCTGTTTTCGCAGCAACTTGCAACCCTAGATGGCACAATTGTCAACACGCTGTAAGCGCGTGAAGGGTACATTTTTCATTCATGCAACATGGAAATACATGGTTCGCATATTAGATGCCTCCAGCGAGCATAGTAATAAGAAAAAAAAAGAAATCGAAATAATATTTGCGTGGGGAAAACCATTTCATAAAATAAATCATTAACACTCAAGGCACTGCTCTTGAGGTAAAGCAGAAGTCGTACAATTTTGAAGGTCATCTCCATCTCCGTAAAGCAGATGTGTGAAAATAGTTTTCTTATAGAAAAAAAAAAATGCCCTATTGCACACAAATCCTCAACTATTATTGCTCAGTCAATTGGTAGCCTACTTTTTTCAGTGTGAGTTCTGAAATCTTGACAACAACAAAATGTTATTTCTCCCTCTCTCTCTCTCTCTCGCTCCCTTAAGCCATTAAAAGGCGCGAAATCAATCTTGTTTGCTTTTTTTTTGGTTTTTTTTTTAATTTATTCTTCACTTATTTCACCTACATTTTGTTCCATGTTCATTTAATTTATTATCAAATCGAAATATTTGTTCATTCCTCTTATTTCAATTTTGAAATTCCTTTTTTTTTCTTAATTAGCTTAAGTTTTCTTAATTAATGCTGACTTAACTATTTCTCGGAGACAAGCTGACATTTTTGATTTTTTATTTTTGAGCACATTACTCATAAATTCTCACAAGTCTTCATTTTTTGCATGCTTATGCATTGTTGTTTTTATTAAAGTATCACGTTCGTATCTCATGACATATCGCGGTGTTGCTGTCACCGCGGCTATCATCGATCGTATAGCAATCGTCTTTAATCTTCGCTGTCAACTGTTACACGACTGTCAACTGTCAAATTTTCGTTTTGTGTAACGTGAATGCCTGACCGCTGGCCCCGCTTTTTCAAGTCTTAATCGTGAGATCGTTGTATCTTTTTTTTCTAATTTTTTATTTTTTATTTTTTATTTTGTGTGTGGCGCCGGCGCAGCGCAGCGCAGCAAACACCTGAAATTGTATCTTCAGTCGTGCATTCGCTCGTTTAGAGGGTCTCGCGCTGAATAAAGGTAGAAAAACTTTTGATTTCATTACGACGACGCAATCGAGCGCACAAGATCGAGCGTAAGATCGATCGATCAAAGTCAATGCAGACAACACGTGAGGCTGATGGACAGTGCTAAACAGAGCCAAAGATAACAAGTGAGCGCGGAGCAAGAACGAAAGCAAGTTATCGAGAAAAAGAACAACTGGAGATTAAATCGAAGTAATCCATTAAAGTGTTGCGACTCTCATTATTTTAATAATTAACATATTATTTTGTTATTTTTTGATATAGAGTTCATCTTCAGTTCGTTTTGTTTGTATTCTTGGTCACATATTGACTGTCATATTTGTGTTGGCAGGTCTGGGTCCTATAGCATAAACATATAGAGGGACACAGGCCCAATTTAACAAATTTTTCTGGTAACCAAGCAGACTCATAACGGTGTTTTAAAGCGATAAGCAAGCAACTTAAAATTTCTACGTTCAAAACAAAAATAATTGATATGTTGTCCTCAAAAATAAATCCCGTCTTCAGCTAAATAGACGTGCTTTTTGCGCCTGCGTGTCCCCAGTGCTTTACACTTAATGTTAAATTGGCAAATATGCCAACTTTCAAAATCAGCAGATTTTTCTGACAGTTGACAGTTGTGAGTGCAGTTGAAAAGTGGCAGCTACAGCTGTGCTCAACAGCAGCAGCAGCAACAACAGCGATAACGGCTGCAGCACATGAGCGACTTTCCTTCAAGTGGCTTGCACTGTAAGCTCAGATTGGATTGGATGCGATTGATGTGGCTTAGCGTGGTGGCGTGGAACGTTATGAGATTTGCTCGGCGCCGCATGCCCACTTGTTTGAGTGGTTTAATTAAGTGGCAATTCGGATATGCATCCCGCTGTGCAACCGCTGCTGAACGATAAAAATAATGAAAAAAAAAAGAAAAAAACTTATAATCAGGATATTCTCTAATTGTCTGGCTCGGCCTGGTTAAAAAGCGTCAAGCATGAGACAAGCGTATGTCAGCTTGAGAATTAAGGTTAAGGTTAGTTCACTTAAAACGGCACAAAAATCCAATAGTTGGTGCACGCGTCTTTTCATGGGTCAGAAAACATGTTTAAGTCTTGGCTTTTATTTGGTAGACGTTATTTCGTGTCTGGTGTCTGGTTATTTTCTTTGAGTAACCAACTTCATGTACGTTTTTACAAAAAGAATCTAGTGCAGATCTTGTTGTGTTCCATTACTTTTGAAATACAGAATACAGGGTGTTTCTTTTTCCAAT
Organism: Pherbina coryleti; assembly: GCA_943735915.1. Lineage (NCBI taxonomy): Eukaryota > Metazoa > Arthropoda > Insecta > Diptera > Sciomyzidae > Pherbina > Pherbina coryleti. The sequence continues at coordinate 9,924,206 of OX030953.1, read as the reverse complement.
AAAACACATTAAAATTTACCAAATGACCAATATTTTGGCTTTTGTCTTAAAATTTGTGACATGAAATCATTGTTTGGAAATTAATTCCTTTGGATGACCACCTCGGCTGCGTTAATAATTCGCGTAATGTTGCCGGCCTATGCGTATAGACCCAGTGGTGGATTAACCCTAGGGAGTGAGTGGGCTCGAGCCCACAGTGGCAAATTTTGGCAAAAACAATAGAACAATTTGTTTTTTTTTTATTATATTATAAATAAGTCATTTAAAAACTTTTTTTGTTTATGTTATAATAGAAAAAAATAATGTAAATGTTGTCCAGTGGATAACTATTTTGTGTGCTTCTAACGATGTCATGTTGTTTTATATATTTTTGCTCAAAAGATGGCGCAACAGCAATTATTTTCAAACAGTAGACTTTGCTTTTTCTGTCAATTAAAAAGTGAAAAACGAACTGATTTTTTTTTTACAAAATTTCCATCGTGTCGTTTGAAGTGAATTGCTTTTAGTTAAGTTTAACCCTCTCATGCCCAATGTTGCCTATAGGCAACTAAGTTGTCTCGCTAATTTCACTTTTTAACCTGCAGTTTTTGCATTATGTAGCCTTGTGAGTTGTGCAAACTTACAGCCATTTGTTCTATTGTAAGCTGTGAACGTGTTTTTAGAAGCCGATCTCCTTAAAGTGAAATTGCCAAAATCAAGATCAAGATCGTTTCGCGAAAAAAGTGTTTTTACAAAAAGTGTTTAAAAACATTAAAATAATTTTTTTATTTTATTTCGTATAATTTACGAAATAAATAAATAAAGGTAAGAGAATTATTAAAAAAAAAGATGAAAAAAGTGCTTAGTTTGTCCAACCACTCCCCAATGTTGCCTATTGACGAAAGATCAGTTTCAGGAATGAAGCGCATAAAAAGCTTCTTAAGATCTTCTTAAGACGTTTAGTAAACGCAATTGATTTCGATGACATCATTTGGGCTTTGCTTCTGCAAAACCCCGACGTTAAGAACATAAATTCATGATAATTAGATAAACTATGTTCAGCATTTGCACTGATTATTTTCAGCTCCTAAAAAAATAGTCTTAAGCAATAAAACAAATATCTAAATATAAGTACATCAACTGATATCTTTGGAAGCAAAATTTCGAAATCTTTTCTTATTAAAGATTTATATCTTTTAAAACGAACTCATATTAATTGAAATGATTTATATCTGAAAATATTCTGATTTGATTTTAGCCGATAAAACCTTCAAAAATATTGTAAAAATAAGTAATTTTGTTGATGGGGTTGTGTCATTTCTATTGTTATTTTTCTCTTTTGTTTTTAGGGGTGGCATTAGTCTAGCCCACAGCGGTAAATTTTGTTAATCCGGCCCTGCATAGACCAATGACTTGACATAGCCCCACTAGAAATAATCAAATCGCATGATATATGAAGCTCCTACACTAAGGGAAATAACGCATATTAGCATTATCCACGCCTGAGTATAAATTTTATTTAAATATTTACGTGGATAAATCAAATGTTTTCCTTACAACTCGTTTTTTTCCCGTATTTGAATTTTATTTATACCACACACGTACACACATATTCCGACAAGCAGCAACAGCATCGGACTTTGTTCCTGCAGTATATTTCCTGCAGTTAGGGGTCCTATAGTTCTTATTTAGTTAATGTTGCAAGAGTAATATAGCATGAAAGTTTGGCAATTATGATTTGTGAATGCCATGGTGAGTGCGATGCATGATGAAATCATGTAGGGTGGAGTGACAACTCGGTATTTTCTCAAGAAGTTCTTGAGCCGGTTGTCATTTACCTGCATAATTTCCTTCTTATTCGCTAGCTTACTTTTTTTGTTTATAGTTTTTACTATTTTTGACATTTGACGCCATATTATTGTACCAACTGTCAAAAATAGTAAAAATTACAGAACGAAAAAAGTAAAAAGGAAAATAAAATATACCACCAAATGGCATTCGATGGACACAGCTCGTGGGAAATATTCAAATTAATTGTTTTTCAATTTCAATATTTTTATATAAATTTTCCTTAAATGCCGATAGTTTTAGTTTCAAATAGTAAATATTTGAAAAATTGTTGATTATTACTTGTTGTTATTTTCTTATTCTTACTGCATTTAAAAGACTTTGTCTTATATGTGAACATTATTTTTCTAAATAAATTAAATTAAATAAATTAAATTAAATTAAATTAAATTAAATATTTTAATATATTCGTGCATAATTTTGATATATTTTTTATTAAATTCTTTTTAAATATTTTAATATTTTATTTAATTAAAAAAGTATTTAAATAAATTTGAAATATTTACGTAGTCGATTTAAGTAAATGCGTTATTGGTGCAAAAATGACTCGCTTTTTGGATAAATTAAAAAAGTTTTTGGATAAATTTAATATTTTTTTCCCTTAGTGTAAGCCTATTGGTGAAATAAAATTTTGTCGGTCTATAATGGTTTAGGGGATAAAAATCGAGTAAGTTTGAAAAATTGATATTTCCTTTCTAAGAATAGTAGATACCCATTAAAAGGGTACAATATGATTGTTACATTAAACAGCCTAGCTTATGGAGGAAAGTATTTTTATGGAGAAGCATATTTCTTGCAATCAGTGGCGGATCTAGGATTCGTCAGAGAGGGCCTAAGATAGCAGGAGCAGTTGTAGCCCTGAATTGGGAGGGGGGGCTGAAACCGTTTTAGGGCTTATTTTCGTTTTTTTCCCAAACAAATAGTTCACTTTTCAGCTAAAGCAATTTTAGTCCGTATGTAGATCCTCCACTGGTTGCAATGTTTGTTTTTTAATTACTCGACCAGCTCATTATTAGAATAGATTAACACCTTGCATGCTTTCTCCCAGCTGCTTGAAAGGGCAGGTTTACACGTTGCATATTTTTAGCACTTTCATAGTCCATGGACCAACCAACGATTTAACGATTCAACCAACGGTTACAAAGCTTTAAAAGGCCATAACTTCAGAACGGCAAGAGTTAAATCAAGAAGTTTGTTTTTAAATTGTTCAAAATTTTACTATAGCTCAAAGTGCATAGTTACTTTTTCTAATTTTGATGAAATTTTAAAAATTATGAAGCGGTTTTTAAAAAATTTTCGCAAATTTCACGAAAAAATAAAATATAGTACACCAAAAAATCCAAAAAAATTCGCAACACTTCTGATTTATGTACATTAAAGTAAAGTTTGGATATTTGTCTTTCGAAATGATGACTCAAAAACTTAGAAAATGTCTGTTATTGACCAACTTATGCTTGAAATTCAAAAAATCTCTGAAAAGCCTGATTTTTAGGGAAACTCCTCTAAACTTCTTCCAAAAAATCTAAAAAAAATCTCAAAAATACTTTAACCACTACATATAAGCTTTCAAACAAAGGTTGAGCAACTATTAAATTAAAAAAAATGTTCATTTGGGACACCCTATTGTTTAAATGCAATATTCTGCAAAATTCTATCCCACACTTTCCCAAACAATTCGAAGGATTAAGAACGGATCAGTGTAAAAATCCAATGATCATACCAGTCGCACTCCATATTCGTGGTGATAACATCCATCAACTATCAAAATTTTGAACTCATCTTTTTACTCTTTGATTAAAAAAAAATCGTTTTGTCTCCTTGTTTTGTATGGATTCCTTTGAAAAACAAACTGAAGCAAAAAACTTCTCCTGAAAATTTTGAAATTTTGAATAGTGTCTGTTGCGAACAGTGTTGCCATATTTTTTTTAAAAAACTTTAATTTCCAGGAAAAAAACTGATACTAAATGTGTGCTAAACTGTATTTTTAAAATGTGTGCTTTAAAATTTTTGGCAATTCGCTTTGTTCTCTCATTGTCCCGTTATTTTGGCCACTTCATTTCTCAAGAAAATCCGGAAGACTTGATCGTCAACTCTGAATATATGTTAACTGAAGCGTCAAGTTTAAAAAGGAATGTCAAAAATTTACCGCCAAGGCTCGACGAAGGGAAACCGAGACAAGAGAACAGAAACAATGACAGCAACAAAAATAGCAACAGCGCTGCCATAAAAATAAACTTTGAAAAGGAGTGAAAATTAGTAGTAGCAGCTTCAAATGATACTTATGTTTTTGTAGTAACATACAATTTAGTTTATCTATTTGATTCATAGATTCACTAAAATAGAAAGCATCGTTTTAATCGTAAAAACTTGAAAAACAGGGTAAAATAAAAAAAACCTTTATTTTTTTAGGGAAAAACTTGAAAACTTTCTACCCTTTTAAAAAAACTGGCAAAACAAGTTTTATCTGCCCACATGGCAACACTGATTGTGAAGATGGAGTGCGAAGTGTTCACAAGCTAGTACGTACTGTTCCCTCTGTAAGCTATTTACGGGACCTAGTTGTTATTTGCGACAAGGAACTTACAGCGTTGCGCAAAACAATGGCAACAAAATCAGCGCGCTGCTACAAAATCTTGTATCTTTTTTAATATTGGGGACACACAAAAATGATTATAGGAACCAAAGCATATATTCATACATCATATAAAAAACAAATAATTTTCAAATTTGGTTTTATTTTTTTTATAAAATATAAAATTAATGTGGCTACATTCAATTTGTCTGAGTGCAAAACAAAAGCAACATAATTAATATTAGCTGTAAGATCCATTATTCTTGATCACCGCTCTCTGCGCGGCATCGCCTCTATTAAAGTAGATATAGTGGTATTAGGTATTTATTCCCAATTAAGTTTCTAGGCTTCATATAATGCAGTCTTATTAGGAAACCTTTGACCAGAAACTTTTTTCTTCAAAATCCCAAAAAGATTTTCGATGGGATTCAAGTCTGGTGATTGTGAACGCCAATGAAGGACTTGGATCCTATTGTCTATAATGTAATTTTTGATGAGCTCTGATGTGCTGAAACGTCCACTGAAGCGGCATACTCCACTCTGCATGTGGTAGCATATTGCTTTCTAATATGTCTTTATATACAAATCGATCCATAATACCATCGATTTTATGAAATGGTCCGACTCCATCATAGGAAAAACAAGTCCAGACCATAATACCACCGCCTCCGTGCTTAAAATTTATTTTGCAGTTTCGGGCTTCAAGTCGTGTACCCGGGCGGCGCCGTACAGTGCACATGCCATCTGAATTAATCAAGTTGAACTTTGATTCATCGCTAAACAAAACGGTTTTCTATTTTTGAACGGTCCAATTTAGGTGCTCTTTTGCAAAACTGAGTCTAAAAACAATAAATTGCAACTCGTTGTCAGAATTTCAGACAGAGTTGTTTAAATTATAACACCTCACCTTTTTTGTTTATGTTTAGCTGTAAGCAAAGGTTTCTTTGCCGGTCTGTAAAACCTTTAATCGTTCTCAACGGCTCTTCTGCGATCAGTACTGTGATGGATATCTAAATCAAGCGTCCGAACAACCTCTTTGGAGGTGGCAAATGGATTTCGCTTGAACACTCTACAAATGTTCCTGTTATCACGCAGCGATGTCTTCCGCGGCCGCCCTCCTGAATGTACCGTTGTTTCCTCTTTTGTGATGTTATACTTTTTTATTAATTTACATACTATTGAACGATTAATATTAAACTGTTTCGAGATAGATATTTGCGATTTTCCCTTTTTATATTCGGAAATAATTTGTAATTTTAGAGTTTCACAGTATTTATCACGTGCCATTATAAATGGAACAGTCAATGTCACAATTAGCGCAAAAACAAAACTAAACTTGAATGTTAATGACTCACAAACAATTTGCGTTTTACAATAAAATAACATTACCGTTATTTTTTGGAACTTCTGTTCCCTTTTAACAATTTTTAAGTTTTGTTGCTTTTGTTTTGCACTCAAACAAATTGAATAAAGTCGCATTCATTTTATATATAATAAAAAAAATTAAACCAAATTTGAAAATTATTTGTTTTTTATATGATGTATGAATATATGCTTTGGTTCCTTTAATAATACAAGATTTTGTAGCAGCGCGCTGATTTTGTTGCTATTGTTTTGCGCAACACTGTAAGTTTAGGTCTCGCACTGATATGTGAATATCATTAGTAGAGCCAACTCAGCACTTGATTTCGTGAAACACTGGTGCAGAGAGTTTTCCAATCCAATGTTAGATCCATGCTCGAATATGCCAGCCCAGTTTGGTCTCACATCTACAACACCTATTCTTCGAAGCCGTTCAACGAAGATTTATTCGTTTCGCCGACTTACCTCCTTATGCTGACTGTCTGAAGTTGCCTTGAAAAACGAAGGGAAGTTGCAGATTTATTATTCATTCATCAACTAATATGCGGACCTATTAACTGACCAGCCACTGCTCCAATTAATATCATTTAATACCAACCCAGCGTCTATGAGCGAGGTCAACAGACGATACGCAGCTCGCTACGAACAAGTCATTCGTTCAAAAATTCCAAAGACTCCAACAACTACGCTGATATCTATACTATTATATAAAAGGCTTATTACGTATCTTCGTGTACGCTAAACTAAAGAACTACTGAACTGATTTTAATAATTCTTTTACTAATTCAAAGCGTCATTCTTAACTTAAGCTATTGCACTCTTTATTTTTTAAAACCTACCCTAAAAAGTTATTAACATTTGAGATTAAATGCCATCTAAAAAACTTTACAGAAAATTATTTATTAAAATGCGCTGCATGCTGCATACTTAAAGAGAAATTTAATAAAAATGTTCACCCTATCAAGAGAGCGGGCTGAATTTAGTGTCAAATATAATTGACCGTGTGTGAATACTGTGGCTTGCAGGTATATTGCAACTGCTCTCAATGACTTCCCAGAATAGTTAAGCAAATAACAAAGATACCGGAAATTGAAAAAAATTTCTTTTTAAATTAAAAAAGAGTTGGCTGTGTCGTGGACACACCCGTAGGTTTTGAAGTGACTGTGTTTTTTTATCCTTGTCCTTATCCTTGTCCCCATCCTTTCCTTTGTTTGCAAACTTATCCTCATCCTTCCGTTATTCTTTTATTTGCTCTTATAATTTTCCTACTTCATGTCCAAATTCTTGTTTTAATTCATGTTCGAATTCTTCACTTAATCTTTGTCCGAATCCCTGTCCTAGTTTGGAAAGGTATGTTTTAGGTGTGTCTCAATCTTTGTCCTAATCCATATCCTATCCATATCCTATAAAATATATTTGTCCATTTTTGGCTTTGCTCTACTGCTTTAATTATACAATAGAATGATTTTAGAAAATTTCAGAAAAAAAATATCACATAATTTTAGGCTCTACATAGAAAATTCACTTTCTTTGTAGAAGTTTGTTTTGCTTTTTTTGTTTAAATACAGAATATGCTAAAAAAAATAAGACCTTATTGCACATCTACAGAGCAAGACCTTTCTATTGATACCCCATTTATGATGACGCAATCGTATTTGCGGTATAGATTTGATGGTCATAACAAAAAAAGCCCTTGCGTAATAATAATATAGATTTTAACATAATAATATAGTTATCTTCTATATAATATTTTCGTTTGTTTGTATGTATGTATGTATGTTTGGAATAGACTCCTAAACTACTTGACGGATTTTTATAAAACCTATATCAAACGATTCCTTAAATTACTGCGCTGAACATATATAAGTTTTGCCACACCCCCTTTTACCGCCCACAAATCAATAAAAATGCTGTATTTCAAAAGGTTTCGGCCGAATTAGACTAAAATTTGGTAGTTATATGTGTATGCCAACTGTCGGCAGCTCTACGAAAAATTGGATGCCACACCCTCTTTTACCGCCCACAAATTAATGAAAATGCTATCTTTCAGACGGTTTTGGCCATATTTGACTAAAATTTAGTAGTTTGGTTCGTATGCTTACTGTCAGCAAATGTATTCAAAATAGGCGTAGTCTCACTAGAGCTACGCCCACTATTCATAAATCCTGAAAATATGCTATGTAGGTGTTTGGTTAAATGATGATATTCATTATGAAGGTTCAATGTATCAAAACAAACCATTGGGAAAAAAGTTGGTGGGGCTGGACCTAATCCACGCCCACTACGATAAATTTCTATAACTTTTCTTCTTGATATATGTAAAATTAAAATCAACAAAAAAGCCTACAAAAATTTAGAAATCTAATAAAATACCATCAAGCCTCAGAAGTTTGTTTACAATTTTGTTGTAAGTTTCTTCTGTATCAAATCCCTTACAGTCGTGGTATAATCATAAAAACAGCTTATCAGAAGACTATAAGCACCATGCCTAAATACAAAATAACAATATCTCGATGGACTACAACGACAACATCTTTAATTTGGCTCTTGCTGATATAGAAGACAAAGTTCTTGCTTTGGGAGGAAAAGACCTTTCATCATTTGGATTCGTCGAATTTCAACGAAGAGGAGGCGAAAATTTTGATCGCGACGTTTTACGAGAACTCTCCTTCAATATTGAAGCTCTCAATGAGGAAGTTCAATCTAATGAACCCAAACTGTTGCCAGAACAAAAAATTGTTTAATGAACAAACGTCGACAGCGCTATGTATAAAAAAGGTGGAATATTTTTTTTGGATGCACCAGGCGGCACTGGAAAAACTTTCATTTTAAAAATGTTTCTCGCTAAAGTTCGTCAGCAAGGGCATATTGCTGGAGCGGTTGCCTCTTCTGGAATTGTAGCAACCCTGTTACCAGGAGGGAAAACAGCACACGCAGCATTCAAATTACCTTTGCATTTAGACGCAAAAGATACTCCAACATGTAACATTAGTAAAAGGACCGGTCTTGCCACCGTCCTTAAACAATGCGACCTAATAGTATGGGACGAGTGTACAATGGCTCATAAGACAGCACTAGAAGCTTTAGACAGAACATTGCAAGACATTCGAGAGAAATTTTAGACAAACATTACCTATTGTTCCGAGAGGTACGCGTGTGGATGAAATAAAAGCATGTATTAAATCATCGTTTTTATGGAAAAATATAAGAAAATTCGAGTTAAAAGCAAACATGAGAGCTCACCTCTATGGAGACCAATTATCTGGTCTCTTCGCAAATAGCCTGTTGAAACTAGGGAGTGGACAACTTGAAAACGGCGTGCAAGGTAAAATTAATTTAAGTCCAATTGCTACTATAGTTAAATCTGCAGAAGAGCTCCAGCAAAAAGTTTTTCCAGATCTCGGAAACAGTTATAAAAATCAAACTTGGTTATGCGAGATGGCAATTTTGGCGCCGAAAAACATCACGGTCAATACAATCAACTTCCAACTTTTACAACAGCTGCAGTTAGATATTCGCACTTATAAATCAGTGGATACCGTTCCTGATCAGAACGAGTCAGTTAATTAGCCAGTTGAGTTCTTAAATTCGTAAGAGCCACCAGGAGTACCTCCTCATAGCCTCAGCCTAAAAGTTTGAGCACCTATGCTATTGAGAAATTTAGATTTACCAAGACTTTGCAACGGCACCAGGCTCTCGGTTAAGAAATTATTGCCAAATGTTATTGAGGCTACTATTTTAACAGGGCGGCAAAGGAGATGACGTTTTTCTACCTTGCATTCCCATTATACCAACAGATATGTCGGCTGCTCACGTGTTGGGCGTCCAAACAATTTGTTTGTTTTAACACCAAATGGAAAGTCTACACTAAGGGAAATAACGCATATTAGCATTATCCACGCCTGAGTATAAATTTTATTCAAATATTTACGTGGATAAATCCAATGTTTTCCTTACAACTCGTTTTTTTCCCGTATTTGAATTTTTTTTATACCACACACGTACACACATATTCCATACAAGCAAGCAGCAACAGCATCGCACACGTACACACATACTCCGACAAGCAGCAACAGCATCGAACTCTGTTCCTGCAGTTTATATCTTGCATTTGCAGTTCTTATAGTTCTCATTTAGTTATTGTTGCAAGAGTAATATAGTATGCATGTTTGGCAAAGATTCTTTGAGCGTGCGATGGGTGATCGCATAACATTATGTAAGGTTAGAGTGACAGCCGGACATTTTCTGACAAATGTCTTGCACCGGTTGTCATTTGCCTGCATATTTTGATTTTAATTTTCTTTTTACATTTTCTTTCTCTAATCTAAACTATTTTTGACAGTTGGCATTTGTTGCCATAATACTGCACCAATTGTCAAATATAGTATAAATTAGAGAACGAAAAAAGTAAAAAGAAAATAAAATATATAAGCAAATGGTATTTGTTGGACGCAGCTCATGAAAAATATTTTAAATATATATCTTCATATTATTTTTTAATTTCAATATTTTTTTTATAAAATTTTTCTATAAGCGATAGTTCTATTTTCAAATAGAAAATATTTAAAAGATATTTAAAAAATCCGTGCATAATTTTAATATATTTTTTATTAATTCTTTTTAAATATTATAATATTTTATTTAATTAAGAAAGTATTTAAATAAATTTTAAATATTTACGTAGTCGATTTAAGCAAATGCGTTATTGGTGCAAAAATGACTCGCTTTTTGGATAAATTAAAAAAGTTCTTGGATAAATTTAATATTTTTTTCCCTTAGTGTATAAATATTGTGTACGCAGAAGCTTTAAAATAGTAACAAAGAGACATGAATAAAAATGTGCAAAACCTACATAACATGTATTACATGTTACATTGCATGTATTTAATGTTGAAATAAAATTATTTTTACAAAACTGTTCTTCTTCATATGATTTTTATTAAAATAAATAAAATTTTTAATTTTATTAAAATAAAAAAAAAACTAAATTGACTTTTTATTCCGATAACAAAGTTATGTTAAAATTAGTAAGTTAAGCAGACTGTCCAAGACCGTTTCCATATGCTTTAATAAATAATTTTTCAAGGAAACTCATATAAATTAATCCTTCTTTGCTATTAATTCAATTTAACTCAAATTAGCTGTATCCGAACAAAGTCGGATTTAATAATCAAATACAGAATATGCTAAAAAAATAAGACCTTATTGCACATCTACAGAGCAAGACCTTTCTATTGATACCCCATTTATGACGACGCAATCGTATTTGCGGTATAGATTTGATGGTCATCACAAAAAAAGCCCTTGCGTAATAATAATATAGATTTTAACATAATAATATAGTTATAAATTATAAGTTTGAAATTTGTTATTGTTTTTTTTTTAATGATATTTCCTTATCATGTTATGAATTAGGCTCATGAAAGCCGTAATAATAATAATAAATAAATAAATAAAGAATTTTTAATAATCAGTTATCAAATTTTTATGTCATGTCAGTGCAACAGCTTTTTCTCTTAATGGTTTTAATTTTTAATATTTAATAATTAATTTTTGTGTAATTTTTAATTTTCTTTTTATTTCCGTATTATAGTATAGTATTATAATAAAGGTCTGTGTAATTTGATTAAATATCTAAATCTAATCTACTTGTTGTGACCAAAGCTTTAAATGGTAAAGTTCTTCATGCTGATCTTTGTAGCAATGGGATTACGTAATTAATAAATAACAATAATAATAATAATAAAGTATGTCACGTAACATCATTGCAAAAATAAATATTGGTATTTCCACCGAAAGGTCCACCGTATCCGAAAAATAATTTGTTAATAAAAACCACTTTTATTTCTGGTATAATCTTAAGAAATAAGCAAATTTATAGATTTTTAGTCATTTTCAGCTGAATCCAGTTCCCATGAGAGGATAAGTGGGATTTAAATTAAACTGTTGTCTTTCTCGCTAGCAATGTCTTAGAATTGCATTTTCTCTTTATTATGTGCTGCTTTAAGAGATATGTTTAGATTGCTCTCGCGGCTGGAAACCTGCATAACAATAACAATTTATGACAAAAAAAAAAAAATGCAGCGAGGGCAAACAAAGCCCATTTAACGAAATTTTGTAAATTCGCTTTAATTGATATTCTTTTCCTTATTTTCTTAATTAATCTACATACAATGCCATGAATTAAAGTTTTTTTGTTCTTTATATACATATATTTAATAAAAAAAAAACCACTTAACCACTTCTATATTTTGTCACGTAACGTATCATTTTTGGTGGCTTCTATCTCAGAGTCGAACTTTTACTCTAACTCTTAGTTTTACAGCTTTTGTAGTGCGCTCAGTAAGCTATTGAAAAATCAAAATAAGAAAGTTGAAGTTTTCCTTGTTTTTCCACTCATTAAAGTCGTACGATTGTCACGTGCGTAGCCACGGAAATGCCCATATGTTGTTTGTTTTTTTTTCGGAAAACATAAAGATAATAATAGAAACACTTAATCTCATCGAATTGGTTTCTTTTTGCATTTAGAAATTTGTTATAGGGGTGACACCATGAGTATCCTTCCCGGGTGTCACCAAGCCTAGGAACGCCACTGCATCAGCATCAATAGATGAGCTCAAAACGTCAACAAATTCAAAGAATTGCTGCTTCAAAATCGTCGATTGACAGCCCGAAACCTTACTGACCTTGTTGGCATATCAGGAAGGATCAGTGAAAACCATTTTGAGGGACGATTTGGGCCTCGGAATAGTGAAGTCTCCATGCTTTCCAACTATCAAGACAAAATGAAATGCATCATTACTGGAGATGAGACTTACGGTCTACGCTTACGACCCGAAACCAGCCGTTCAATGGGGTGAATACCGTGCCAAAGATGAGCTGAGAACGAAAAAACCAGGTCAAAGCAAGTCAAAAATCAAGGTCATGTTGACAGTTTTCTTCGATTATCGTGGTGTCGTGCATTATGAATTCCTTCCAACCGGCCTAACTGTCATCAAAGCATACTACTTGGGTGTTATGCGTCGTTTGCGTATTGCTGTGCGTTAAAATAGACCGGATTTGGGGAGCGACAATTCTTGGTTTTTGCATCACGATAATGCACCTATGCGATAATGCATTCCGCCAAAAACTCGACCCATATTGTTCCGCAACCAACGTATTCGTCTGATCTAGCACCACGTGACTTCTGGCTATTCGCTTAGCTCAAGAGACCGCTCCGTGGGCACCGTTTTGAATCAACAGAAGAGCTACAAACCAAAACGAAGAAGGAATTGAAGGTTATACCGGAAGAGAACTTTGCAGCATGTTTTGAAAATTGGAAAAACCGTTGGCACAAGTAGTCCCCCTACTTTGAGGAAGATGAAATGAATTTAGAAGAATAAATAAAGATTTTTTTTATTTATAAACAAATTGCCGTTATTTTTTGCCCAGAGCATTATGTATTATTTTCTGATTTCAAACTAAAGCAATTTAAGACACAAAACAAAGAACTAAGGATGAAATATAATTTTAATCCTTATTTTAGATGAGCTCCTAATAATTATAATAAGCATAGCTGAGAGGGGTTTGAAATAGGTTTTGCCCATCAGTTACATCATCATATTTTTGCTCATTAGCCTTTATGTGAAGAACACAAGTAAGAAGAAGAAGAAGAAGAACACAAGTTCTGCTTTTAGAGAATATTGTGCGTTGGTGGGTTGTTTATGTTTGCAAATGTACATTTGTATGTATGTACAACTCTTAGAACAAGTACGTAGCTTAAATGTATTTTTTGTTTTTGCTATTGTAACGTGTTGTATGTAGCTACGGGCATTTACATAATTTCTAAAATTATATCGACAAACATAGCTAAATATTTTATTTTTATCAGATTTTATGTTTTGTTTTTTTTTTTCTGCATGGTTGACAAACTGTATAAATATGGTGGGTATACAGTTTGTTGTTGTTGTTGTTGTTTTTGAACTGTGCTATTCGTTCGACAACTTGATTTTTGTGCTTTACGTGCTCCATTCACTCGGCACACACACCTAGCGCAAGTGAATGCAACCTAACGCATGACCTCTCGCTCGCACTTGCCTATATTAACCGCATTGATGCGATGTTGACAATGATGATGATGTAGAAGATGATGATGATGATGTTGATGTGGATGTGTTGTAAATATATAAAATTAATTTTTTTATTACAACTTTCAATGAAAACAATGTGTGTGGCTGTAGCGTCTGTTTGTATGTTTCTAGATTTCTAACATTTTTCTATTTGTATTTCGTATATTTCTATATTTCTCAGTATAGTCGTTGTTGTTGTTGTTGTGCTGTTGCTTTTTATGCTTCATATTTGAATATGGTGGATGTTGCTGCAATTTGTTGTTGTTATTGTTGTTGTTGTGTGCTATTTCCATTTATTAATGGCCCATAGGATTCTGCGTTTTGTACACATTTCGGTTCTTTCACTCGCACATGTGCGCAAGATGTGCAGCCATTACAATGCATGCTCTCACTCATGCAAGCGTATTCGTTCGTACTTGTATATTTTTTCTTTCGTTCGCACTTAGTTTTATTTCTTTCGTGCTTACTTTAGTTTTGACTTGCTAGCCATTCTTCGAAGTTGCTGTTATTTTAAAACAAAAACAAAAAAGAAAAGAAAAAAATGAAATCTTGTGTTGTTGTTGTTATGGTCTCACTGCGCTCTGTCGCGTTCACCCGTTTGCAAGGCTGGCTGTGCCGTGCTGTGTGCTTTGTACTTCGTTTGTGTGCTTGTGATTCGCTAATACTTCGTATCGCCCAGCAGCACGTCTGCTCGTCTGCACATTCGTACATTTGTTCGCATGTTCTTTCGCATGAGAGCTCATTACCGTTTCGCTTCGCTAAGTGCGCTGAGCTGCTCTGCATTGCGTTCCGTATCGTACCGACTTGGCTCAACTTCACTGAACGCGACTCAACTTCAACTTCATACTCGGCTCCGTGACTGACACTTCAGTCCGTTGCGTTTTAAACCGCTTAAAAATTTCTTTAGATTTTTTTTTGATTTCCCTCGTTTTGGTTCAGTTCTTTTTTGATATTACGTTACGTTAGGTTACGATTTTGCTGTGTCGTGCTTATTTTAAATACGTAACAGTTTTTACGCCAATTTGTTTTAGGCACTGCTTCCGCCGGCAACTGCTACTACTGCTGCTGCCTAAAAAGTAGCAGTAAATGTGTGTTTTTGTTATGACGTCATTTGTGACTCAGCGAACATGTGCTCGGTGCAAGTTATAATGTTGCAATATCGCAAATAATAGCAATAAATATAGATAAAACAAAAAAAGAAAACAACAACAACAACAACAACAACAACAAACATGAATGCAAATTAATAATTTGTTTTAGTTCGCAGAATAGGCAAAAATAAAGTCAAAATATATTTAGTTGTATTATTTTAAGTGAAGAAAGCAACAGTACAAAGGGAGGAAGAAGAAGAGCATTGATGGATAAACTAAGTTAATGCAAGAAAAAAAAATAAAATATATAAATAAAAACATCACTGCAAATAATTAAAGAAAAAACAAAAAATAAACAAAAATTAATGAAGCTTCGCATGTCGTCAGTGAGCGTTACGTATGTTTTTTCTCGCTATCAATGTCGCCGTCGTTTACATGTTGTTGTGGCCAAAGAAAAAAATTGCAAATTCCAGAAGCTAATATAACACAGCAAATAGAAAAAATATAGAAAACCAACAAATTTTACAGTTTTTGTGATTTCAATATTTGTATGTATATGTATGTATATGTATTAATATAAATAAAAATTTAAGTGTATGTGTGTCTGAGTTATCAAGCCGTTAAGAAAAATAAATATTTATGACAAATAAAATAAATAAAAAATTTCAATAACACGCGAACAAACCCACAAGATTAACAACAATAATTAAATCATAACAACAACAAAAAAAAAAAAAACAACCACAACAAGGTAGAGTTAAACAAAAACAGCTTTCCGATGATGATGCTTACCACAGAACACATCATGCACGGTCATGCCTCATCCGTCAGTCAGAGCGCCCTATTCGGCTGCTCTACGGCCGGTCATAGCGGTATCAATCAGCTGGGTGGCGTCTATGTCAACGGCCGCCCGCTGCCTGATTCGACACGTCAAAAGATCGTCGAACTAGCGCACTCGGGCGCTCGACCATGTGATATATCAAGGATACTTCAGGTTTCCAATGGATGCGTGAGCAAAATTCTTGGCAGGTGAGACTAACGCACAGAAAACCAAGGATGGATATTTATCAATAGGAAAGAGTTTAAGGACCAGATCTTAACTCAATTTAATGCAGTTTAGGGAAGCCCAAGAGTAAGAGAAGCAAGCAGGGGTTGAGCAGAGAAAAACTTTATGAAAAAGATATAGCATGTGAAACATTAAGGGTATTCATTAGAGTATGCAAAACCTTTATAAGCGTTGTAACCAAATTAGTTTAAACCTATAAAGATCAACGGTACCGAAATGACCCGGTACGAAATGTACTGCAATTCCGCTAAATCGAAGTCACCTAACGAATTATGTTGTGCCATAGAAACAAAAGCAGAGAAAGTAGCGTTAGTGTTGAATCGGACGACACAGAACTTGGGCCGATTAATTTTTCTGAGGGAAATATGCAACTGATGGAAAATTCAGTCATACCTTCAATTAGTTGAAACGACAATGAAAAGCGTCTTCTGATTTCGAAACAACCGAAAATACGTTTTTGTTAAAATAGGTCAAAAAATTGAACAAAAAACAAAACACAAATAATGGGCGGGAATTTTTCAATTATTTGTATGAAACTAAATAATACTCTATCGGCACCAATACACGACATAAAGTCCAGCGAAAATCCACACAACTACAAATCAAGACAGAAAAACGCTCAGTAGGGTAGGTACACGGAGAGAAAAAAATCAAGCATTCTATGCTTGAATCAATCAAATAGGCTATCAGTCTACACTCAAGCATCGATTTCTCAATTCAAGCATTCCCAGCCAACCAAAACTACCGTTTTCTAATTCTTTTATGAACCTATTTTGGGTAGAAACGTTCATTTCCGACGCTCATAAATGAGCCCTTTTTGTATCATTCGTCGGACTAAAATGCCTGTCAAAAATGAACCTTATTTTGTGCGGAAATGAGTTGAAAAAGAAACGTAAATTGTAATTTTTGTTCGGAAACAGTGCCGGATCTAGGATTCGCCAGAGGCGGGGACTAAGAGAGCAGTTTTAGAACTCATTTCCGCACAAAATAAGGTTCATTTTTGACAGGCATTTGCTCCATTTCTGAACTCATTTATGAACAAAAATGGTTTACTTTTGAGGAATTTTTACCTACTAAAATGATAAAAGAATATTCTTTTTCGACTTAAAATAATTTTTTTGTGAATTTCGCAATAGAAGTATTATTTTTATCAATGGGAAAAGCTTTCACTCTTAAGCGACAAAATAAAAAAAGAAATTCTACCAAAAAATGTTCGCAAAACTATCACCTTACGCCAGGCCCGTAGACAAGGGGGGGGTTTTTAGGGTTAAAACCCCCCCCTTATGGTCCAAAAAGTATAAAAAAATAATATAGCGAAATACAGCGAAAACATCAACAAGCTTAAGTATCGAAAAAAGTTCGATACATTCAATTGAACTTTGTCTACGACCAGTAATTTAAGAATTTATTGCGTTAACAGGTGTAACGTGAAAGTGGTTTAATTTTGATTGCGTTTCGTTAGATAAGTTTAAGAGTTTCTATTGTTAATTTTACTGTGCCAAAACTACAAAAATTAGTCTACTTAATTGGCTGCAGAAACCAGAAGTAAAAAAGGCTAGAACGGTGGAAAGTTAGTGCTTGATTCAAATGGTTTTTTTTTCCTTTATCAATGCGTAAATGTGTTAAAAAGTTGCCGAATATTTCTGAATGTTTGAAAGCTGTGTTTTTTTTTGGTAGCGTGTTTGCATTGATTGAATATTAATGGATTAACTTTTTGCTTGATGCGGAACCGACAAAATCCGAATAATATTATATTTCATCTGTATTGTACAGGGTTTTCCTATAAGAGGTGTTATTGTGAATCGCCCGCTATTGTGAAGCGCTCACTTTTAAAGCTTTTATTCTTTGACATTTGACAAGTAGAAACTATGCAATTACTAAAAATGGAACGATACAACAACGTCGTGTCTTTGCTGATTGGGTCCTTGAAATGCATGAAAATGATCCGGAATTCCATCGAAAAATCATCTTGACTGATGAGGCCCATTTCCACCTCGGTGGCTACGTCAACAAGCAAAATTGTCGCATCTGGAGCTCGGAAAATCCAAGAGTTATTGTTGAGAAGCCTCTTCATCCTCAACGTGTGACTGTTTGGTGCGGTTTATGGTCTGGCGGGGTCATTGGACCTTACTTTTTCAAAAATGAGGACATAGGGCAGCCACTTTGCGATTTGGTTATGGAAAATTTCATGAAAAGGATATTGTGCTGTAAGCGTGGTCGTGGTGGTCATTTGGCTGATGTTGCTTTTCATTATTAACATCATACCTTCCTCTTTATTATGAAATAAACATCCGATAATTTATCTCAAAAAATGCCATTTTTTTTTGGATACCAAAATAACAACTCTTATTGGAAAACCCGATAGAAAACGTTCAAGAAACTTTGGAATCTGAAAAGTCTTCAGAACTTCCTTTGTAACCTGCAGTTGTAGAAAGCTTTAATGTTGACAGCTATGTGGAAAGCGCTACAAGTACAAGTACAAGTTGCGGTATTAATATTTTACTTTTAATGCTTATAACTCTAAGTTTGTGTGTATGATTGTAGAAATTTTTCCAGAAATATCATTTGATTCATCGCAACTGCATTCGACTTCGAGAGTATATCAATGTCCAAATAACGATATTTTCAAGTTGATGAGCAATATTTTCGATTCGAACCGCCTTGAAAGTTTTCAAAGCATTTATGTGCCTCCACCCAATTTTAATTTTCCTGCCAGCGGTTCTTGCAAACTAAAGTAAAATGTCCACGTAGGCTCTGAGGCACAGCGTATGTGCCTCAGTATTTGATTACACATTATAGTTCATGGTTTAAAATTAGTACCTCGAAATGCAAATCTGTAAACGTAGTTCAATTCCGCATGGCCTGGCATACCTAAAACTATCTTTAGCGCATCATTTTTATACCCCCACGATTAAGAAAAACCCCCTTTACTGGGATTTTAATTTTAAAAACTTTAATTTTGTCATTCCGTTTGTAACGCCCACAAGGAAGCGTGGTAGGTATAGAAAAGTGTATATATTCTTGATCAGCATCATCACCCAAGTCGATTTAGCCATGTCCATCTGTCCGTCATCCACACTAAATATACAGTAAACGTATACATCAGGCCGTGAGGTACATATGTTGTGCCTCAATATTATATTTCAAAATTTCACCGAAATATAAAAAAAAACTTTTTCTGATTTGTTCGAAAAAATGGCCTGGAGGACCCGATATTTTTTTTGTATGGTGGCGTTAAAGTGTTAAGCATTCTTGGTCGAACCATTGGCATTGGTTGGTTTACTCCAAATTGGAAAATGCAGCTTATTGCAAGTTTTGCGTATTTTTTAACACTGGTTTTGGAGGCGCAGGATCACAACCTCTTGTTAATTTTACCCATGGTGTAATTAACAAGGTGATCGTGAATTCTTAGCTTATCTCAAAAAAATTTTACCCACCGTTGTCAAAAACAGCTGTTGGTAAATTCCAAGCAAAATTTGCAAAACAATCTATTACAATTTTTTATTGAGTGCAAGCGATTTGACACTTTTCCGCAGCGTGTCTCTTTTTTTCTTACTTTCTCAACATTTTTTGACAACCGTAGGGAAATTAGTAAACGTCACGATCACACGTCACGATCACCTTGTTAATTACACCATGATTTTACCGAATGAAAATAAAACCTTTTAAATAAAATTTTCTAACCTTTCATTGTGGCCTTTACAAAAGTCAGGAAATACAATAATAGCATAACACAGAGAACAGATTTCTGCTTTCATTTTCCTTGTGTTCCACAAAAGTGTATTAATTTGTAGAAAATAATTATTATTGTTAACATTATTATGTTAATATTAACCTTGATATTGCCTGCTACGAGCAACCACAACTCTCTTGATAAATTTATCAATAGCAAATGAGATATTGACAAATTTATCAATTAAAGAGCTTTTTTTCTATCACAGAATACCAACTCTTGATAAATAGTCAATACTTGATAAATATTCAATAAGGTGAATTTATCAAGTACGCAGAATCGGGCTGTTAATATAAATATATAAAATAAACAAAAATAAAAAATTAATTTTTGTTTTATGTATTTGGTGTACAAAAAGTTTTAAAGTGTTTTTTTTTCAAGTTTGTCGCTTTATTGTGAAAAATTTGTTACAAATTCATTTCTCAAAGTATTGTCTATTTCTAGCCACTGATTTTTCCCATCTTTCTGGTAATTATATAAAAAATACCTTTTCATTTATCGATATCAAAAACTATCGATATTTTTTTTTAATCCAAACCCCCCCCTTAGGTAAATCCTGGCTACGGGCCTGCCTTACGCAAAACCTTCGCTTATGGTTCAGTGGATTATTTTACTAGAACTGAGTAGATTGAAAACACATGATATTAGGAAAAAAAATTGCCTGATTCAAGAAACATTTGCTTAAAACCCAAGAATATTTTTTCTTGATTCAAGTCTAATATTTGCTTGAAGTGAGAAAAATTTGCTTGATTCAAGCAAAGAATTTACTGAAAACTAGTACAATTTGTTTGATTCAAGTGAACAATTTGCTGAAAATTAAAATAATTCTCCGCAATTGCTTAGAAAATATTTTCTTAATTCAAGTCTTGTTCCAAGTTCTAGAATCAATTATTTTACACTTGTTTCAAGCAATCATTTATTTTACTCAATTTTAGAAATAAATGCAAATTAAAAAATTTTTGCATTTAAAACTTCTTTAGGCGTGTTAAGCACTTTTTGGTACAGGGTAAAACAATAGATTCGCGTAATAATCACACGCTGTTAGCAACATTATGTTACTATGCATAACAGCATGGATGTTGCTAACAGCAAGAACGAATTTATAAATGTTTTGTTTTTGTATTTACGCACCATCGATCGTCGCAATCTTTCGTTCGCATGTTGTTGTTTTTGCTTGCAGCTGTTGCTAACATGCGTGTTTGTGCTTTTTTGTGCTTTTTGTGCTTTCTTGTGGAACTGTTTTTACAGGAACTTGTGCGATATCGCGCACACTGCCAACACAGTAATAAACTTGTGTTTAACACTTAACACTTTTTCCTACCTAGACTTTTAACAGCATCAGACATTTTTATTGTTAAATCTCCTTGAATCGTAATTGAACTACTGACAAAAATATATTCGTTTACATTTGAGTTTGAATTTGGATTCCACCAATGATGAGAAAATGAGTTCGTCAGAAAACACGATTTTTTGCAAATACCACCATTCATGTTTCCCAAGACCCAATGAGAGCATGTTAGGAGCTGCTGGTGGTCCGCCGGCTTCAGATCTTGACAAAAATTGATTCTAGTACGCTTGCAGAGCCGAATCTTTCATCAATATTCTCTGCAGTGTTGACTTAGATAGTTTTAGAGTTTTTTAACATGGCGACAAATTGATGTGCTTGAGTCATTATCAACACTTTCCGGCTGTGCGTCGATATTTTTGAATCAAATTCTGCGGCGAAGTCGTGCGGTGTCTTCACTTCAGCTTAGGGAATTTTTTGAATATGTTGTGTCCACACGTTTCAGAAGGCACATGATTATGAGGAAAATTTGCTCGAATTTTGCGCATCGTAACTGCTGTTAAATAATGCGCTTTTGGAACCCTACATCTCTTGCTGATACACGCTATATTCATAAAATTAAAAAAAAATCGGAGGTCATGAATGCAATTCTTTCCATGGTTGACACGAACTGTCCTTTATAATAAATTCATTGAAGAAGAAAATTCTTTCTTTGCAAAAAACCGAAAAACCAACTCTTGCGCAGTTATTACTCCAATTTCTTTTGTCTGATACTCTAGCAGGGGCGAAACTAGTGGGCGGATAAGGGGGTAGGCTACCCTCTTCTTTTTTTAGAGTCGGTCTAATTGTTCTTTTTTTACTCAAATTTGTTAAAAATATTGATTTTTATTAACAATAACTATGAACGCACCGGTTATTTCATTTTAAGTCATACTCAAAACTATCTTCAGTCGACCAATTCACTTTTAATTGTACCTTAAACGAACTTCTCTTGGCCAATTCACTTTCGGTCGTACCTTTAACCAACTTCAGTCGGACAACACACTTTCCCTTAAGATTAAGTCCGCCCCGGGTACCACCATTTTAGGGGTGACACCATTTCGATATTTTTTTTACTTTCTCAAACAGAAAGAAAAAGGTACAAATACATTACGTTAAAAAATGTGTGTCCCATTTTGTCGCATTGAAATTATTTCTAACAATTTGTGTATCAGTAGCTTCATGCGAAAGGAGTTTTTCCAAGCTAAAATTAATTAAAACTTATTTAATGTCTTCCATGGGATTGGCAAGGCTTTCCGATCTTGCTATTTTATCGATTGAAAACGAGCTTGCGAGTAATATTGATTTCGATGAGGTTATTTCAAATTTTTGCAGCTCTTAAAGTAAGAAAAGTTAGTTTTTAAGACAACGCCATTAATAAGATTTCTTTGTTTAACCTTATGCCTACATATACAAATATGTACCTGAAAATGTAATTTTTTTGTTTAATTTGTGTAATTTTTTTTGTAAGTTTTCTTTTTTACCTTTTTACCTTTTTACTTTTTTACCTTTTTACTAGGGCGGGTCAATTTGTTCGGATGAGAAAAAACCAAAAATGCGTATAGCAGAAATGTAATCTATGATGAATTCTTAGAAAATTTCTCCAAGAAACCATAGGTCTAAAATCAATCCCAATACCGTATAGCTGGGGTTATTACTTCCAGTTTTGTTTACTTCAAATACTTAAATATGAAGAATGTAATAAAAAAGTAAAAATGAAGAATTGTGAAATAGTGAAAATGTAAAATTAAAAATGATCAAAACGTTTCTACGATGATTTTTACATTTTTGGCAATTTTAAAAATCAGGCTGGCAAAATTTCCTTTTCAACAAGCCCAAAATCAATGATATACGCTGCCATTTTTGGACTATTCTACAGTATTTTTATATAAAACTATGAAATCCATACACAAATTTTGACCTCAATATGCGCGATATTGGGATTGATTTTAGACCTATGGTTTCTTGGGGAAGTTTTCTCAGAATTCATCATAGATTACGTTTCTGCTATTCGCTTGATCGACAAAAAATCTGACCCGCCCTAATGTAGACACCTGAAAATGTTATATTTTTGTTCTGGTTTTTACAAATTCTTATTGTTTGTCATATGTTGTTTTTTTTTTCGGAGAAGATAAAGATAGTAATAAAAACACTTACAGCCTCTTTATGTATTCCGAAAAGAGAACTGTCGTTCGTGTGGGACACATTAAGCAATACATTTTTTCATATAAAAATATATTGTTGCTCGTTTCTTTCACGAACGAGAGTGCTCTTTTCGGAATACATAAAGATGCTGTTAATCTCATCGGATTGGTTTCTTTTTGCATTTAAAAATTTTTTATAGGGGTGACACCATGAGTATCCGCCCCGGGTGTCATCAAGCCTAGGAACGCCACTGCATCTAGGAATAATGATCAAAATTTGCACAGAAATGTATATATTAAAAAAAAAAAAAAAAACATCTTGAGTTGTGCCACTCCAGTGGCAATGAAGCGTTAGGTGTTAAATATCAATTTAGAAAGTATCAAATGTCGTTCTTTAGACATAAACTAAAAAACAAAAGAAAAGAAAATTTAACAAAATTTGTTGAATGTAACAAAATGTTATGGTGCATCCAAGGCACTATGTATTTTGCCTTTAAGAGGGAGCTTTCTTTTGAACTAAGTCATAAATGAAATATTCAATAAGCTTGGTAAACGTCAAAAAACGAATGAGGAAACTCAGAAGCTAAGCAAGGGGGAGGGGGGGTGCACAGCCAAAAGGTTTATGGTAGAATGGGTACGGTTGAAACATTTAAGCGTTTATCGTCCATTGCACCGGAATATATAAGCGAGCGATGACACAAATACATTAAATAAAATACCATATCTACCAATGGGCAATATTATTTGAGATAACTGTATTGTATTTTATGTGTAAAATCAAATTTAAAAAAAAATTAATTTGTGTCAACCGTTCCCATGCCAGGGTCGGTTGAAACAGTGCTTGGGGTCAATTGAAACACATGCAAATTATACAATATATAATAAATAAACATATTTTATTGATCGTCTTATAATATTTTACGACTCGTAATGGCACAGTTGAACATCAAAACTATTTTTTTATTAATATTCAAGTCTTTCGCGATACTTACAATCTTACATTATTTTTATTCGGCCTTCAAAGGTTTATCTTAAATATAACTTAAATTATATAATAATCAGATGTTGGTGACGATTTTTTTTTAGTATTTGTGTACTACTTGCTACTATATTTATCAAAATTCAACAGCATTCAATTATAAACTCGATTTTTTCAACTGTTTCAACTGTCCCCAACCACCAACCAGGTATAAAACGGTTCACAGTAAGAACGATATTAAATTTGAATAAAAACCATTCATACAGCCATATTCTACCAGCTTCAATTAGAGCGATAAAAAAGTCTCAATACTCTAATTTTAATAAAACCATAATAATTGCAAAAATGTACGAACAAAAAATACTTACTTTTCCGTTAAAAAACATACCCTGCAAGAACACAACTGGTTGTATGACAGGTTA
This sequence comes from Pherbina coryleti, assembly GCA_943735915.1. NCBI lineage: Eukaryota > Metazoa > Arthropoda > Insecta > Diptera > Sciomyzidae > Pherbina > Pherbina coryleti. The sequence continues at coordinate 9,899,578 of OX030953.1, read as the reverse complement.
TATAAAGGGCATGAATACCAAAGTTTCAGTTACTATTTTCTTTCAGATTGTACAGGGCCATGGGAATAATCTAACCGGATCATTTGTGTAAATGTGAGCTTGTATCCCTTTCTCACACTCTATTTTTCAGGCACACTATAAAGTATCGCCATCTCACTTCCACATGTTTTGTGCCCGTTGTACCTATTGGTGATATAACCAGTAATTTAACCCAAATGTTTGCTTAAGGTAGCAGTTACAGCTATTAGTAAAATAACTGGGTGATCATGTCATACATACCAGTTATATGAACTAGTAAAATTACTAATCAAATAACTAATATTTTCAATATACATACTAGTTATAGCTTCTAGTTAAATAACCAATCGACTGACTAATATTCTTAACATACAAACCAGTTATTTTTTTTAATCAACTGTCTAATATTTTCAATAAAAAAACATAATTGTTTGTATGTATTATAATTTTATTTTAACCTGCAGGCGACCGGCATGACGCCGATCGGCATCATGAATCAGAACTGATTATAACACGAACCGATTATAACGAACATAGGTCATAACTACATACTATATTAGACTATTTTCGACTCATACAATATAATAAAACAACCCCTTAGAGGGGTCCAACAACCCCAACTGTCTACAGTATATATTCGTTTCAATCGCGTTATTTAGCTGATTTGATGCGGAGAAAAATGTTATATTTTTATTTATACTTCCATTCTGAATACATACAAACTTTATATTGAGATGTCGTTACTCTTTTTGTCATACAACACCTGAATTATTTTCACGTACCGTGAAATTTCGTGTATGAAACGACACGTATTTTTCAAATATTTCAAGGCAGTACATACTGTGGCATAATTAAGTCCAACATCTTGGAACCGCTAATTAGAATTTCGCAAATTTGACATCAAAATCGTGTTCAGCGACCTCAAAAACCCTCAGAACACCCTATTTGGTGTAATTCTATTGATTTTTACAAGTTATGTATCAAGTTTAGCATAAATCTATATTTTTTTTTTTTATTTTTTTTTTATTTTTTTTTGTATTTATTTATTACAGCTTTAATAAGCCTATTTATATATTAATAATTTCTTACAAAACATTATTTTCTACATGTTTTAACGAATTTTAACTTAATTTCCTAACATAATTTAAAGTTATCTCACAGGTGTTGTTTTACAGTATATGTATAATAAATTTTTAAAACGGTTTTTGTTATCACAATTTTTGATTTCGCTTGGTAAAGCATTAAAACATTTAAGTCCTTTGTAATACAAATTTTGTTTTCCAGCTTCTGTTCTATATAAAGGCAATCTAAAATTATTTCTGTCTCTTGTTATATAGGAATGTATTTCGTTAACATATGTTAAATTATTACTTGGGTACTCTGGTACTAATCCATGTTTAATATTAAATATAAATTTCATTGTATGGAAGAGTAACTGTTGTTTAATACTCAACCAATTTAGTGCATTCAACATAGTAATTGTTGGTGTATAATATTGTGCTTTTAATATATGGCGCATTGCTTTATTTTGCATCTTTTGTAGCCTGTCAGTTTGTGAATCAGGTAAAATATATAATATTGATGGACAATATATAAAGTGGGGTTCTATAATAGATCTATAAATCAAAATTTTGTATTCTTTTCTGACGAACCGACATGTTCTTTGCATAAATCCTATTTTCTTTGCAATTTTATTTACTGTATAATCTATGTGACCATTAAATTTGAGTTTATTGTCTATCTGAATACCTAAATATTTAATTTTTTCTACTTCATTAATCTTTTCATCGTTAATTTTAAGTATCTGATCACTTAACCTAACATTACATCGAGTAATTGTCATAAATTGTGTTTTTGTTATATTTAATTTAAGTCTATTTGTACACAGCCATATACGAGCCCTAACCACTATTAATTCGTACAGCAAGCACTTTTATGCCAATGTAACATGTAAGGGTACATATTTTATTAAATAATATTGATAACACTATTAAATTTATACTTTTCTGAAAGTTTGTTTTATTGTCTTTAATTTCATAAAAAAATATGTGCACATATCATGATAAAAAGTTTTGAAAACAGAAATTAACGGAAAGTCCATTTATTTTGATAACAAAAATTTGGCCACTATTAATTCGTACAGTGTATAAATTCAGCTAAAGACAACTCTGAAAATTAAAATGTAAACAAATAATGAAAATTTACCGTTTTATTAGAGTAAAGAAATGCAATTGAACAATAACACGATTTTTTTCGTGTTGTTTCTTTTTATTTCTGATTAATTGTTCAACGATGGCACTTGGTAAGCCAGTTTGTGAAGAAATTCGATTATAAATTATTGACAAAGTCAAATCGGGAAAAAGCTATAGCGAAATATCGGTTGAATTAAAGCTTCCCAGATCAACAGTATCAAGTATTGTTCAAAAATACAAAAAAAAATGAGAATTGTAGCAATAATGTTGCAAACAGAGGCCGGGTCTCCAAAATAACGATTCGCGACAAAAGAGCTTTAGAAGTTATACTTAAAAAAAATCGTCGAGGCACTATTAGATACATAGCTTCAGAGTGGTCAGAAAGAATTGGAAAAACCATTAAACGTGAATGGACGCGTCGGCAAATGAAAGATATAGCTTATGGTGTTTATAAAGTAAGTTTAACACTCTACTACTGGTGATACCAAAAACATTTATTGAAACTTGAATTTTTTAGGCCAAAGAAAAGTCCTTACTTACTGTACTTCAAATGAAAAAACGTTTATTATGGGCAAAAGAAAGACGTTCTTGGGTACAAAGGCAATGGGACACCATTATATTTAGCGACGAATCGAAGTTTGACGTATGCGTCGGTGATGCCAGAAAAAGGGTGATTCGGAAAAGCACAGAGGCATATCATAAAGACTGCTTAAAGCGTACTGTAAAGTTTCCAGCTAGCATTATGGTGTGGGGATGTATGTCCTCAAAGGGTGTCGGTCAGCTTCACTTTATTAAGGGAACAGTAAATGCAGAAAAATATATTAATATATTGGAAGCACATCTCATTCCGTCAGTACCAAAGCTAGCTGACTGTGGCGAATATGTATTTCAACAAGACGGTGCATCATCCCATACAGCCAAAAAAACAAAAAAATGGCTACAAGAAAATGGTATTAGTGTTCTGTACTGGCCATCATCTAGCCCGGACTTTAACCCAATCGAAAACGTGTGGGCACTCATGAAAAGGAAGTGATGAAATGACCCACAACGCACTCTTAGCGGATTAAAAGCCAACATTCAGGAAAGTTGGGACTCTATAACCCCTGAAGAGTGTAAAAAATTTATAGATACAATGCCAAAGCGATTAGAAGCTGTTTTAAAAAGCAAAGGGGGCGTTACACAGTATTAAATTAGAAAATGTTCCACTGTACGAATTAATAGTGGTCAAATTTTTTTTATCAAAATAAATGGACTTTCCGTTAATTTCTGTTTTCAAAACTTTTTATCATGATATGTGCACAAATTTCTTTATGAAATTAAAGATAATAAAACAAACTTTCAGAAAAGTATAAATTTAATAGTGTTGTCAATATTATTTAATAAAATATGTACCCTTACATGTTACATTGGCATAAAAGTGCTTGCTGTACGAATTAATAGTGGTTTGGGCTCGTATAAAGTCTATCTAAATCTTCTTGTACTTTTATCATTGCAGTGCTTATATCAGTATCACTTATGGTTATTAAGGCATCATCAGCAAAAAGTTTAATTTTACAATGTTTAAGACAATCTAAAATATCATTAATATATATGTTAAATAAAATCGGGGCTAAGACCGATCCCTGGGGCAGGCCAATTTCTACTGGTACTTCTCTCGACTTTGCTTGATCTATTACTGTATGCTGTTTGCGATTTGTTAAAAAGCTATTAAACCATTTCAGCTCTATTCCGTTGATTCCAATTCGTTTTAGTTTTTGCAGTAATATTTCACGGTCTATCGTTTCGAAGGCTCTTTTTAGGTCTATAAAGACGGCAATTGTTGATTTTTTTGCATTTAAGTCTTCTTTCCATTGCGCAATCACTAAATTTAGTGCAGTTTCGCAGGAATGCAATTTTCTAAATCCTGACTGCTCTTTAATTATAATGTTATTACTATCTAAATATTGCACGAGTTGTCTTTTTATCACAGTTTCTAAGATTTTTTCCATATTCGGAAGAGTATTTATTGGTCTCAGTTCCTCAGCTTTTAATGTTTTTGTCACTTTTTTTACAGGTACTACAGTAGAAATTTTCCATAAATTTGGAACCACTCCAGTTTTTACACTTTCATTTATTATAATTGCACAGAAATGTCCTAAATATTGCATTGAGTCTTTTATTACACCCTCCGATAGAAGATTTTTACCACCAATCTTGTATTTAAATTTGTCTACTATTTCGAGAACATCTTCTGTCGTTATTTCGTTAAATATTAGTCTAGAATTAATCTGCTGGCTTATTACATTATTAATAGGAAATCTTTGAATATTATTATTTATGTCCATTATGCTATCAACAAAGTATTTGTTTAATTCCTCTGCGATTTCAGTTTTATTTTCGTAAACTTTATTTTTTTTCAAATAATATCCGCCATCTTGGGTCCGCCATTTTAAATATCAAAAATCTGACTACATATTCGTAATCAGCGCCCCAAAAAACCCCTATATACCAAATTTGGTGTGAAAAAAGCCAATATTCGGCCCAAAAAAAAAATTACGTGCATACTCATAAATCCCTCGCGGCCAGGATGATGCCGATTGGCATCACCTCAAGGTCGGCCCACATTGCTAGTCCACTGGGAAATTTTTGTATGGAAAAACTTTTCAAAGTATCATTTTTGGACATTCCGGAATGCCGGCCGCCTGCAGGTTAAACATTTGTTTTTGAAATTTTTCTGCGCCTTTCCACACGCAAAGAAAAAAACGTTTATTGCCAGTTTGTCGTGCTTGGGATCGTTATTTGCAAACGTTTCAACAGTTCTTATAATAATAGTTCAGTTGCGAGAAACGCGTCATTTAGTTGTAGGTAATGAATTTCGTTTGTCATATACTCAAATAATTTTTAAATTGCAGCAATTGAAAAATTGTTTTTCCCAACTGAAAACTTCCTTTGCTTTTCCCTTCGTTGTATACACACAACGCTTATAATTCAGAGTTACTTTATGGACAAACTGTTCTATATAAGCAAATTGGTAATTTGCTAATACGCGGACGAAGATAGCAACAGAGGTGCGATGAGGACAATCCATAAGAAGACGAGCGGACATAGGGGGAAAGACAATTAATATAATAAATAATAATGACCGAAATAGCTTGCGGTATATACATAGTTATATATATAAGATATATTTTTAAGTTGAGAACTCAATATTCGTTTGTGGCAAATACAACTCGCAAACAAAGGCGTAGCCAGGGGGAAAGGGGGGAAATCCCCTAATATGAGATTTTTCATATAATCGATGGCTTTGAAAGTAGTTTCTATATGTAATTCCTTTTTAATCCTTTTTAATATGTGGTTTTTCCTTTTTCTTTGAAACTAGATATGGTAAAAAGTAGGGTAAAGATATGAAAGATGTGGTAAAAAGGAAATTTATAAGCTCTTTCCCCCCCTTATTTTAATCCTGCCTACGCCCTTGCTCGCAAACGAAGTGTAGCTGGCTAATTTTTCAGTTGCGGTGAACGAAAAATTTCTATGCGTGCATGGTGAAAACATCTAAAAAAAGTAATAGCAATTAATAAGAATACATAAAGTGAAAGAAGTAAACTTGTCTTAATTATGTACCATACAAAATTTCATTGAAGAGCTTCAATTTGCTGAATGCTCTTTTCTCCCAAATACCGCTCTAGTTGAAATCTTGCATGAGGTCATCGGTTATTATGGCCTCTAAAACTGAGCTCAACTCTCCAAACACACCTTTTATTTTAAATATATATGTCTTCTGTAATAATAAGAATAAATAAGATTAAAATAATAACATAAAAATAATATTTACGTTTATTTAAAGCACTTGACTTTTTATTGTCCCAATTGGACGTGTACATAATGGGTTAAAATTTGTGTATGCCAAAAATTTCGTTTTTTTTCCTTTCTTGTGCAAATAGATGCAAAGAAAGAAACATAATGATCCAGCGCGGTTGTCTCTGTTCATCACAGAAAATTCTAAGCAGGTTGTAACTTTCGTTACTTGTACCAATTATATAACTGGTAAAATAACTAACAATATTTTTGACAATCATTTTACACGGAAATTTTTTGCATAAGTATTTGTAAGAACCGATAATTTTTGTCATAGCATTAGAGTTTCGGTAAGACTGGTCTTGCAGGGTAATGGAGCCTCCTATTAACAACCACAGAGCGCGAAGAGCGAAGCAACATAAAAATTCGTGTTTCGACTTGTAGTCCGCTTCGTTCTCCCCTTGTGCCCCTCAACCTCATCCGACACGGTGGCTCGCAACCGGTGGCTCAACCGTACGCAGTCTACCCTATATAAAAGCTTCGTAATCACATACTTTCGGTGTTGTGAGCTTTTAACAAAGAAATTTTAATTTTTAATCGGGAAATTGATGTCAACCGACGTTTCATTTCACTTTATTTGTCTGTCCAGTACAAATCATGGGATCCATTTTTAACCAACTTCCCAATGAGCTAGAGCTTTGAAATTTAAATATTTTCTTGTCTGTGCATTTGTTTTGTTTGGCAAATATGCGAAATTATTTGATACATATTAAAGATCAAACATATAAACTGAAAAGCTCATTGACATTTTTTAGAAAATATTTTAATGTGAGTTCTGTAGCTCAGTGCGTGGGGCGATTGCTTTATAACCTCAAGGTAGTGAGTTCGCGCCTCATCGATGCGAACGTTTATTTTCGTTTTTTTTTTTTTTTATGTAACAAATTCAAGTTTTCAGAAATTCACCACTGAAGGTGAAAAAAAAAAATAAATTGTATAAAATCAGTTTCTTTGATTTATTGCTAATTAGATAATATTTATATGTGGATTAAGTAGCTCAGACCACACGCCTGTTGCTTAGTAATCGTGAGGTTACGAGTTCGACCCTCAACAATGTCAATGAATTTTCTGCCGGTTTGTTTTTTGTTTCATACTTAATACATATGGAACTATTTCGGGTTTTTTAAACAAATTCTTTTGTCACCTTCAGTGGTGAATTCCTGAATATTCGAATTTTTAAAGTTTTAGACAGATTTCAAAAAAATCTTTTGTATGGATTTAATTTAATTTAATTAATTACTTTAATCTAGCTTACAACTGGATTTAAATGGATTATTGTAGAGCAATTAGCTTAAAGTTATCGAAAAATTACCGATAAATTTAAAAATTATTGGAAAATACTCGATAATTTCAATAAATAAGCTACAAATTATCTTCACGGTAGATCCCAATTTGTTAAATTCTAAGATTTCCTATCCAAGGAGACAGGGCCGGCCTAAGCCATCTACGCGCCCAGGGCGAATCATGCATTTGGCGCCCTTTTATATTTAATTATAATTAAAGAAGTTATTTTCTATTGTGTACCAAATTTTTTATTAAATTAATAGAAAACTTCAAACATGTTTTTATTATTATTAATTATATCATATTTTATCCATTCATTATCTAAACAATGTACGGTACCTACATATGTTGTGTGAGTTAGTCACGAAACATTTAATGAAAAACAAAAATTAAAAAATAGCTTAAGCATTATTTTCCTAGTTTTTTTCACCGAATTCCTTGATAACTCTGTCAAAATCTAGGTCTTCTGCAACTTGACTTTCAATGGACAGCGAGGCCAAACAAGTTAATCTTGTTTGAGACATAATAGACCCCAAGAACGTTCTTATCAATTTTAGGTCAGAAATGCTTCGTTCGCCAATTGCAACTGTCACCGGCATCGTTAACAGAATACGCAGCGATATCCAGGTGTTGGGATATAACTCTTGAAGATTGTACTTTTTGATAAAGTTTAATGTTTCGATAGGTGTTGTCAGTGGGTCTTCGATATAGTGTTAATAAAATAAATAAATAACTGGCCATTTCAGCCCTTGAAAGGACTTTGACCTAGCTTCTTATGATCAATTGTGTTGTGCGTGTTATTAAGTTTGTACACAATTGACCGAGAAATGGACCTACATGCTTAACGCCGACTCCGAACGGCGATGAACGGAATGTTCTTATTCTCAAGAAGCTTTACATGGCATTTTGATTACTTTCTGAGGTTTGCCATTGTCTGCAGAGAAGTGGCGGCCGTACAGAAAAATCATTTTAATTCAAATAATTTTCTGTCGCTGTGGGGTTCGAACCCGGGTCTCCAGGTTCGTTGACATAGAGGCCAAGCACCAAATGGTTTACTGTATTTAAATACAAGGCAGGATTAAGCTTTTTAAATTTGACTTCACCATTAGAAATTTAATTAATATAATTATTTAAACATTTGAAAAATAGCTACATATGCTTCATTAAACAAAAATTAATGCAGTTAAAGATTTTACTGGTACTGGTACACACATTCATGGAACCGTCGCACAGTGCTTTGTCCCATAGGCAAAATTAAAATAAAATAAAGTGCTTAGAATATTTAAGTAATATACATTTTTGTAAAGCTAACAGAGTACCTTAAATATATTCGTAAATAGAATTTATCATCTCGTCTTTTTGTTAACAGTAGAGGGCGCTAAAGTCAGAAAACGTTTGAGGTAAAACTGTTGAACGGAAAAACGGTTTTTACTGTGTTACAAAACAAATTTTTAAAATTTCATTTCTTATTGTATTGCTTTGAAACTTGACAGTTCAGTTTATAACTATAGGAACAAAAAAACAAAAATAATTTTTTGTAAATATTTTATATAAAAATGTTGTTTGTGCCATCGAAAACTGTTGCGATTTTTTATTTGGAATTCCCAAAATGCAAAAGTTTGATAGACTGAAATTTTTTTTTTTTAAGAGTAGGTAATCTTTTATTTGTGATTTTAGTACATTTTAAAGAGCTTAAATTGAATATGTAAAAAAGTTTTAGATTTTTCACCCGGAAATGTAAAAATGATATGAATTTTTAAAGACATATTTCCTAAGTTTCAGAAAAAGTTGCAAAGACCTAAGTTTATGGTACTGCCAAAATTTAAAAAAAATAAATTTATGCAATGTTTTTTGTTTATTACTATAAAAAATTAATCAAATTTTGATGTAGTGTACAATTTTTATTAAATAGTGACAAAAACTTACCAAAAATTGAAAGAATATTTTTTGTTTTTTTTGGCGGAAACCCTAAAGTTTTGCAAACTTTGAAAAAATTAAAAAAATATATAAATAAAAAGTAGGCGATTTTTTATTTTTCATTTATATACTGTGTTAACAAATCTTACCACTACTAAAAAAAAAATTTAAGATTTGTAACCGGAAATTTGAAATTTTGTATTTTTTTAAAACATCTATATTTTTTAGTTTTACAAAGACCAAAAATATGATTATATAATTTTTTCCAAGTAAAGGGCTCCAGCGACGTTCAATGTTCAATTGAATTTTTGCAATCTGTGCAATTTTATTGACTGTAGGTCTGTTTGAGAACTTTTCGAGTAAAAAATATCAAGTAACTTTTACTGCGAGAGTAAGACTGATTTTACTCTCTCAGTAAAAAATATCACAAAAAGTAAACGAACAAAAAGTATCAAGTAATCAACATTTGTTTGCAAACAGCTGATTCATGTTTTCCGTTTTGCTTTTCGTTTCATTGCTTTCCCTATGTTTCAACTCATTTACTCCATGAACACACTGCACTTTGTTGTGTGCACACTACATTTTGCGATTATCCCATACAAGAAAAACGACAAAAGAAAATACGAATAGAGATTTAATGGCTCATTTCTTATTAATGTCGGATCCGGAACTATCGTCACTTAGGTCTACAAAACACATAAAAAAATGATGAATTCAAAGAAATTGAGAAATACATTTTGAAAGAAAACATCATATATTACAATTAAAATTAATTATCTTATTTGTTGAGCAAATTTAGAAACAAATTTATTTATGACCCTTTTTAAAGAGAATATTAAATTATTTGCATTTTGATCACAAATGTAGCAAAAATTTAGTTTTTGAGAAAAAGGATATATTGGAGATGGTCATTTACTTGTATCGAATGAAGCCAAATTTCTCAGAGAGCTCAAAAACATAGTTTTATAAGTTTTTATTAGTGTTTAGTGCATTTTGATCACAAATGTAGCTAAAATTTAGTTTTTGAGAAAAAGGATATATGGAAGATGGTCATGTCCTTGTATTGAATGAAGCAAAATTTCCCAGAGAGCCCAAAAATATAGTTTTATAAGTTGTTATAAGTTTTCAGTGAATTCTGATCACTAATGTAGTTGCAATTTAGTTTTTGAGAAAAATTATGTATGGGAGGTAGTCATGCCCTTGCACCGAATGAAACAAAATTAACCACTAAGCTAAAAGACATATTTTAACAGATAGTTACCAACTTTCGATTTATTCTATATACAATTATAGCTAAAATTAAACTTTTAAATTTAAAGCTGTATGGGAGGTAGTCATGTCCTTGCACCGATTTTTCCAAAACTTCGAATTTTTCTTAATTAACATATTTTGAACCAGCACACCAAATTTTATTTTTCTGTGATAACTTCTCTAATTTTGCCGATTCACTATATGGGGACAAAGCACTGTGCGTCGGATTCAAGTTCAGCGTTCATTTTAATTACTACTTTAAGAGAGTAAAATAAAGTGTTGCACTCAAAGCACAAAATGTGATTTATAACAACAACTAACTAAAAAAAATGTAAAGAGAGCAAAGTAAGATCAATTAACGGTAATTTTTTAATGTGCTTTCTTTGATACTCTTTTGTTACGTGCGCTACTCAAAAACATAATTTTTTATCATTATGTCTGGGTTGTCAGGTGCAAGTGATTAAAAATTATAACTTAAAGCAAGTTAAGTGTATAGAAACTAAAAAATTGTTCTTTTTTGTAATAATTAACTAGAAAATAGTTTTTTTTCAATTTCAAAGTTTGTATCGTCACATCACCGTAAGTGAGACCACTTGTAAAATAAAATATTTTAATTATGAATTAAATAATGTAATGTTATTAATTAATCGAGAACACATTAATGGAGTTAGGTTAATGTATATTTCTACAGAGCAGATAGGAGTTTGAGTTTTTTCATCGGTTGAGCAAGAAATGGAAAGAAGTGCCGAATATTTCTGGTATCCAAAAACTTCATTGCATATCATCTGACAAAAAATTTAAAACAAAAGCAGTTCGAACCGCACTGCTTCAAAAAAAAATATTCTTTAAAATATAATAAACCCCTGGTCCCTGTCCGGCCCCTGTGTAATCCGGCACCCCCTGTAATCCGGCATGTCTGCTATTATTGAATATTTTTTTGACAATCTTCGCTAATGTAATTGTATTGATTGATTTTTATTCATCATTTTTGATTATTTTAGTATGTACAGGTCTATGTACACAATTATTTCTTAATGTAAAGTTATTATATTTTGTAAGTTCTGTAGCATTAACGACGTTCATTTTATAATAAAACGTAAGCTCTCTATTGTGTTGTTAAATTTACTTAATTTGACATACATAATGAAGTACAGTGAATCAAAAAAGTTTAGAAACAAAACATTTTCTCTCAAACAATCATTGAAATTTTACACTTTTTAAGCTGTTGCAAAAGCTGTTTTTTCCATACATATATTTTTATTCCATATAGGTATATTCACAACACAATAACAAAAAAATGAAATCAAAAACAATTACAATATTCGTACAAGTGATAAAAAGAACAAAAAGAACATTATTTCATAGCCAAACAAATTAAAAGTTATACAGAAAAAATGAAAGAAAAACTACTTTTTTAATATTTTAGTACTTCGTTTATAGTCTTTCGCATCAAGAACCGCTTGGAGTCTTTTTTTTCATTCCCAAAGATAGTTTTTCGAGCTCTTGTGGGGTAATTGCATTCCATTCTTCTAATATGGCTTGTTTAAGCGACTCTTTGGATGTAATATGATGGTGCATGATCATTTTTTCAATAAGGTCCCACACATTTTCAACTATGTTCAGATCTGGAGATTGGGGGGGTGTATGCAGCTGGTGTGGGACCTTGAAAAACAGCCATTCTATGACCAAACGCGACTTGTGCTTGGGGTCATTATCATGGTAGAAAAGAAACTGATTTCATCTAGCCCCATTTTGTTCACACTCTGCAGCAAATTTTCTCTCAAAATGGCTAAATATGTTCTTTATTCAGTATTCCTTCAATGAACTTCAAGTTTCCCACGCCAGCCGCTGAAACACACCCCCACACCGTCACACTACCGCCTCCATGTTTTATTGTTGTACAACATACAAAAATGTTGTATTTCGACTCGTCACTGAATACCACAGTTCTCCAAAATTGTTCCGATTGGGTGATGTGTTTTTTTGCAAACTCCCAGCGTTTATCCGCATTTCGCTTATTCATGAAAGGTTTTTTCGAGCAACTCTACCATGATAGCCAGCCTTATGGAGCCTATTTCGAACTATTTGGGCATTTACGTGGACATCATGAAATTTCTCTAGTGTCGCAGCAATCTTCGGAGCAGAAACGTTTGGAGTTGCTTTTATTTCTGACAAAATAACTCGTTCATGGCGCGTTGTTAAAGAACTTGGCCGACCAGATCGAAGTTTTGGTTGTAATGATACTGTGTATACATATTTATATATAACTAGTAAACCCGTATGGCGTTAAAACGCCAAAATGAGAAAAAAAAATCTAGTTTAAGATTGTTTTGTTTTTATTATTAGAACTGTTATCATTTTTTAACCTATTTCTGTGTAAACTACCATGTGACGTTGCGAAACTTTCACTGTTGGGTAGGATGAGTACTTAAAATTTTAACGCCATCAACAGAGCGGATTCGACTTAATGTCAAATATTATTGTGTGCGAATTCTGGGGCTTGCAACATTGCAACTTTTCTCAACGACTGTCTTAGGCTCTTATTAATAGTCATAGAAAATAACAGGGACCGGAACTTGAAAACGTTGCATTTTAAATGGAAAAAAAAAAATGTTTTCGATGGGCTAAGCTCAATTTTTTTTATAAGAATTCGCTAACCAATGCTTGCACCGGTTAGTAAAATGCATTCGACAGTATTACTGTAAGGATTAAAATCGGATTCTTTTGATAAGTCCTTTCACTGTATTAAGATTTCTCATCAGCATAACAATTGCATCTGTTTTGAGCGTTAAGTGGTGTCACGAAAGACCACTTGCCTACTTTAGTGCTATTAAGGAACTCCGTTGGGAAGGTTTTTTGTGCGGCACTTTTTCAGAAAAGGTTGTGCAAATGCTTTATACAAAACTTCAAGATAAGATAATAGTACAATTACTAACAAATTCATTTTGAAACCACACTTCGTCCGTTGATGCAAGAATAGCGTTTTCTTGAATGGTATCACTGTTTATGTCGTTTTATAAATCGTCATTAATAAAATCAATTCACAATCCGTGATCTAAAAGGAGCTGATCAAGAATTAACTTGTAGCAAATAACTTGAAAATTCCTTTTCGCCTTTGTCTAAACGCATGTTTTTTTCAAGTTTCATTGTTTTTACGTAAGATCAGAATTTTCTATTGTTACAACGTGTCCAGAATAAGAAATTTCTAGAACTGTTTCCTTAAAATCACCAGAAAATACAACTTTTCAAAAAACAGTTTACGAATGTCAGTTTACAATGCGAAACACACAATCAATTACTGTCAGTGCTACTGCAGGAATCATACTTGCTTCATCAATAGTGATAAGATGGGCATTATCAAAGTAGATTCCGTGCTCAAAATTGGGCTTCAGGCGTTAAGCCGACACAGATGTATCTCAAGAAGAGGTCTAGGAAGTTTGAATTGTCTGTGCAAGGTACGTCCTCATTCAACGAAGCTAGCGGCGATGCCAGTAAAGGCTACTGGAATAGTAGTTCATTTGCATGAACTTCCTATTTTGCGGCTGGTTCATAAATATAACATTTATTTGAATGTTTTTTGCTTTGCTCAACTGCTTTAATTATACAAAAGCATGATTTTGAAAAATTTCGGAAAAAAAATACGGAACATACTTCTAGGCATCCCATAGAAAACTTACTTTCTTTGCAGAAGATTGTTTTGCTTTTTTTGTTCAAATACACAATACTTTAGAAAAAGTAAGACCCTATTGCACATCTGCAGACCAAGACCTTTCTATTGATACCTCATTTATGAAAATCGCATTTACGGTATAGATTTGATGGTCATCACAAAAAAAGCGCTTGCGTAATAATAATATAGATTTTATGAACACTAGAAAGGCTTCTCCCGATTATTTAGCCAATATTTCGCACTTTATTATTTTGAAAATACAGCCTTAGAATTAATTAACGAACGTCCAGTGAGATTTCGGGTTTTTCCCCATTTTTAAGACAAAAAGACAAATAATCTGCGTTTATTACGAAAAAGCGAGTGACTGATGCGTATGTACTGACATTTATAACTAAAGACTTTAGATCCCGTTATTTAAAAGCTTTTTTCAAACGAAGCAATGTAAAGTTCAATCAAAAGCACAAATGTTTCTAAATGTGCTTTTCTATGTTTAGTTTTTTGTTTTTTTTTTTCATTTGTAGTAGGGTTGTCAATTCGGTTACAGTTAACCGGTTAACCGTTTAATATGACTAACCGTATTCGACGGTTAATAAAAAGTGACGAATAATAATCATATCCGATAACCGGTTATTTTTGGTAGGTTAACCGGAACTTCGGTTAATAAGCTCTAATACACAATAAAATGCTTTAAACACAATTAATTTTTTCTTTCACACACTCCAATGTTGTGTGAAAGTTGCTTAAGAACACATCAAACCATGATGTCTGATGTTAACATATATCATACAACCCTGTTTTGTTATCGATATCATTCTGCTATTTGCTCATTTCAGTTGACAGCTGTTCAAATAAATGTCGTTGTTCTAGCTACAAATTTAGTAAGACAAATGTTTTCATTGATTTTGCTTAAAAATTAAAGAGTTTTAATTGTGCACGTTTTTTCTTAGCAGTGTGATGAGCTTTGTGTGGAATTATTTCAAGAAAAATTAAAAGGATTTTTCCCAAGAACACTGAAATACAAGGAAAGAAATAAAATCAACGTTGACAAGAAATCTTCCTCTTCCAATGTACCTGCTAAAGACGGCGCTTCTATATCAAAAAAACACCAACATCCCTCGGTAATGCACCAATTGCTAAATATGTTGGAGCAAAACAAAATCTTGCCAAACAAAATTTTTGTTTGTTTTTAATTTATACATAACCGGTTAACCGGTTAATTTTTGGTAACCGTAACTGATAACCGGTTAATTAATTTTTTCGGTTAATACTGTTAACCGATAACCGGTTATTAAAATATTTCGGTTAATTGACAACCCTAATTTGTAGTGATAAGAGAGTTGTTTTTTGGTATGAATTTTTGATGTTGCGTTACAAATCTATATGAAATATTAAATATGTAAAAAAAAAATTTAGTTTTGTGTTAAAAGGGTAAAAATTGAATAAATGTTTTATAGAAACTGTTTTGTTTCTAAACTTTTTTGATTCACTGTATGTCAAACAATAATGAAACTTAATTGTGCTGCGAAAAGTGACTTAGATGGATTGTCTGCTCTTTTAATTGAAAAGTATAATTCATCTATGGCAAAGCCACTTAAATATATTTTTAATAAATGACTTTCACCAGGGAATTTTATTGACTGGAAACAAAAATAATATTGAAAACTACAGGCCCATTTCAAAACTGACATAAGGTCAGTAAACTTTTTGAACATGTTGTTAAAGAAAAAACTGGATTTGCAATAAAAAGTTTAATTTCGCCTTATCAACATGGTTTTGTGCGTGGACGCTCAACTAAAACAAATTTGATTTTGTTCTCTGAGTATTGTATCTCGAAATTCAAAGAAGGCTATCAAGTAGATGTCATGTACACTGATTTCACCAAAGCATTTGATAAAGTGTCACCCTCTTTTCTATTGGTGAAGCTAGCGAATATTGGCTTTCACTCTGCTTTACCCAAATGGTTTAGTTCTTATCTTTCGAATAGACTAAGCTATGTATATATTGATAATCTGACCTCAAATTCCTTCATTGATTCCTCTGGTGTGCCACAAAGTAGTGTTCTTGGCCCTCTTTTATTGTTAATTTTTATTAATGATCTGCGTTGCTCAATAACACATTCCCAATATCTACTTTTTGCTGATGACCTGAAAATATATCGTAAGAATCGTAATGCTTCTGATGTGCTAAAATTGCAAATGGACCTAAATGCCATCTACGAATGTTGTATTGAAAACCTTCTACATTTAAATCGTGATAAGTGTGTTGTAAATACATATTCTAAGTCCGTTTTAAATGACAATGGGTCTTATTTTCTTGGTAATGTACCTCTGAATCGAGTTATTGTTGTAAAAGACCTTGGTGTAGTATTTGACTCGAAGTTCACTTTTGTCAGTCACATAAACTTTGTTATACCTAAAGCCTATCAAGTCTTAGCTTTTGTCCGTAGAAATAGTCAAAAATTTATGGATCCCTACACTAAGGGAAAAAACGCATATTAACATTATCCACGCCTGAGTATATATTTCATTTAAATATTTACGTGGATAAATCAAATGTTTTCCTTACAACTCGTTTTTTTTCCGTATTTAAATTTTATTTATGCCACACACTGACACACTTATTCCATACAGCTGCCAAGCAGCCGCCAAGCAGCAACAGCATCGCACTCTGTTCCTGTGCGATGCTGCTGCAGTTTCTTCGCACCAGCAGTTGCAGGTTTCTTATAGTTCTCATTTAGTTAATGTTGCAAGGGTAATATAGCATGGATATTTGGCAAATATTATTTGTGAGTGCGGTGGTGAGTGCGATGCATGATGAATTCATGTGAGGTGGAGTGACAACTCGGTATTTTCTCAGGAATGTCACTCCACTCTACATGATTTCATCATGCATCGCACTCACCACCGGAACCACAAATCATATTTTCACAAAAAGAAAATAAAATATACCACTAAATGGCGTTTGATATGGACGCAGCTCATGGGAAATATTCAAACAAATTCTTTTTCAATTTCAATATTTTTATATAAATTTTCCTTTAATGCATGCGGTAGTTTTATTTTCAAATAGTAAATATTTGAAAGATATTTAAATATATTCGTGCATAATTTTAATGTATTTTTTATTAATTCTGTTTAAATATTTTAATATTTTATTTCATTAAAAAAGTATTTAAATAAATTTTAAATATTTACGTAGTCGATTTAAGTAAATGCGTTATTGGTCAAAAATTACTCGCTTTTTGGATAAATTAAAAAAGTTTTTGGATAAATTTTATATTTTTTTCCCTTAGTGTGTGTGTTAAAATCTCTGTACATCTCATTGGTCCGTTCAAAATTAGAATATGCTTCCATTATTTGGAATCGTTTTTATTCCTCGCACAATATACGCATTGAACGAATACAAAAATCTTTTTTAAGATTTGCATTGCGCTCCTTAAATTTTGAAGAACCTATCCCTTCCTATGATGCCAGATGAAAGCTTTTACACATCGAATCCTTGCAAAAAAGAAGAACTTTATTTTCCCTGTTATTTATTAATGATGTCATTGTTGGCTCAATAGATTGTCCTTATCTCTTAGAGTTAATTAATTTCAATGTTCCTGGTAGAATCTCACGTCATTCAAACATGTTTTATTTAGGCACTTGCCGAACAAAGTATGCTTTTAACTGGCCTATTAATAGAGCGCTACATGATTTTTCCATTTCTAAAGAATCTTTTAAAAATTTGTTACGAAATTTAATTTTTTAATTTAAAAGAAAAATCATAATTAAATTGTATCGTAGTCAGTAAGAATCAATGTTCATTGACTGAAATAAATAAATAATTTGTACTTCAGAGTATTACATATATAATCTTATCATTGGATCTGTAATTTGTCGGATTACAGGGTACTATTTTGTAAAAAAATCCGGGGTCTTAAGAAGTTCTATATCATCCGCCAAACTCGATAGTTCAACACTAATCTGCAAAACGTTTGTCGGATTACCGGGGGTCCACTGTACTAGAAATATCATTTTAAGACAACAACTTTTTAATTACAAATTACACTGTTCTACAAATATTTTTGTTATTTAATATACAAGAGCTCCATTTACAATTCTGTAAATGCAGAAAGTCATCATATATTACCACTTAATGAAATATATGCGTGGGATGTCTTGTACAGTTTTCGTGTAGAACAGTGTTATTGATGACCCGAATCAAAATTTAAGTTTTTTTATATATAATAGAATCCTTAAATCAAAATAATATGAAGAATTTATTGAGTACTAGCAACCCTCCGCGGCTTTGCCCCCGATGTATCTTAAAATAAAGTAATGATTTTTTTGTAAAAAATTTGTCCTATTATCGTTTTAATAGGTTTATTTTTTCCATGACATTAATTGCAATCATGTAAGAATTTCTGTATAAACAATGATTAAGCACAGACAATTTTATTTCGATTTAAGGAAACATGGCTCATAGCCGGAGACATTCCCCTACTTATTTAACCATATCATTAAATGGTATGAAATTACATTTTATGCAATGCACTTCGGCTAATTAACACAATTTGTAGCTCAATTGAATAAAACTCGTATTCGATAACGTGAATTGTTTTGGAAAGATATTGGTTTTAATAAGTCCTTACCTTTTCAAATGTAAATTTATGTTTATGGAATGAGTTAACCCTCTGCAGCTGACGTCGTAGTCTGACAGACACCGTAAATCAAAACTTCGTGTGTACAAATGTTAAATTCAAAGATAAAAAATTCGTTTTTATCTTTTAAAAAACCGTATTTTATTTAAAATTTTATTCTTATGTTAGCTTAAAATTATTAGCTGTCATATGGAATAAGATCAAGAAAGTTACAGTCAGAAACTTTATCATGGAAAATCAGTTAAAAAGTGTGGTCTGCTAGACCCCACGTCAGGTATATTGTTAAATTTGGAGCACGTCAGCTGCAGAGGGTTAAAAATACTTTTTATCTTTTTCAATAAATTAAATCAAATTAAGTTAAAATATTTTCATAGGTCTTATTTCAGTGACGAAATTATTCACTAACACTATGCAATGCCGTAAAAACATGCTAAAAAAGCCATTCAACCCATACCAATACACAGCTTCAAAGCGATGTAATTTGCATCGCACGGCGTTTCAATTCAATTGCACTTCTATTTTGCAGCTTAAGAATTCTGCACGCAGCTATTCAGCGTTTTGAATAGAAAAACTCTCTCTAAATAATGAAACATTGAAGCAGCAGCAACAAACGACACACTTGGAGAAAATGCTTTAAATTTTAACTGAAGGGAATTCTGCTGTTCGCGAACAAAGAACTATCTCTCTCTCTCTGCTTCCATACAGAGAATCTCTTTTCTGAGCATTGAGCAGCATTTTGAGCAGTGAGCAGCGAAGCCAACCAACAAATCAATGCTTGCAAGAAAATGATTTTATTTTTCAATAAAATATGAATTTTACTACCAAACTATTGATCTTAAATGCACGTCACCAGCGAATTTTTTGTTGGAATCGGCAAGATCATTCATTTGTCCATATATCATATTCACTTATCTTTTACGGTTCAAGCAGAAAATGAAAAAAGCGCCATATTTTTCCAAAAATACCGAATTTTGTCAGTTTCTCAGCCAATAACTTCTAAGCTTTGCAATATTTCGAAATTTTAAGTTACGGTGTCAATCTACAATTAATTACGATTTGAATAGTGAAAATTTTATTTAAATCCGTCCAGCCGTTCTTGAGTTTACTTGCATCAACGCCAAAAAGGTTCAATACTTCAAGTTTCATTTTTATATAATAGTAAGATAAGATCATACGTATCATATTTTGGGTTGAATAAAAATAACTAAAGAAGATTACATTATTCCAGATTATATTAAAAAGAAAATCATAAAAAAAAGTGTGCACACTTCGCATATTCTTTCGTTCTGATAGTTGCAGACAAAACCTACTTATATTTTTTGTTACGTAACGCGCCCTTTTTGGTTTGCTTTTATCTTTGGAGCTTATAAAGATTTTTTTTTTATATCTTTGGGCCACTATTTCGATCGCTTCCATCTCTTACACTTATTAAAGTGATACTAGAGTGCCATTCAAAAATAGAAACCGGACATAAAAAGTTTACATTTTTCTTTGCTTTTTCTTAATTTTAAGCAAC
Organism: Pherbina coryleti; assembly: GCA_943735915.1. Lineage (NCBI taxonomy): Eukaryota > Metazoa > Arthropoda > Insecta > Diptera > Sciomyzidae > Pherbina > Pherbina coryleti. The sequence continues at coordinate 9,879,257 of OX030953.1, read as the reverse complement.
ATGAAAGGCGTACGAACATTACGTGCGCGACTGTGGATATAGAATTATAAGATATTGTTTTTTTTTTTAGTCAAATTAATTTCTTTTGTTAGATAATCAACATAAAACTAAGTTTTTACATTACTTAAAGTTAAAGTTTTACTTGCTATGATTTAATTGAAAAGCATAAAATTTCAATGAAATAAAATTAAAAAACGAAGAGTATAACGGTGGATACAAGCAACAAAAAATATGAAAACTCTTAAAATATTCCAAGAAAACTATAACACTCGGATTTTTTTAGAGGAATCTCCTTACCATACATATTAATTGAATATGAGCTTGTATTACTTTTGCTTGTTCCAGTTGCTAGGAGTATAAGGTGACTATAACCACAATGTATTTGTGCTCTCAATTATCTTAAGTTATACTACTTACTTTTCTAAACGCAATTAGAGTACTTGTTTTATGAGGATATTTTTGTCCTTTACATCTACCAACTGTTTTCGATAGTTTTACAAAATAAGAAATGCAGTTATATCCGAATCATACTTTTCATCGTCAGCTGTGTTTCCTCCATAAACAACAATTTTTCCTGGTCAAGTCTCAAACTATTATATTTCACTTTTTACTATACTGCCGTCATAAGGAAGAGTGCGGCATCTACATATTTCAATATTCTGAGATAATCGACTTACAGTAATTTATCAAAAATTCACTGACTAGAGTTTGGATGGTAATAAATATTTGGTTCTTGAGCATAGTAATATTCATTTTTTTTTTCAACATGATTGATATTTTACAGATTTTTTTTTAAATGCAAAAACTGTGGAACAGACAGTGTAGATGCCGCTTTTGTGCTTGAATGATTGCTTTAATTTGTGAAGACATGACACTTCAGGTTAAAATTTTTAGCAATTCATCAAAAAATTCGTAATTTTTATCTTATTTTCTTGAAGATGAAAGCAATATGTTTAAGAAAAAGCAATAAAACTGATTTTGATTTTCATGCTAGATGCCGCACTCTTCCTTATGACGGCAGTATAGTTCAATGAAATCAGCGCATTTTCCAGGGTTTCTTACATCAAATTCAAAAGATATCTGAAATGTGTTTTGGTATTTAATACAAAAATTAGTTTTTAATTAAAAAGGTGTACTTTACCAGTCCAGGTCTAGATCTAAATATCTTGGAAACATATCTTCGTCAGATCAAATATTTCATATTGGTCATTTTTGGGACATATCTCTTTTAACTTCTGAACAGCTGTTTGAAGACCTTGCATATCAACTTCCTCAGTATATTGTGAAGTTATAGTATGTTAGAATGATCATTTTGTTTGTTTAAAATTCTAGAACTATTACAAAGTGATCTATTAATGGTACGCAATCTAAATGCAAAGAAGCCACTTCTTGTAATTGGATTGTAAAATATACCCTAAAGAAATTATAAAACCGAATTTATTTATTATACTTACATTTTACTTATAACTTATGAAATTTTCAGGACCATGGTTTTCACCCAACCGTGGAGAATTACAAGGGTAGCTTTTGCCCACAGGATTTTATTTTCAGTTGATGGATAAGTTCCATGAACTTCAATTAAATGTCCAATTATTATATTTATAAGCTTACTTTTTTATGTTAGCAATATTAAACTTTATAGTATTCAATATATATTTACTATTACAAAATATGTGCCAATTCACAAATTCATTTGTCACTCTAAAAAACTTTGATGAACGACTGACAAAACTCAATTGCAAAAAAAAAAAAACGTACACAAAGAGGTTTTCATGTTTTGTTTTTAAAGTTTTTTGAATTTTCCCGTTAGAGTAGTCAAATTAAGTGAAAAATAATGGAGAATTCGAAGTTGTTTTTAGGCCCTGCAAGAAATAATTTTTTCTATGGTTTTTATACGATTTTTGTACTGAACGTCACACATCAGATATACGGGAAAAATCACTAAAAATTTGAAAAATGTTGTAAATGAAAGCTTACTGTGATGTTTGTTAAGGTATTTAATCAGTTAAATTAGCTTTTGCAGAAATCGCCATTTCAGTTACAGAAATAATAATTTTTTACCAAAAATAACTACATATTTTACAATTTTAACGGGAAAAAATTAAAATTTTTCTCCAAAAAGACATCAACATAGAGGTTATTTTCAAAGAAGTAGACTTGCAGCAATAAAAAATAAAAACTGTTAAATAATAAGCGATTTCAGAAAAAACAGAGTGACAGAGTGAGGTTTATTCTTTTACAGAAAGAAAAGTAAATATAAAGTATATAATTCAGCTATACATAAAATTTTCATTCAATTTTTTTTTCTTTATTTTTTTACAAAAAATTAAAAAAGTCAATAGCTAGTTGAACTTGTATTGAAATTTATTAAGACTTCACGTTTTACAATATAACTTCTAAACCCTTTAAAACCACATCTTTATTTTATATCTATACCACATATATTTTTATTTATTTATTATAAAGGTATAACCTGACGTAAAAAAATGAAAATTATAAAAAAGAAAAAATTATAGCACGTGTTGCTGGCATGGTATTAAACTTAAACAAATTAAGAATGAATCAACTTATTGCAATATTTTCAAAAATTTTGTACTTTTCCTCAAAATATATGAAATAACTTTTCCAATGATACTATATTACCGGTAATCGGTCTTAAGTTGAGCTACGTTGTCTCAAAACAGACCCTATTTTGGACGCGAAAAATTATTCTAAAAATTTATAACTTCGAATTTGGTTTTCAAATCAATAAACCAATACAAGAAAAATATTTGAGCCAAACCGGAGATGATCAGCGCAACTGATCACTTCAATGTAAAATGGGCGATATCAGTTAGTAAAAACAAAAATCAGGTCAAAGTCAAACATAGGTACCATTATTTTTGCTTTCGTTTATATTCTTCATTTCGTTCCTTATCTAGCTTTATTTTTTTCCTGGTATCTTCGTGCACTTTCAGCAGGCGTTAACTTTGCTATTTTACTCTTAAATATGCAAAAACGAAATACAAAATGAATACTTCAGCCATTGGTGTGACATATCTTAAAAGTGACGTTCAATACATATACCACTTTTTAGTTTTTTCTTTGGAATTTTATTTTGCAAATATACTAAAACAAGGAAATTAATCAAAACCTACGAAATAATGATTTTAAACTTGGATTTTTTTTTAACTTACTATTTTTGCGTAACGTTCAATACATTTTTACACGTACTTATCATGATGAACTCAGAAAACACAAAGTTTTTAGAATTTCATGAGAACTAATTTCTGCACTTCCTTAATATGACTTATTTGTCATCTATACCTCTCCTAAATTAAAACTAACGAAGTTAAAAAAAAAGTGACGTTCAATACAATGCTTAGGGACTAAATGTAAATCGAAAGCCAAATTCGCGATGACAATGTTTTGAGAATAACAACAAATTAAAACATAAGAAATAAATGCTGCCATTAGAAAACAGTTATTATTTGTTATATTTTTGCATTGTTTTCAACTTTTTTCACGTTTTCAATCAAAAAGTGTAACTGGGACATAGGTTTTTGTATTAAGCGAGTACGAGAGAGCAATATAATATTCTTCAAAACAAATATCCAAACATTTTTAGGATTCTGAAAAATATGTTGTCAGTAAATATTCTTCAGTGATCACTTTCTCATTTTTTATTCGTTTTTTCTTTTTGAAAAACAGAGTTAAAAGAGCGGGGACGAAAAAAGAGCGTTTTAGATGCAATTGACCCGTATACGTTTCTTTTGAATTTTCTCTACAATTTGATTCCGAGAAAAGCCGTAACATGTTTAGTTTTCTAAAACATGATTACACCGTAAATAGTAAAAAGAACACAATATTGAGTGAAACTCAAATTAAATACGTATGGATAACAAATTTATATTATCCCGACAATGGATAAATTTACTACACAATATGATAAAATTATGAAATATTTATGGTGTTTTTACAATTCACATCGCAATTTACTGTGTATAAAATATATTTGCACGTTTTTCGCTTTGCTCTACTGCTTTGATTATAGATTGGAATGATTTTGAAAAATTTCAGAAATTCAAAAAAATATCACATAGTTTTAGGCACCACACAGAAAACTGACTTTCTTTGCAGAAGATTGTTTTGCTTTTTTTTATTTAAACACAGAATATTTAAGAAAAAGTAGGACCTTATTGCGCATCTGCAGAGCAAGACCTTTCTATTGATACTCCATTTATGAAAATCGCATTTACGGTATAGATTTGATGATCATCACAAAAAAAGCGCTTGCATAATAATAATATAAGGGGTATTCACACCGAACTCGTTAGTTTGTTATTTGGTTAGTTGTTACTTCTTAAGTTTGTGAAGTGTGAACACATCCTTTCGTTTAATCTCGTTAGCTGGTAGTTGTTATGGAATAACAGCTGATTTTGCTTTTCATAAATTACAATTGCTTAAAATTTATAAATAAAAAGCGGAAAATGCCACAGACAGGGGCAACTTCTGAAATAATTCAGCATTTGACTGCAAACGCTATGCAGAATACAAAAAGTTCAATTTAATTTGTGTTCAGATTATTCCTTTTAAGGCGCTAAAATTCCATGGAGTTAAAAATATGGAAGCCAAACAACGAAAAAATTATCAGGGTTGCTAAGTTGTTACTTTGTTGCTCGGTAGTTCGATACTGTTAAAAAAAAAAAAAAAAAATAACTGGCCATTTCAGCCCTTGAAAGGACTTTGATCTAGCTTCTTATGATCAATTGTGCTGTGCGTGTTATTAAGTTTGCACACAATTGACCGAGAAATGGACCTACAGGCTTAACGCCGACTCCGAACGGCGATGAACAGAATTGTTCTTATTCTCAAGAAGCTTTTCATGGCATTTTGATTGCTCTCTGAGGTTTGCCATTGTCTGCAGAGAGGTGGGGTCCGTGCAGAAAATTTATTTTGATTCAAATAATTTTCTGTCGCTGCTGGGGTTCGAACCTGGGTCTCCAAGTTCTTTGACATAGCGGCCACGCACTTTAACCAACTACGCCACGGACGCCAACTTCGATACTTTTACAAAAACAAAATGCATGTAAAAAAGTAACAGCTAACAAACTAACGAGCTCGGTGTGAGTACCCCTATAGATTTTTGTAGACAAAAATAAAAATTTTTGAAATTACATGTATTTCCCCCATGTATTCAGCTTAAATAACTCATTTCTATTTTTGAATAATGCTGCAACCACTACTGAAATCTTGCTTCTTCTTGCAGATATTACGAAACGGGCTCGATCAAGCCGCGTGCAATTGGAGGCTCTAAGCCGCGTGTTGCCACCACGCCAGTTGTGCAGAAAATCGCCGACTACAAGCGCGAGTGCCCGAGCATTTTTGCCTGGGAGATACGTGACCGGCTGCTGTCAGAGCAGGTTTGCAACAGCGACAATATACCAAGTGTAAGTATCTTAAGATCAAGACAAAAGCAAGACACCAACTTGTGCTCTATTTTATATATGTGGCTTTTTTTTGTTTTGTTTTGTCGTTTGTTTAAAATTTAATTCAATTCCCTAAAGCTGTGCGTTTTAAGGCACAGCCAGGCTAAACCCACTCTTAAACTGGATTAAGATTTTCAAACTGTAGTTGCTTTATTTATTATTTGTTCCTTTTCTTTTCTTTTGGTTGATTTTGTTTTTTTTTTTCTTCTTTTTGTTTTTCTATTTTTAAATCTGTGGGATCTTGTGAGCTTGCAACAGTGCTACAATGAAGCCCAGCTAATGCGGCCGCCTGGGCACACGATCATAAGTCGTCTATACATTGTCTGTCTGTCTGTCGCCACTCTTCAAAAACAAAGTAATCAGGATAATCCCTACTCGACCATAACAAAAGAGGAGCACCAACTAATGGTGCCTTAAATTGCTGCTTTGTGTGTGTGAAAATGGAAACAAAATATTATAAAAATACAAGCGAAAAAATTGAAATGCTTAGATGCGATTGATACATTTTTGAAAGTAATGCTTAATCCGGGCTTAAACCCGGTTCACATGAAGATGTATACCTGCGGCACAGTTTTTTGGGCTTTGTACTGCTCTTCTTTGATTTTTTATCATTATCAGCAAAACAGTTCTTTTTTTGTCTATCTTTAAAAAAGGCGGCAAGATAAGCTCGACTCGCATTTATATGAAGTATGAGCATAAAAAAGTATTTTTATTACTATACAGATGACCTTATGTAATACGAATGTGACGAAAATGACATTGGCGGCTCTATTATACGAATGGCGGTGAACTATTTTCTGTTCGATTTTTGCCGTTTGCAAAGAAACCGTCATGAATTGAAACAATTTCAATGTTTGAAACTAGATTTTCAAAATGATGTACTGTGCAATGGAAAAATTTATCGTTTGTTTTTTTTTTTCAATCAAGTCATTATTATTTATTTTATTTTATTCATTTTCATTAGTACAAAAAGAACCATGTTCTTTTAAAGTACAAAGCATGAAACAATGATACATGTGATTTGGTTAAAATTTAATAGTAAACAATACAAAACGATAAAACAAAAATTAAAAATACAGTACAGACTTAACATAGATGTAAATTTAAATGTAAATATAATTCTAAATATAAGGTTACAAATAGTAAAGAAAAAGATAGAAATCGTTGAAGATAAAGTGACAAAAAAGATAATTAAAAGAAATATTTAAAAGGAAAGATTGAGAGAACTGAATATTGTTAAAGATCTTGTGGGGAAAAATGTTAAATAATGGCATACTTGAATTTAAGTTCACTTACTTACTATAGTTTTAAGATGAGTTGGTAGTGAATTCCATAGTCTGATGGCATTGATGAAAAATAGTCTTGTTGAGTTTTGAAAATTAAAGCTAGGTAGGATTAGCATTGGGCTTCTGAGCGACTGACCAAAGTGCAATTTCTCATAAAGGTAAAGAGGGGTTTTGTGTTTTAATTAGTTTGTGCAAGAAGATGCAGTTGCGAGCGTTGAGGTAACTTATAATGTTACAACCAAGTATGCAGCAGAGATCTGCATGTATGGATTCATTTGCTGTTTCAAGTTCCTTTCATTTTTCAACTCCCTGCAAGTTGAGGCAGGCAAGCAACAAGTTTGCGTGAATCATAGGCAGCAAAAATCAAGTCGCCAAATGTAGAAAACTTGAAATGTAGAAACTTGAAATGTAGGGAAGAAGCAATTATTTTGCCTACAAATCGTTTATTTTCAAGTCTGTTTACGAAGTTCGTGGAATGAATAAATTTTGCGAATTATGGATAGGAAAAAACTAAACAAAAATTACTGCTCCATTATTTACTGCATTTCGGTTGCAGTGTTTCTCGGATTGCTTGTCCTATATTAGCGTTTGATGCCTTATGGAACACAGCAACGTTTTTGTCTACATCATTGAGCTGATCATTCTTTTTTCTCACATAATTGACATCCACTGAATTATTGATTGGGAAAAATTTTAAAATAATACAAAAATTATATTTCTACTTAAAAACTTACTTTGTTCTTTTGTTTACAACTTACTGCTTTGAATGTGAGAATCAGAAGAACTTTTTATTTTAGAAAATGGCAACTAGAGATCGGCAACCCGTTTCGATAACTCAACTTTAAAATCGAAAGTTCAGCTATCGAAACAGGGATGCTATGTCAAGTGCATTTACATGGTACAACAATAAACTGTAATTTTTTGACATCCGTCAGTTTTCGCTTCAAAATAAAAAGGCAGTGCAATTAAATTGCCGTGAAAAAATGTTGCCCAGCAACGTGCTGCAAGCATTTGTTGCGGCGGAACAGTGTACTACTCTGGCCATGGTGTAATAATAATAAGGTGTTAGTGAATTTTTGACAACACCAAGAATAGCTTTATTTCTGTCAAAAACTTGTGAGCAAAAGAGAGGAGCCGTTGATAGTTGTCAAATTGTATTATTTGTTTGAGTAGCTAGATGATGATGTGTTATAGTTTTTATAGGTTATTGTGCGAATAAAGTTTAAATAAATATTTAATTCAATTAATTGTGCCGTGTTGTGTTGACAAAAAGTTATTGTAGTTGTCCATCGCCCATTTGCCAAGTTCGCCATTGAATGGTTTTGTCATTATATCAAAAACGTGCGCTGGAAGGTGCCACCGACATGAAGCTTTGGCCAGCATGCAAATTGTCTTGCATTCACATCGACTGCTTCAAGAAAATATCGAATGCCATGAAAGAAGTTCAATACCTCAACTGATAATAGTCATAAAAAGAAGTGGACATGGCATTGAGCTTCGACCGATTGCACGTTAGCTGATTTATTTTCATTCCAATCCACCATCAGCTGTTTTTGACAGGAGCGGGGCGAAAAAATGTATAATTTTGAGAGAGAAGTGTCAAATTCACTAACACCTTATTATTATTACACCATGACTCTGGCGAACATGTTGTGAAAATTCCCACACTTGTTTCTCAGTTGTCATTTATTGTATGGAGATTTTCGTGGAATTTCGCGTGCAACTATACTTTAGTTGAAACTGTCAAAATCACAAATTGTCACAAAACTTTCAAATTGCAACATACTACATCATTTTGCCTTATGTCAGGTATAATTAGGGTAATTCACAATCTTGTGCAAATGGTTTTGCATCATAGCATTTGCAAATTGGTAGAGTATATTTTTACTCAACACTTACAAAATATAAAGAGATGCACTTACTAGGCTTTTGCAAATATGCAACACTTAAAATCCACAGTTTTTATTTACTATACGAATGCAAGACTGAATTGCAAACTGACAGCTGATTAAGAAAAAAACAAAAATGAAGGCAAAAAGAAGTGTTGCAAAGTTAGCCGAAAAAGACCGTTTACAATTGATGGGAAATTTTTACAATTGCATGAATTTACAAGCTCAAATACACAAGATTGTGAATTGACCTATTGGTGGCAAAATTGCATCGTGGCAAAATTTTACGAAAAATATTATTTGAAACATTACCAACCGTTTATTTACATTTGTAAAAGTGCAATTTTATGCAATGCATTCTTATTGATTATGTTAATTAATTATTGTTGGATTATTACTGATATATTTTTTGTGACAAAATTATCAACCAATATTACTTTGTGCAACGTCATTATGTGGGTGGATGTTGTTGTTGTCGTTGTACAAATAAGCAGACAACATCGGGCATGACAAATAATAATTGCATTCTAGACGTGCACGTTGGTGTAGGCTGTATGTATTTGTTTGTGTATGTGCGTGTGTGTGTGTGTGTTTGCTTTAACAATGAATGACCGTAGTCATCCGTAGTGGCAGCAGCAAAGTGACGCTTGATTAAACTAGTCGCATTAATGCGTGACAGAATGCTACTCAAATGCATGCGGATAACAATTTAATCGGTTTGTCAGTCGAATCGATTAAAACGCACAACGTGGGTGCTTCTCAATACATATATATTTATACATATATATATATTTTTTAATTGAATTACATGCAATTAACCAGCCAATCCCTAGTATGCAACACACACATTGTTACTGTTACTTTCTGCATAGGCTAAGTACATACTTACATAAATGTGTACGAGTGCCTACATTCTTGTTTGAGACGATGAGTTTTTAATTTCTTATTTTTTTAACTGCAATAACCAGTCCATTTTTGTAACAATTTCACTGTAAAACCAGTGATCAGCGATTGTAACAATTTTTCTTTATGACAAGGTCACTACATTGATATATTTCGGGAATAAATATAGAGATCGAATTTTATTTCTTTGTTGTTTTTCGAAATATTATCCTGTATCCTATTTGATTAATACTTTTTTTGGGGGGACTGTGATTTCCGGGGCGCTGCTATTTGACGATGGATTCGTCAAGTTATTTCAATAAAAATAAGAAGAGCTGAAGGAAAAATTGATTTATCGATTTGTTTTCTAGTTGTCGATTTTTTAAGACAACATTTTTTTATAAGATCTTCGCGTTAAAGACGGTGTCAATGGTGCGACGACATTGCAAATGTAAAAAAAGTGTTTCGGCAGCGATAAAATAAAAAAAAAAATAAATAACTGGCCATTTCAGCCCTTGAAAGGACTTTGATCTAGCTTCTTATGATCAATTGTGCTGTGCGTGTTATTAAGTTTGTACACAATCGAACAAGAACCGGACCTACATGCTTAACGCCGACTCCGAACGGCGATGAACGGAATGTTCTCGTTCTCAAGAAGCTTTACATGGCATTTTGATTACTCTCTGAGGTTTGCCATTGTCTGCAGAGAGGTGGCGGCCGCACAGAAAAATTATTTTGATTCAAATAATTTCCTGTCGCTGCTGGGGTTCGAACCTGGGTTTCCAGGTTCGTTGACATAGCGGCCACGCACTTTAACCAACTACGCCACGGACGCCACTATCCATTATTGATACTTAACCCTTTTATCCGCGAATTAAAATGGGGGGGGCTATAAGATTTTTGAGGACAAATATGTGTTAATCTTGACCAGAAGCGCAACCAAAGGGGGGTTTTGGGGCTTAACCCCCCCCCCCCCCCCCCAACTATTGTTACAAAAAGAAAAACATGATAAGTAATTACATGTTTTTATCAAAAGCGCGAAAAACCCAAATTAAATTTTCAAACCGATTGCGGTTCAAGCATAACACTTCGCGACAGATATTTTTGTGCCGGAGATTTTTCAGCTGATTATAGACAAATTGGGTTCCTGATTGCAGACATAGACTTCGTTTTTCTCCATCAGCTCGAGTTTTTGAGCTATAGGCAAAAACATGAAAATCAGTTCTTTTTCTGATAATTTTCAATGAAGAAATACTAGACCTTTAAATTTTTGCACATGGTTTTGCAAGTGGCTTCGAAACAGTGCCTCGAAGAGTTAAATATTTGTAGTCATCAAAAACTGAAGAAAATTTGTCCTACTAGATGGATTGAGAGATACAACTCGGTTACGGTTTTGTGAATTTTTTGGATGCCATAATATTGGCATTAGGCAAAATTTCCTGTTGGGAGGATACAAACACATCCAGCTGATGTGTGACATATAATAAAGAAACTGAAAAAAATGATAGCGTCTGTTGTTGGCATGGCATTAAAATTTGAAATTAAGAATGGGCCAACTTACTGCAATTTTTCCAAAAGTTTTATATTTCTTTTTAAAGTTTTAACACATCTTTGCAGTGTGTTAACCAAGTATTTGGTTATTCATATATTTAATGAAAATTTCTTCAAACTCGAAACATTGATTTGACACAAGCAGTCGATTTAGCCAATATCAGTTTGCAAGAAGTAAAAAATGTAAGAGATAATGCTGAAATAGAATTAAAAAGATTGTATATAAATGCTGAAAAATAAGCACAAACCAATGGCTTCATTTTGACGAGACCAAAAGTTGCATCTTTCCACCCTGACGCACAATCTGTTGAATCGTATTATCGGATATCGATTTACATACCTTTCTTGGATACATTTATCAAAAGCCCGAGTGACAGATTTTTAAAACATAGAGGTATTCTAATTGGATTTCAATCACATTTTCCTGATGCAAAAAAATCGCTAAATGTTGAAGCTTTAGGAGCTTTTGAAAAACTAATCGCATTTTATAAAGATGATTTGGAAGGAGATTTTGATGACCTAAAAAATGAGCTGGATGTTTGGTATAAAATAAGTAATAAAAAAGATTATGATGGTAAAAACACAGTTTTTCAAGCCATACAACAGTGCAATAAGGATATATTTCCAAATATATATAATTTACTTATTATCCTTGCAAATCTTCCAGTAACTTCATGTGAAAATGAACGAACATTTTGAGTACTTCGCCGACTCAAAACCTATTTAAGAAGCACGATGTTGCAAGATAGACTAAACGGCTTCACATTGCTTTATCTGTACTGAGAAATGTCACCATCAGTGGATATTATTTTAGATAAACTCGCTGAAAGTAAGCGTAAACTGGATTTAAAAATATAAGTTAGTTTCTTTTATTATTCTTAATCGCCCTAATCCTGTAACTAAAGTCTTTTTAATGTAAAAATAATAAATAAATTTTTTTCTATTCTAATAAATAACTATTTATAAAAATTTTATCATTATGTTTGCTGCCATTGTGATGGAATTAACGTTTTGAGTGCAATATTTGGACTAATTATACCATAGCCGCTATAGTTACGTACATTTTCTTTTATATGCATATAATTATAAAAGACCCCCCAAAACAAATTCCTGGTTGCGCCTCTGATCTTGACTCAAATATGAACTGACAATTATTTCGAGGTCCTTGGTGTCGTGGTTCGTTTGCAACAGGATTTTATCTGTAGGGAACATTGCACGCAAAGAAAAAAACCGATTATAGCCAGTTTGTCGCAAACGAACTTGGTTTGTCGTGCTTGAAATCGTTATTTGAAAATGTTTCAACAGTTATCAGTTGCGAGAAACGCGTCATTAAGTTGTAGGAAATTAATTTCGTTTGTCATAAAAGCGAGTGATTTTTAAATTGCAGCAATTGACCGTCAACGATCAATTCGAATAGACCTCACATCAACGAATAGACCGATCCTTGGCAACCTCTTTGGTTCAACTATGGACTCAGTCCAAAAAGGTTGGAATGAAACTACTCTGGTACGTTGTCAAAGCCTAGTTGAATCTATGACTCGATGCTGGCAGGCTTTAATCAGAGTCATAGGCTGAAAAAAAATGATGTTTTAGATTGGCCGGCACAGTCCCCGGATCTCAAATTAATCTCCGGGGAATTAAAATTAAGTTTTGAATGCATCTTCAAAACAGGCATATTCGAATTTGTACTTTTTACTTTGTACTGATAATTAGAGTCATTTTTGTTTAGAGGTAATCACTGTGCCTCGTATTGGTAGCGAAGCACTTTAAAAAAAGCAATAAATTTTATCATAGCTTTAAAAATTTGCTCTCTGCCTCCAATAAAAGCAGCACCTTCTATATGAGTTACAAATAGAAAAACAAACAAACACAGATACACACACAAACGAAAATTAAGCTATAAACACACAAAACAATAAACATGCAGAGAAATAAAGTCGGCAGACCGTTGCCAATTATGCTGATTGGTTCACTGCACAGCAGCCAATCATGTGCAAGATGTATTCTCAGTGCTCAGTGCCAACAACAATAAAAACAACAAAAACAGTAAAAACGTAAACAAAAGCACTCTCTGCACGTATACCGTAATGTTGCGTAACTTTACAACTAACAATAAGAAAAAGAGTCACATGCGCGCTCTTGCTAGTCACTCTCGGCTGTGTTTTGCTTATATGCTTATTTTTCTTCAAGTTGCCTCTTGTCATCTCTCTTTTTCTCTATTGAAAATAAGCCACACGCACAAAGTGCTGTATAAAAAACACTCTCTTGATTTTTTACAAGGGTTTTAGCCGATGAATGGCGGGCAGGGCAGAAGAGCACCAGAGCAAAGCCGAAAGATAAGTGTTACTTTTGCGTGCCTGCGTGTTTGCGTGCGTGTTGTATGGATGTTTTTTGTGGGTGCGCGAAAAAGAGGCGTGCATGTGTGGCCGCACCCTGCTTGTTAGGAAACAAGCGACTTCATTTAGACTAATTAATAATAATTTGATGATTCTCTGATAGCGAGAATTCATTTTGAACGCAAGCATTTGTTGTTGTGTTTTTAATTAAAATATGCTTGTTTTTGTTTATTCTGCTGTGTTTTATGAAGCCTTAAGGCGCTGTTACTTTTCTTTTAGCGGTAATAACTAGGATAAGATATTGAATTAAATAGATGTGTGGAGCTGTATGGTATGATCTGGAGCTAAAGGGGAGTGGGTGGATTTCAGGCAATGTATTGTGACAAAGTTCGAATCTCGGACTCTCTAAAGCAAGTTTTCTTACAGATATAAATATTTTTGTTTACAAAAATTTTTTCATAATTTTAAATAATCACTCGTTCCATTACGTTTTGGGCGCACTTTTCAGCGAGTGGGTTGCACTTTTCTATAAAATTGGGACTAAGAAAATATCTGATGTGAAATAAAGCTTCAGATCCGATTATAGAATTTTTGAAAAAGTGGTGATGGTTTTCTGCTGAAAATAACTTTTTGCGTCGACACTTCGATGATCGGCACTGGAGAGTATTTTTTTGGAAAGTCATAAGCCCTATTCTGGCAGCATAACTAAGCTCACCGCATTAACAAAATCTATAGTATTATTACGCAAGCGCTTTGTTCGTGATGACCATCAAATCTATACCGTAAATGCGATTTTTATAAAGAGGGTATCAATAGAAAGGTCTTGCTCTGTAGATGTGCAATAACTTACTTTTTCTTAAAAATTGTACATTTAAACAAGAAAAACTAAAAAAGTCTTCTACGAAGAAAGTCAGCTTTCTATTTAATGCATAAAACTATGTGATAAATTTTTTCTCAAATTATTAAAGCAGTTGAAGTATTATTAAAGCAGTTGAGCGAAGCGAAAATCGTATAAATATATTTTATATTGATACTCTAGCCACAAAATAGCAAGTTCATGCAAAATCGCTTTTCCAGGAGCCTTTACTGGCATCGCCGCCAGCTCATTTCAAGGAGAGCATACTTTGCACAGCTAATTCAAACTTCCTATACCTCTTCTTAAGGGGAGCAACGCAGCCAGAGGCCGAAAAAAAAGGTCATGTTTGTGAATTTTTTCAAGGAAACCTATGGGATATTTTTAAATGAGGGTTTTTAAACCTAAAAATATACACATTCAAGAGTATTTTTAGTTTTTTTTTTATTAAAAAAAATTTAATATTAAGGTCGATACAGCAGTTTTTGTAGAGCGCTTTGAAAAAAAGGTGAAATGCGGTGACCAAGATTGCTATTCTTTAATTCATCTGAAACAAAAAAATGAAATATATTATTAAAGTAGATACTTAAAACTCGTACTTGTCATAGCCGTTTTTGAAAATATTGATTTTTCACAAAATGGCGGACTTTCGAACGTAAAAAAACGATTTTCGACCAAAAATTCGTCATAGTTTTGCCTATAAAAAATGAACGAAGCTAAAAAAAAAAAAAATCCTATGACAAGTACGAGATTATTATGTGTACAATAAGCCTGCAAAAAAATCAAAACGATCGCTTCACTGAGCTTTGCGAAATCTTGGTCACCGACTTTGAAAACATGGTTTCGAGAAAAACGCGTTTGAAAATAAGCGCCAGCACTGCGCGCTGTAGAAGGCGGTTCACTCAGTAGGCTATAACTTTGTTATTTTTTGAGATATTAACTTGAAATTTTCACCAAATATTCTTGAAACTTAAGGCTTTAAGAAAATGCAAAAAAAATTTTTGAAAAAAAAAAAAAGTTCTGACTGCGTATCTCCCCTTAAGACATCTGTATTAGGTGATAAGCCCAATTCTACGCACGGAAGGTCAGGTTGTGAAGATAGCAGCTTCTCCAACAGAAATTTAGTATCGTTGCATTATAACTCGCTCAGGAGACGTGCTACGGTAAATTTTAGTTAACGACAGAATAGATGTGCTATTAAGCCTCACAACGAAGATATTGTGAGCGCATTTTGGCGTTTTAACGCCATACGGGTTTACTAGTAATTAATATTAACAAATGGTTAAGGTTTCGTATTCTGGTGATAATTTAAAAGCTACTTTCTTTGTTAATGGAAGAAAACAACTTAACAACGAAAGATAGTTCAGTGTTAAGCCAAACAAATGCTTTGTAAATAAAATTAAATATAAAAAATGTATGAGTTCTTACTTCTTACTTCTTTGAAGCATTGATACTGAAGAGATCAAAGAAAAAATAAATTTTAAAGACCACAAAACACTCGAACATTGTTTGGCTATTGAAAAAAAAAAATTAATATTGAAACTTAAAACAGTTGAAAACAATCGGTAAATTATTTTTTTTTAACATTTACTTACTTGTAGAAAAATAAACATAAACAATCAAAATAAGCAAGAAATAAGCAATAAAAAACTGGTGGTGCACTTTAACAGCTTTTTAGAGCTTTCAAATTGTTAATGATTTGCCAGAATACGAAATTTTACTTTACATAACAAGAACTCTAACAAGAGCTTCTTTACAATACTCTGTTATGTTAACAAGCAGAATAGAGCTGTTAAAGCCATGACATAACAGTGGTTTTGTTTTTGAATCTTGAAATTATTTGTATTCTAATTTACATTTAGCAAGAATGGTAGAAACAAGATTACGCGTTCCGCAGACCCGTTATCTAATGCTCTCTTTGTCAACTGAGTGCATGACGTCAGACAGTACTTTTGCTTGACAAAAACGTATGCAAATGTGCGATCTCTTAGGCAAATTGACGAAATTGAAAATAAATTCTTTCGAAAAAGTAAAGTAAAAATATCTACTCTTCTGTATGTTCGAAAAATATTAATTTTTTAAACTTTCAAGAGTTTTATCTCCTAAACTATTCGAGACTGACAAAATTTTATTGTACCAATGGGTTAAGGAAATCCATATACATTTTATAAAAATAAGAAAAAAATATTTAGGCGTGGGTGTGGGAGTGAAATTATTCCAAAGTAAGACAATATCTCTTGTGACGTCATGCTCTCTCTCATGGTTTCTATCATTCTTGTACATTTAGAAACAAATTTGTTCTTGCTGATGTTGCTAACAGCATTTTACTTAATAAGTTTAAAAATTATTTAAAATTTTGTTTTGTTTTATGTTAAAAGTTGCAAAGTTATGAACAAGAATTCAAAAGACCTTTCTATGAAATTATTCTTGAAATATGCTTTTGAATCATTTCAAAACTTATATTCAAAAACAAAAAAGGATTAAATTCAAAACTAAAAAACTTATTTTGCAGTGTGTGTTTATTCCGCATTTTATTCACTCATTGCTATGTATCTAGATTCTAGAACTATTTGTATCAATGAGGTTTTCTACACGCACTCGTGCGCTGTCAACACATTGCATTCCCCTCGGCAAAAGGTAAACAATTTCGGTTTAACTTACCCTATTGTAAAGAGATAAGACCCACACACATACTCAAATGAAAAACACAACAATACGCACAACGAAAACAAATAGAAACAAAGGTATAGAAAACTAAAAAAAAATATTGCTGTAAGATAAAGAAAAAAAACACATTTTTAATGATTTCAGATTTCATTGCAACTGCATTCATTCGAACGTGCATAATTTTCATATGCTGTATGAGTGTGTGTGTGTAGATGCCTATTACTACAAAATATGAAGAGGCTTGTTTTGTTTGGCTGCAATTTAGAAATGGCGGTTTTGCAGTTAGGTTATTGTATTTGTATTATCTATGGATGTTGCTGTTGTTCTTGTTGTTGTTGGGCAAAATTTCTTGTTTTTATTTTAATTGTTCGCAAACGTTAAACCACAAGCATGATGAGTGTGCGCTATCCGGAAAGGGTGTTTCAACCAAATAGACGTCAGCATGCGTTATTTTCCCTTTTTATATCTAATTCCTTGCTGTTTTTGTAATTTTTTTTTTTCTTAATGTTTTGTGCTCTGTTATGGTCTTTTAACTTCAAACGTTAATTTCATATTTAGCTAGCTTTTTTTTAATTATTTTCTTACAAGGAGCTAACCAAGCGATACAGTTATCGGCAGAGAGATCGTTAGAAAAGTTGACGCGACACAGTGGGGTCGAGTTGACTTTCCTGGGCTACAATCAATGCAGCAATAGCTGACTGAGAACAATCGTCGCACAGTTAAAGAATCTCTTCTCTTCTATTTATTATTTTGATAACCCTTTTTCTTGTGGGAGTCGCTGAGGGAAATCAGCTACATGTACAAATATTATTGAGATGTCAAAATGAGAAGAATACCACGTAGATGTGCCAACTATCAAGAAAATTTTCATATTTTCAAAACCGTGGTTAGAATGGCTACATTTCGCTATAAAGCAGTGAAGGGCATTTTCGAATTTCCTTTTCACATGTGAATAGGCTGCTTTTTGCTGCCGACGCAATGCTATCTCACCTACGCTATAAGCAGTGTTGCCAGAACTTTTTTGAGAAAAGCGCGAGATTTAAAAAAAAATATCGCCCAAAATCGCCCAATGAAAAAAAAATCGCCAAAATCGCAATTTTTTCTAAGAAATTTATTATATTAGAAAAAATAAAAAAATTATATACAATTTTTTCAAATAATATTGAGAGCTGTTAATAGTATTATAAATATAAAAGTTCTTATGTTCATATTTATTGAAACAATATTGAGATCACTAAAAAATTATAAAAAAGATGCTTCATTTTATACGAGAATTTTGATTGTTAAAGAACATTTTCTTAAGAGACTATAACTATTTAGAATATTTCAATAAGCAACTTTAAAAATAAAAACTTTTTACAAAAAACGTAGTTGCATTCTATTAAATAAATACTTCAGCCATATAAGACTCTTCCTCCGTTTTGTCAATTCTCGAAGTATTCTTTAGATCATATATTGATATATTCATTTTTGAAATCATATCATCGGATATTGGCAGCGACTTGCAAGAACAGTTTTGAGCCTTCATGAAGCATTTTACTCGAATGATTGAAGTTAGCATATCTAATTTCATTCTGTTGACGGAGAAAATACGTTCCACAAATGCATTAGAATGTGGCAAGGAAAGAAAGATGAATGTCAACTTACAAATATTGCCAAACATTTTTCCCACACACATTAGATGAGTTTATGAAAAAGCGTGGTTTTCAAAAAAATCGCCCAAAAAATCGCCAGGCGATTTCCTTAAAAATTTAAGCGCAAAAACAAGAAAAAAAGCGCCCAATTGGCGATAAATCGCCCACTCTGGCAACGATGGCTATAAGCAACTTCGTGAAACGCATGGTGTAATAATAATAATGATAAATTTTTTCGCCCCGCTCCTGTCAAAAACAGCTGACGGTGAATTGGAATGAAAATAAATCAGCTAACGTGCAGTCGGTCGAAGCTCAATGCCATGTCCACTTCTTTTGATGGCTATTATCTATTGAGGTGTTGAACATCTTTCATGGCATTCGATATATTCTTGAAGTAGTCGATGTGAATGCAAGACAATTTGCATGCTGGCCAAAGCTTCATGTCGGTGGCACCTTCCAGCGCACGTTTTTGATAATATGACAAAACCATTAAATGGCGAACTTGGCAAATGGGCGAAGACAACTGCAATAACTTTTTGTCAACACAACACGGCACAATTAATTGAATTAAATATTTATTTGAACTTTGTTCGCACAATAACCTATAAAAACTATAACACATCATCATCTAGCAACTCAAACAAATAACACAATTTGACAACAATCAACGGCTCCTCTCTTTCGCTCTCAACTTGTTGACAGAAAGAAAGCTATTCTTGGTGTTGTCAAAAATTCACTAACACCTTATTATTATTACACCATGGTGAAACGCACTGATGTTAACTGCACAGTAATTACTGTTTTCTACAGTAATTTGACTGCTCATACAGTAAGATAGTAATTTTTTGAAATATCAAGTGGCCGGACAAAAATATAAAGTTTTTTTAGAAAAAAATTGCTAAAGTCACATTTGTTACATATCTGTTCTTCTCATAATGTTACCATCCCTGGAATGTAGTGGAAAATGGAAAGATGCCTTCATAATTTTGCAGATTATAGTGTACACATGGCTAGTACTAACAAACGTACAATTCCAAAGAAACCATTTTGCGCTTTTAGGAAGATCTATGTACGGTCAGATGAATAATATCTAAAATTGTTAATTTTCTTAAATGTATTAAGTATCAATATATATTTGTTACGTTTGTATATTATAAGCCGTATTCATAAAAATATTTTAAAATAGCTTCAAAATTTTCAATAGTTAAAAAGCTTTTTAATGTTAGAAAGTTTTTTAAAATTTTCTTATTCATAAACATGTTGTAGCGGCTTTTGTAGTTAAAATAGAATATTCGATTTGAAGTGGGATGAGTGTGAATAATGGTTTATGTATTAGATAAATTTAATGACTTTATATTTATATGTCACAATTTCGTGATATACGTCACAACATTTTGATATTTTAACCTCAAAAGTTTTTCGAAGCTACCCTCTGCATAGAAAAATTGTAATTTTATTGTGTTTTTCGTAAATATTTTTAAATATTTTGGCAAATTTTCTTGTCATATGTTTTTAATTTTTTTTTTTTTACATATTTTGCAAATGTTATGTTTTGAATTATATTAATAATTTTAGACAATTTTTGTGTTCAAATGAGAGCAAATAATTTTAGAAATGCTATGTGAAGAGTTTATAGCATGTTTCAGCCATTTTTAAAAATTAACAACAATTTTTTGATTTTTTGTTTGGTTTTTATATATTTTGAATTAATTTTATATGTATATTTTTGACAAAATGTTTGCTCAGATGAGAACAAAAATACAATTCAAAGGGGTTTATTTAAGTTTTCAACAATTTTTAAAATTATCTCATTTATGAAGCATTTTAAAGATATGCTTAACGCTATTAACGTTTATGAATAATGTTTTTTAATTCTTTTCTTATGAAGGCTTTATAAGAGGTTAACAATTTTTTTATGAATACAGCCGATATAATAAAACAATTGTATGTTTGCAACTTTTGCTTGGAATTTACGAACAGCTGTTTTTGACAAGAGAGGGTAAAATTTTTTTGAGATAAGCTAAAAATTCACGATCACCTTGTTAATTACACCATGGATAAATTCTCTCAGCACAAAGCATGTCAGTTGACGTTCAGCACTCATGAAGGAAAGACTTTGCTGCGCAACTTTTTCATTTAACTGTTTCAGATACACAAAAAAAAAATGTTTACCGAACAATGGGAATTCGATTATTTTTTCATAGAAAATATAAATGATGAAGAGCAATGTTTAATTTGCGAAGCCATTATATGTCGTTCTGCAAATATGTTTTTGCAAAGACACTTCTCCATTTGTCATGCAAATTATAATTCTTTTTCAGGTGAAGAAAGAAAACTAAAGCTTTTGTAATCGAAGCAGAGCTTCCGCACTCTCTCGGGCACACACACAAGTATGCATGTCTATGTGTTAGTTTGCCCATCACTGCTATAAAGCGATCCAAGCGATTATTTGACGAAATTTTTTATATTTAATATCAGTATTTTGAGAATATTGAGTAGAATATTCTGTTGTTTAAAAGTTATTTTTTTAATATTTTTTGCACAATTTTTTCACAATAGAACATAGTAACTACAGTTTTTTTTTCTTGAAGTTAAAAAATTCAAAATCACAAAAATATCAAAAATGTCAAATGAAAAAAAAATCAAATATATGTACACCGAGAAAAAAGCTTACGTAAAATTAATAAAAAACCTAGTATGATTTATACGATGGCTTTGGCAGTTTTTAGCCCTCTAAGTTTTTGGCCAAAACACCTAAGTTTTACATGTGAACTTACCGATATTAATTTGGATGATAAATTAGTGAAGTATTTTGTAATTTACACATTCTGCCGAACAAAAAACTTTGTTGAACTAAGAAAACAGGGAGAAGTATAAAGTATACATCTACTTAGGTAAATTACTTTATATTGTTTTTGTAAAAAATTTCCAAAGACAAGTAGGAAATGTACATATACTTTGGTAAAATTTTGTATATTGCTGTTGTGCAAAATTACCCACACGCATAGAAATTTTTCGTTCACCGCAACTGAAAAATAAGCCAACTACACTTCGTTTGTGAGTTGTATTTGCCACAAACGAATATTCAGTTGTCAACTCAAAAATATATCTTATATATATATATATATACCGCAAGCTATTTCGGTCATTATTATTTATTTATTATATTAATTGTCTTTCCCCCTGTGTCCATCCGTCCTCTTATGGATTGTACTCATCGCACCTCTGTTGCTATCTCCGTCCGCGTATTAAACAAATTATCAATTTGCTTATATAGAACAGTTTGTCCATAAAGTTACTCTGAATTATAAGCGTTGTATGTAAGCAACGAAGGAAAAAACAAAGGAAGTTTTCAGTTGGAAAAAACAATTTTTCTATTGCTGCAATTTGTAAATCATTCGCGTATATGACAAACGAAATTAATTACCTCCAACTAAATGACGCGTTTCTCTCAACTGAACTATTGTTATGACAACTGTTGAAAAGTTTGTAAAAAACGATCCCAAGCACGACAAACGAAATTCGTTTGCGGAAAATTGGCAATAAACGTTTTTTTTCTTTTCGTGCAAGTACTTAGATGAAACTTCTCAATAAAATGAACCAACATTTTTAATTTTTACTAAGGAAAACCTATTTTATTTAATGTAAATATACATACATTTACAAACTTACAACATAGATTTACAAAGTAAAAAAATTATGCATTTAGATCGCTTATAAATACAGTAGACGTCCAATATAACGAATAGTTTCTTGTCCAGCCTTTTCGTTAAATCGAAAAAATCGTTATGTCGAATGAATGTTTTAAACAACGAAATATAGTTATTTAGATATTAATAAAATATTTTAAAAAAATATTTTAAAAAATCTTAACAAACCCTTTTGTTTCTAGATGCTTTCCATTGATTTTTTGTGTACTTCCTCTATAAAAAATAAATAAATGACTGGTCATTTCAGCCTTTGAAAGGACTTTGACCTAGGGTCTTATGATCAATTGTGTCGTGCGTGTTATTAAGTTTGTACACAATTGACCGAGAACTGAACCTACAGGTTTAACGCCGACTCCGAACGGCGATGAACGGAATATGTTCTTGTTCTCAAGAAGCTTTACATGGCATTTTGATTACTCTCTGAGGTTTGCCATTGTCTGCAGAGAGGTGGCGGCCGTACAGAAAAATCATTTTAATTCAAATAATTTTCTGTCGCTGCTGAGATTCGAACCCGGGCTTCCAGGTGACATAGAGGCCACGCACTTTAACCAACTACACCACGGACGTGCTTCCTCTATAATCTCTTGTAAAATATTGATTTTAGTGCAGTTTACATAGAAGCCCTTAAGAAGCCACAGATTCTCCTTAGTTTAACCCGAATGGTGCTGGAATTATTTTTTTTCGAATTTCTTTCAGGTCGCTGAATTCAAAAATTTGATAACATATATGATAAACGAGCAGTTTTTGTGAACGTCAATTTGCGTGGCCATATGGTAACGCTGGCACAGTTCGGGTTAAAACTCTTTCGCTTACTTGCCCCTGCAAAATATTTTTTATATAGAACTTTAAACACACGTGAAAAATGACAACTGACCTAAGCACGCACCACTCATTCCTTTTTTGCAGTCCAAAAACGTAAATGTTGATTCATAGGAATTTATAACAGTACCAAGAATAAAAAACAAAGAGAATTTGTGTATGCAGAATGATAGGAGATGAGATTACAGCTACAGATGATCAATGAAAACAGTTTCAACTCGTATTGATATCATTCGTTAAATCGAATGACAATAAAAAATTTGTAAATAGTCTAAATAAATATTATAAAAAAGCCAATGAACAGATTTTACCGTTCGTTATATTGGACATTTGTTAAATCGGGTATTCGTTATATTGGACGTCCAATTAAATGCTAAGAAAATGCACTCACGAAGCATTGCACTTTGGCTAAGCATGTAGGCTATATCATTTTCATTACAAAAACTAATCGAGAACTATAACAAACCGCGAGTATTCAGCGATAAATTTTGATCATACCATTTTGATAAAGTGTCAAAGTTTTCGGTTATTTACCTACACTATTGGTTAAAATTGGTTAAATGGTTAATATTCTTGGCTTGGGTGAAGCAAAAATTTTTTTGTTTTGGCAGGGTATCGAAGTAAATGCTCTCAAAGCAATGTATTAAACAATATATTACTTTGGTGAATAAGCATAAGTCTCTAATGTCCATACAATTATTTTTACCTAAGCCGACTTAGGTGATTTTACTATTGCTTTTTTTCTCGGTGTACGTATATATTTAAGTGGCGACCGTGGCGTAGTTGGTTAAAGTGCGTGGCCGCTATGTCAACGAACTTTGGAGACCCAGGTTCGAACCCCAGCAGCGACAGAAAATTATTTGAATTAAAATTTGAATCAAATAGAATTGAATTAATATTTGAATTAAAATAATTTTTCTGTACGGCCACCACCTCTCCGCAGACAATGGCAAACCTCAGAGAGTAATCAAAGTGCCGTGTAAAGCTTCTTGAGAACGAGAACATTCCGTTCATCGCCGTTCGGAGTCGGCGTTAAGCATGTAGGTCCGGTTCTCGGTCAATTGTGTACAAACTTAATAACACGCACAACACAATTGATCATAAGAAGCTAGGTCAAAGTCCTTTCAAGGGCTGAAATGGCCAGTTATTTATTTATTTATTTACTAGCCTTTTCCCGGCGCGCGTTGCTGCACCTTGCAACTCATTCTTAGACTCATAGTTTGACACCACAGTCATTTTCCACTGCCCGTTACAGTTTTCCAGTAGTTTTAATGTTCACAGAAAAAAAATTATTTTTATTAATAGATAAGCATTTGAAAAACAGCTTGGTTTGTGTCTAAAAAAAAATATATTTATCGCGATAACTTTTGATCGGAAAGAGATATTGGTATAATTTTTTCACATAAATTATTCTTTGAGCTTAACTATTATATAAAAAGAATAAAAAAAACTTTTAAAAAAAATTAATTTCTTTAAAAAATCACTGGGGGTAGGGTAATGTTTTTTGATGACAGAAATAGTTAATAAATTTTTCTGTAAAATTGGAAGCATTTTTGCTATAAAACGCTATGTCATGTAAGAGGTAGTCGAAATTGCAATTTTGAGTTTTTATTATTTTAACAACAAAAACAACTTTTGTGTCATTTTTTGAGTAAAAAGTCAATATTTTGGACCTTTTTTGAAATAAATATTAAAAATATATCCGCTAAGATAACGGTACCCTATAAATTGTTTTTATTAAGTGCTTGAATTGAGTTTATCAACGAAAAAAATTGGAATAAAATATATTCAAAAACAACGGAGTTATTTGCATCGCAATTAAAATATACGAATTTCTGATAGTTTTTTTGTTATCCTAAGGAAACGATGTTATTAGAAAAAGACGTTGTACCAAAAGTTTGTCCAATTTTAAAGATATGTGAATGTTTTTGATGTCAAAATAACAGGATTTTCTTAAAATTAATAAGTCGGGCATTTTCGCTTGAAAAAAATACGCTAGTAGTTAGATTTGCGTTACTGTAAAGGGGCGGAAGAGGCGTGGCCAAAACTTAGTATGCCATAACCTAAGTTAGGATTCAAGTAATATGTGAGCCGAATTTGAGTTAAATCCGTTCAGCCGTTAAGATTTGTATTGTAGTCAAACAAACAGAAAATTATTTTTATTAATATGTGACCCGGTCTACGAGTAAAAACAAGTTTTCGAGAAAACAGCTGTTTGTAAACGTTTGTCGCACACTGAATGGCGTCTTTTCATTTATTTGGAAAATTCCTGACAAACTTCTTTACGAGTTGGAAACTTCTGCTTTGCGCCATTAGAAAGAGCACACATTAGTCTATCCGAATCGCCAAAAAAGTGAAAAATTATATTTTCACACCGAAGGTCCCTTTTCGTAGACCGGGTCACATATAGATTTATTTTATTTTTTACGTATATATTTATTTATTTATTTCATTCATCTACTGAGCAATTGCCCTCACAGATATAAAAGATTAACTTAAGCTAAATTCTTAAACTATAGATAACAAATTGAATAATATTTGCTTAAAAATTTCTCTATTTAAACTGAAATCCACTTGACCAGCAACAGAATTGCAAAGAGATAAACATTTAGAGATAACCTTACTTTGACTAAAATTAGTTCTATGGAGAAAAATATAAAATAACGGTCTTTCCCTGAGACCTCTTATTGGTGCATACAATGGAATAAGTTCCAACAATTCGGGACATTGTATTTTGCCATCTAAAATGTCCTTGATAAATAATATTGAGAAGATTTTTCTTCTTTGCTCCATCGATTGGATTCCAAGTAGTTTACAGCGAACATTTTAAGAAGGCATATCCTGATATGAGTATATACTACGTAAAGCAAATCGAGAAAACCATTTTTGAACCATTTTTGAATATGTAGGACTCCAAATAATGCAAGAGTATTCCATTTTACTGTGTGTGGGTCAGAAAGCTCCTTAGAGTTTATATTGACAAAACCTATTTGAGAGTTCGTCCTCGAAATGAAATAGTCTCTATGAATTTTAAAAGAAAGATTGGAAGCAAAGTAAATGCCAAGATCCTTAACAGAGGTTGATCTATGAAAAAATTGGTTGGTATCAAATGAATATTCATGTGTAATGTAATAATAGAAATGTGTAATAATAGAAAACATTTTCAGGTCGTCAGCATACTTCAGAGTTTTACAGAACTTAAACGTTTTTGGTATATCGTTGATATATAAAATAAATAAAAGTGGCCCTAAGTGGCTTCTTGGGGTACACCTGAAGTAGCTTGGATCATACTAGAGCAGCAGTTTAAAATTTTTGTTGGAGTGGAATCCTAGCTTACCTAATTTGGAAATTAATAATTTATCGTTTAAGCTATCGAAAGCCTTAACAAAATCAGTGTATAACACGTCAACTTGGAAACCTTTCTCAAAGGCTTTAAAGCAGAAGTTTGAAAACATAGATAGGTTTGTGCTTGTAGATCTTCCAGCAAAAAATCCATGCTGCTCAGTCGAAATATAGTTTCGCACTTCGGAAAAGAGCTTATCGCTTACAATTTTGTCTAGCAATTTAGGTATCACGGAAAGTTTAACGATTGGTCTATAATTCTCAATAAGAAACTTCTGCCCGGACTTGAAAATCGGAGAAATATAGGCTAATTTCCACTCATCTAAAAATATTCCGCTTAAAAGGGAGTTATTGAAAATTAGAGTTAGTGCAGGACAAAGACAACCTGCCCACGATTTAAGGAGTATTGGATGTAGTAAATCGTATCCACCACCCTTTGTACAATTAATACTCTGAAGAGCTTTAAGAACTTCATTTTCAGATATTTCTAAATTTCCAATATTAACAATTTCAGAAACAGATGGGAAATTATTGAGAACAGTAGTCTGGCTGACATTTTCAAAAACGGATCCAAAAAATTGCGCAAATAACTGGCAAATACATATCTTGATTATTATTCGCTTTAATGCCTTTGAACTCCATCGATCTAGGAAATCCAGATGATTTTCGTTTAGAGTTATAAAAAATCCAAAAGGACTTAGGGTTGTATTTTATATTTTGTTCCATTCAACTAACATTTTTTTTTCATAAAAAGTTTGATAAAAAGTCAAATTCACGTCTGAGTATATATATTACATATACTTATATATTCGAGCGTATATGAAAACGCCGAATGATTTTGAAACCAACTACTGATATGTTTTGTTCAAGGTTGAAAATTTATCGGGGCATCTTCCACAAATTTTGGAGTTTGGCCGAAACAAGTGGTTGCAAGCTTGCTTACCACGTAGATAATTCTTTAGGACACGTTCAATACCATGGCCTTTTGGGCAGTGGCGGATCCAGAAGCTTCATTTGGGGGGGCGGGGGGTGGGTGCGATCGTAGTTCGTCAAATCAAATCAAAAGCAACAAAATAATCTGTAAAATGTAAAAATCCTTTTGTGGAATAACCCGAAAATGGCGATATTTTAAAAACCAGTTTTTCGAATACATTAAATAAAAAGGAGTTACTTTATGTCTACATGAATTAAAAAACATTTTACATTACTTAAAAATTTTTGGATTAAATGACTTAGTACATAATCTCCCGGTTTGAAAAATCTAATTACAAAACGAAATCTAATCTATGCTTCCGTGTTTTGGCATATCTATCGATGACTTGATCCACAATCACATTATTGTCATAATGAATATTCAATAAAGCAAGTCCGTTCGATCTTTCTTCTGTTGTCGTAGATCGCAAATAGGTTTTAATTCTCTTCAATGTAGAAAATGATCTCTCAGCAGTTTAAAAAGAGTATGAACAAGAGGATATACTTCAGCATCAGAGCAGTGTAATAGTTGCATTGCACTAGTACGTGAATCATACTTTTCTCTTTCACATTGCAAGTGTCACATGTCCAACTCATTAATCAAAGACCTTTCAAAAACCTCTGAAGATTCTTTGAAGAAAATGTAATATCTTTTACAAAGTTTTCTCATAGCTTGTAAAGATAATGTAGGCTTTTCGAGGTAATGGAATAAGGAAACAGTGCTAAAAATGAATACACCTCCAAAGTAGTTGTTGAAAATCAACTTTTTAAATCCATCATCACATTATCCAGCATAGGAATATAAACAGCTTGTCTGAAATATGCTTTGGGATCTTTTACTGGATAATAAGCGCGGTTCTTTTGAAAATGACAAGTGGCATTTTAATTTCAACTCCAATATTATTTGTAAAGTTTTCAACTTCTTTAAAGAAGTTTCAAATTTATCTCACAGGATTCTCGTTTCTTCTGTAATAAATTTAAAGTCTCTTGAATCGTATACTGCGCTGATTTAACATCAATTTGAATTCTCTGTCGGTTCGTCTGACATGTTGTACTTTCCTAAACGGGTTAATAGTGTCAAAATGAAAAGAAAACATTCAAACAATGAATTATACTATACTATAATTATACTATACTGGTTTTGCATTATTTAATAGAACTGTTTGCTTACGCTAAAATAAATACTCAGGCACAAATGCTTTATTCTAAATATGTTTTGAGACTAGATTAGAGAACTTGTATATTCACAAAGCTTTGGGGGGGGCGATCGCCCTTATCGCCCCACCGTGGATCCGCGCTTGCTGCCAACACAGTTGTTCTTGCTTTTATGTCTATTTCTAACTTTACTAATTTGTTGGTGTTTTTGGGTTTTGTTGTTATTGTTGCTGCATTCTTTAAATAATTTTTAGAGTTTACATGTAGAAGTGTTAATAAAGCAATGGTCGTCAGAATTGAAAAGTGAAAGTGAGACAAAACATATGCGCATCATCTGAAACAATGCTGCTTCGCCACTGGTTGCTTGTCGAATGAGCGAAAGAGCATAAGAATACGTGTGAAACAAGCGCGCTCATAAGAGCCCAGGATAAAAGATACTGAAATACAATAATGATGAATATTGTTATTTAATCATTCCATTATATTCTAAAAAACCACTGTTATTTCATAACTAATTTTTCACTTCGGGCTGCAGTCCTCTGTATAAATTTAAGTTATTCTGTAACTCTTTTTACATTTAAAAGACTCTGTCTTACATGTAAACCAGAGAACTGCAATGAGTATCCGATAGAAATCGGATACCCGAATCATACTCGAGTTACTTGTTGTTCTCTACCCTATCCGTACTCAATAAAATATGTACAATACTTATACTCATTCCACTCATTAGCATATTTTCGGGTATAAGTACATACTTATACCCGAGCGCGGCGTGACCCGAAGCACTCAGACTCGTATTCAATGAGTGCGTCGAGTTAGAGTCTTGAAAAGGCGCTATATCCGAGTATTTTCGGGTATATTTTGAGTGTACTTTGAGTACTGCTTTATCTCTGCCAACGTCTCTAAGCGAGCGTAAAAGCTAACGCTCGCATATTTTGTTTGAGTTTTATGCTGCAAATTTGTTGTTGATATTTTATTTCGTTGTTAGTGTTAGTGTTTCGTTGTTAATGGTTTCGTTAGATAAAAACAAAAAACAACACATAGCACTGCATAAACAAAAAGAAAAAGCAACACAAGACGAACACGTGTTTTTCTGTTTCTAACTAAGTGCTCAGGAAAAAGAAACACAAAGCAAATACAAAAAAACTCAATCATTCTCACTGCTACGCTCTACTGCGCTCTGCTTTATATCAGTGGCAGAATGACCCGAGTGATTTGAGTATTTGCGTCGAACCCGAGTGTTTGGGTGAGTAGAATAAGTATCAACAAGACGACAACAACCATAAGTATTAATGAACCGAAAAACCCGAACTTTACCCGATCCGACTCGTGATTTAGGATACTCATATTCATTTGAGCCGCCGCATTGCAGCTTCGTATAAGTGAGTATGAGTCGGGTTGCGTGCGATATGGGTTGAGTAGGTTTTTGTACTTATTTTTTTCGGATATACTTAGAGTCACAAAAAAGTTACCCGTTGCAGATCACTGATGTAAACATTATTTATTAAATAAATTGAAATTGTTCGAATTTTTAAGCAATTTTTCCATTTGGAGCATTTTCAATTTAAATGATTTTTTAAGTTTTGTTGATACATTTTTTTTAAGCAAGTTTGTGTAAACGTGGTTTTTTATTTATCCTGCACAGCCATCTTTTCCCATTGATTCAAAACATAGAACAAATTCTAGCCAATTCAATGCTCTACCATGTAAATCAAATAAAATCAATTCATGTGCCATGGACGTCCCGTTATGTAGCCAAGCTTTTTAGTAGTTGAACCAACAAATATCTTTCTGTAAATTAAGCAGTTTGCCGCCAGCTGACGCTGCGGTGCGGTGCGGTGCTTAACCATGCGTCAAATAGGCGATGCATATCAGTTCTGTCAGATTTGGCAGATAACAACATTGTGAACGGATAGAAAAAATACACACACATACAATCAACATAAAGAAGCACAGTCGCACCCTCGACAATTGCAACACTGGCAATATAGTTAAGTCCGTCCTTTGTCCAACGAAGAAGACGACAGACAGTAACGAAATTTTTTCATGCCATATGTTATGCAATTTTAATTTGCGAAGATATGTCGATGAACGCGAAATTCTGATGGCATAAGATCTTGATCGGCGGCAGCCCACACAGCCCAGGGGGAGGCAGCGAGTTCAGCCAGACACAGTTGATGCTGAGCAAAAACCAAATGAATGAAACCACCGCTAAATCAATTAAGATAATGTCATAATGAGGGCGATAGCGAGTGAGGGCAAAAGAGCGAGTTTTATGTTGTTACAAGGGCGTTGAGCATTGGAGTGAGAAAAAGAGTAAAGAGCTTAACGTTTGTAATAACTTTGAAACATTTTCGTACAAAGCGCTTTAAGTGCACTTTCAAGTAGCGCTGGATTCCAGACCAAAGTTAATTTTGGGGAGGTTTGAACCATGATATGCCAGTTTGCAACATCAAAATTAAGATGCCAGGAATTGAACTGAACATAAATTATTTTTATTTTTTAATTTCTTGCCGTAGAAGTGGACGTTGGAAAGCAGATAATTATTTTTAGCGCTAGCCCTCTGGCCGGCAAGGTCAAAATAATGACAACAAGGAATGTTTCGTGTAATAAATATTTTAATATTTTTTACTAAAAGAGGAATTGAAAAAAAATAAACATACTTATTCTATACCTAACGCACTTCGTTTGAAGCGCTGCCCCAAACATACACCCTGAACCAAATTAAAAAAAAAAATTCATAACAAAAAAACATGACGAATTTCCGATTCAATGATTTTTAATTGTGGAATGCTTTGATTGCGCAAAAAATGTTGCCAGTAACAAATTTTGTGCGACAAGAAATTTCAAGGGTCCATCCAACATCTTGTACAACCGCAATCGTGTCACGTGTCGCAGTTCTTTTGACACTCGTAACGTGCCGCAAGATCAAAGTGAATGTAACAGAACATTATTTGTTCAGTTGCTGTTGTTGTAGTTGTACAGAGCCTGTGCCAACAGGGTTTGCCAGCCAACATTTTGCGTTTAAATTTAAATGCAATTAAATAAAATTGCCACATAAAATACAAATAAATACATACATACATACGTACTTTGAAATTTGTTTTTTTTTTTTGTCTAGAATTGTTTCAATAGCTTTATTTGGTGTTTTTCTTTTTTTCTTCTTTTCCTTTCGTTTTAAAACGCTACCGCATGTCTTTAGGTTTCATCCATCAATCGAGTCTTAAGAAACTTAGCCTCACAAAAAGAACAACAGGCGCAGCAACAAAACGAATCGGTCTACGAAAAGCTTCGCATGTTCAATGGACAATCAGGGGGCTGGGCTTGGTATCCGGGCAATACGACGCCGGCACATCTAGCACTGCCACCAACACCCACAGCAACGAATTTATCAGGTCAAATAACGCGAGACGAGCTTCAAAAACGTGGTGAGTGCGTTAGCATTTTTTTTTCTTTTAACTATACTTACTATATATAAGTAAATATGTATTCGATGTTATAAAAATTTTGCTTTTTTATATATTTGGAATTTTTAAAATATTTACTCCGTATTCAGAAAGCTCATCCCAGAAATCTATATAAGACTAACTTTTATCCCGTTACGCTTTGCTGCACCTTATCTTCATAGGTACCAGAAAATGTTATAATACCTTCAACGATATTATTTCCAAACCATCATCTCGTACTCGAAACATAGTTGTTGCCCAAATTAGAGTTCAATCGGTGCAGTAGTTTTGCAGTCCATAGCAGCGCCCTCTATCGTAAATTGTTTGCACTTTTTATTTTCCAGTAGCAGGATATTACCAAATGGTATCTACATTCTGAGTTTCAATGTTCTGTGACTTTTCCTTCCATAGCTATTCTGTATCATATATTTGGCTTATATGGGTGGAGCCACGCCCCGTTTTCAAATGCCAGCGCCAGTTTTTCAATAGCCAGCAAACACAATTCAAAGGTTTGAGAATTTTTTTCTCAAATTTGATTTCAAATGTGATTCTCAAATCATTTTCAAATCGCGAATTGATATCTGTATTAATATTTGAGTTCGATTTAACCCTAGAACTGTATCGTGGGGTGAAAAAGCACCCCAGACTGGCTTAAATCTCGCGCCAGACACAAACGCCTTTCGTTTACGGCCCGGGACCGTAACCATAATTCTGTTTCAACGTCTGAGAGTAGAGGGAGCATGCTCGCGGCATCCGTACCACGTGCTTGCTCAAGCAGTGAACATAAGAAGTGCGTCTGGGGTGCTTTTTCACCCCACGATACAGTTTGTGTATATTTTTCGTCATCTTAAAGTTTTTTTATTTTCGTGTTGTTTAAACATTCAAGACAAGTAATGAGTGTATAGTGGCCCCACTTCACATATATTTACATATATACGCTCCCTTCAACTTGATTAGTCGCACTTGTTTTAATAACAAAAAATGCTCTGCTCTCAATATTGGTTAAAAAAATAACAACAACAACTACTTGGGAATGCTTATTGAGTGTACATACTTACCAACAACAACCAAAAATGTACACTCTCTTTAAAAAAAAAAGGTTCCTGCTAACAAGTATTTAAACAGATATAAAAAATATGACAATTCTTACTCGTTCATTAGATTAGACGCAGTACGAAATTAAAGTTTTCAGTGATACAAGTTAACTTTGAATGATGAAATTTTTTAATCAAGTGTTTTTGAGGCGTAGTACTTTATAGTTTCAAATAAATATGTTTTTTTCCAATTTGAACGAAATTCTTATTCATTGTAACGATCTGTGCGGCAAAAATCGTTTTTTCAAATTCTTGTTATTTGCGCACTTTGATTTCTCAAATGAAAAGCATTTTTGGTAAATTGGCCAGAACCACTATAATACCCCTTAAACATAGTATCTCCCCTTTAGAACCCCGTTGGAATTACTAGATTTAGTCAAAAACTCACTGAGATATCGTGATTTTAACGAAAAATAAAATTTTTCCTAGTTTTTCACGTTTTTTGCCCTTCTTGGTCAATATTCCCGGACCCTCCAAACTTTTGGCCAAACAATTTAGTTCACGTGATTCTAGGTCAAAAGACGAAAAAAACGAGCCCCCATGGAACCATCAAAGTCACACTGTGTTCGAGATACGGGCCCTTGAAAGTTGGGGTGTTTTTTCACCCCGCGATACAGGAATAGGTAAAAAAAAATAGCGATGCAGTTCTAGGGTTAAGGTTGATTTGAGAGTAAATGTTTTTCTGAACAGTTTGAAAATCACATTTGAAACAGGTTTGAGATCAACATTTAATATCAATTTGAGAATAAACGTATTTCTCAGTTTGAGAACAAATTCCCCTTCTTGTTGAGAATGCTATCATTCTGAAATCAATCTCAAATCAATATCAAACGTTTAACATTTGAGAAATACATTTGATATCAACTCATTCTCAAACCTCAATGTTTGCTGGGTAGAAAGACCTGATCAAGAAGTAACTCCATACTAAGTTTCATTATTATACGACATTTAGTTCCAAAGCAATTATAATGATTTCTTAAAGGTCGGCGAATTCCGACCACGCCCATTTCTAGTAAAGTTGCCCAAAGTAATCATACAGTTAATTACCAAATTTTAGTCTAATACGAGCAAAACCGTCTTAAATATAGCATTTTTATTGATTTGTGGGCGTCAAAAGGGGGTGTGGCAAATTTTTACTATGTCTATATTTTTCTCGCAAATCGAAACTTAAACCAATGAGACCTGTCAAAAAGAGCGAAAAACTGATTTTTAGCGATTTTATATGAGAAATCGTATGAGCAATCACTTTTCACTATGTTTTCTTGAATCCAAACACATTTTTTCCACTGAACACACTTAACATCACTTTTTAAATTATTAATATACACCAATATTTACAGTTAATCACCAGAGTAAGTACACACAGGCAAGTTCTTCATTTTTTTAGAAATAACTCCATAATTTGGGTATAAGTTAACCCCACCATTTAGCCCTGCAACAGTAATGGTGTAGGCAACACTGTTAGCCTACGATTTCTGATGAAAATGTAAAGAAATAAAAAGTCAGTAGATGATCGGAAATAAAAGTGGCAGGTTGTCTGCTTATTAACTTATACAAATACAAAATTAAATTTATTTGAATTCAATAAGATTTATAATAAAATAAACACATAAAAATTTGATCTCTAAGAACAAAACAATAAAAATGATAAGAACTTAAAATAAAAGAGAGATCAATTCATATCACAAAAGTAAGTACTTAGTTAAATAATATTAATAAGAAATGGTTTTTAGAAACAATAATAAAATTAATATTTTGTGGGATATCCTTTAGACAAAGGCTCGTGTCACTTTTAATAAAATTCCGTATCTCAGTTAGTGTTGGGACTAGGGTTGGGTAGGATCGCTTCCGAGCATGTTAGAAAAAGTGGGTGGGAATCAAGAATAGGGCGTAGCAATATCAATAAAATAGCGTATCTCATCTAAAAGTGGGACTAGGTTATTAAAATTCGGTACAGTGTTTTGTGGGATCTTTCCACGAGCATGATGAAAAATTGGACTGGATTTAAGAAAGGGGCGTATCACTATTAGTAAAATGCCGTATCTCAGTTAGTGTTGGGACTAGGGTATTGAAATTGGGTATAGGGGTGGGTACAATCGTTTCCTAGAATTTTAGAAAAAGTGAGTGGGATCCAACAATGGAGCGTGACACTATTTAATAAAAACTATAGTTTAGTTATTATTTTTTCTGTGGTATTAAAAAAAGGCGGGATATGAGACAGATCAAGGCGTTTCTTTTACCGAATTTGACATGTGATGTGTGAACTAAAAATAAATATACAAGGTTTTAGAAAATTACACTTTTACAACAATAAATATGTTATGAAATGGAGAAAAAAAAACTCGTAATTAGCCTACATAAATGATATATGTATATAGTTTCCTGGGTCAATACGTGGAGGTTGCCGGGAGAACCCCATGTTTTTTTCTGCTTTTCTGTTTTTGTAGTTTTTTATATATTTTTTTTTTGTTTTTTTATGTTTTTTTTTCATTTAACATATTATTTTTTATTTTACCTTTAAGTTTTATTCTTCATCCGAAAGAAAAAATTGTTCAAATAATCATTTTCATTTTCGACCAATTCATCGTCTTCTGAATCTGAAATTGTTTCATTATTTTCAACTGAGTCATTCTCAAATTCAGGTGTAATGAGAAGGTGAAGGACTTATAGGTTTTATTTGTATAAAAGAAAAGTTTAAAATAATATTTTTCTCAAGAGAAAAATGTTCTCAATTGGCACTTGAAACCATTTCTAAGCACATTTCCGAAAGATCTATCACGTAAAATCAAAATTACGGATTTTATGACGCTTTCCCTACAGCATGTTTTGGCGAGTATGTACCTACGATGATTCCTTCTATTTTTGTCCCCCATCCCATAGAACTCGTTACACTGTACGACGTTAGTTAGTTCTCAGAAGTAAATGAAAACGTGCAAAAGTGTGCATATCCCTCTTCAAGTAAATATCTTAAAGAAAGTAATAGCATGTAAATTATTTCAATTACGAGCGGAATATCAGGAATCTTCTTTAGGCGCCGCATTTTTTTTTAAACCCCATTTTTTTGTATTTAGTATGTGGAAAAAAGGATTAAAAACAAAAGAAAATATGTATATATATATATATATATATATATGTATATTTTTTCAATATTGTTTTCAATGTGTTTAAAAACGTGCTAAAACTTTTAAAGAAGTTTGAGAAATAGTTATACTGTTGATGATTTCAACTTTTAGATGTAAATAAAAAAAATTGGAATTTTTGACTTAAAATGCCTCCCAAATTGTAATTTTTCATTTTATATTAATAATATTTCGTCTCAGGGTACCTTAATGTGTCCCGTTATCAATCGTAAGAATCATTTGTATACAGAAAATATTTGACTTTTGGCCACTTATTGAAATTCCTGGCCCAATGTGCACTGTCATTTTCTACTGCCCGTTACAGTTTCCCAGTAGCAGGACATCACCAAATAGCAACTTCATTTTGAGTTTGTAAGTAAGTAATGTTACTTTTACTTCCAAAGCTATTCGATATTAAACATTTTTATTGTATAGGCGGAGCCACATCCTCTTATTCTATACCTATCCCAGTTTTCTAGTGGATGGACATTACCCAGTTTTAGTAAAGTTGCTGACAGTAAGCAGGCAAAGTAAATTACCAAATTTTAGTCTAATACAACTAAAACCGTCCAAAACAAAGCTTTTTTTATTGATTTGTGGGTGGTAAAAGAGGGTGTGGCAAAATTAGTTTTTTCCCTTAACCATCTCGTACTGGATGCAAATCTACTGCTAAAAATTCAGATCAATCGGCCCAGTAGTTTTGGAGTCTATAGCCATCAGACAGACAGACAACGTTTTGCTTTTTATATATATAGATAAAAAGATATATAGATATGCCACGAAGACTTAGTGGCATCGATTTCACAAGATTTTGAGTTGTTACTGGCATAATTTTACCCCACTCCTCCTTTAAAATTCGAGTCAAGTCCCCTTTATTTCTAATTGTATGTTTTCGAATTTGCCGATCTAAATGCTCCCATAGGTGCTCAATAGGGTTGGTATCTGCTGATTGAGGTGGTGTTCTTAGCTGTTTGGGTGCATGGTACAACAGATATTTCTTTACAATTTAGGCAGTATGCTTGGGGTCATTATCTTGTTGAAAGATGAAAGACCCCTCAATACCCAATTTGACAGCACTTTCTTTTAAATTATCTGTAAGGATATTTAACATCCCTGCATCCCCAAACAATAATCGACCCTCCTCCATGCTTTACTGTGCCAGCCATGTTGTTTGGTTTTAGCTCATCGTTAACTTTCCTCCAAACTTTTGCACGTCCATCTGACCCATGAATATTGAACTTACTTTCGTCGGAAAAAAGAACATTATTCCAGAATGTTTCATCTTTCATAACATACGCCTTCGCGAACTTCTTGCGTTAAATACGGTTTTTTGGTTTATGAACGGCTTTTTCCGTATATTTCGGCCTTGGTAACCTGCTGTGTATAGAACTCGCCGCACAGTTTGAGGATAACAGTTTTTTCCCAACTCATTTTTAACCACATTGGTCAACTTTGGAGCACTCAATTTTGGGTTTTGCTTTATTTTCCGAATAATTATGCGATTTTCTGCTTCATTGAACATGCGTAGCCGGCCAGAACGGGCCCTATTATTGAACCCGACATTTTGTATTTTTTTATAATTTTTTGGATAGTTGACGGGCTTTTCTTTAAGATACGTACAATCTCCCGCACAGATTTACTTTCTGTATGATATTTAATAATTAGTTCCTTTTAGTCAGAGGATAGTTCTTTCCCGCGTGGTGCCATTTTAACACTATCAAATTGAAGTCAATAATATTTTATTTTTTTTTTATTTATAATAAATTAATTTTATGTTTTAAAGAAAACTTTAACAACAACTTATCTTTTTAAGACCGCGATACGCTGGGTAACCGAGTTTAATAGGCACTGTTTACTTACTTTTGTGACATAAAAATTGCTCGAATGCAAATTAATGCTCTTGTGCATCTAACGGGATAAAGTGATGCCGTTATTTTTGACTGTATTTTAAAGAGTACGCTGCCATGCAGTCCAAGTGAGCAAATAAAATAATTTGAGCATTAAAAATAAACATAACCTCACAATTTTTTGAAGACAAAATATCTGTGTACTTACTTTAGTGATCAACTGTAAGAAACTCCAAAAAAATAACTTGTAATAAAATTTCAATTGGAAAGCAGCGAATGTATGACTGTATCAGAATCCAAGAGTGAAAGAAAGTGCATTGGCAAACATGTGCATTTTGACAGGTTCATCTGTTTAACATGTTTATGCTGTCAATCAAATGAATGTGTGTGTATGTATGAGTTTGTGTATTAGTTTGAATCGATTTGTTTCGTTAGGTCGGACTGAAAATTAAATTTTTTATTTTAAAATGTTGAATATTTTCAGGAAAAAAGTCATAACTCGAGAATTGCTAGATTTGGATCTCAAAATCAACTAACCATCATCACTCCTCCCTGCATCTACCCTAAAAATTTTATTTTTTTAATCGGTCTAGCCGTTCTCGAGTTATGGAGTGACAATCAAAATGTACACTTCTTTTTATATATATAGATGAAATGTATTTAATACTAACAATTCAATTAAGTTATATCCTAAGATAATCTATCATCTTATCACGGTGATGTGTGGAAACTGAAAATAGGCTTATAGAGATATACAGATATAAAGATATAAAGATATAAAGATATAAAGATATAAAGATATAAAGATATAAAGATATAAAGATATAAAGATATAAAGATATAAAGATATAAAGATATAAAGATATAAAGATATAAAGATATAAAGATATAAAGATATAAAGATATAAAGATATAAAGATATAAAGATATAAAGATATAAAGATATAAAGATATAAAGATATAAAGATATAAAGATATAAAGATATAAAGATATAAAGATATAAAGATATAAAGATATAAAGATATAAAGATATAAAGATATAAAGATATAAAGATATAAAGATATAAAGATATAAAGATATAAAGATATAAAGATATAAAGATATAAAGATATAAAGATATAAAGATATAAAGATATAAAGATATAAAGATATAAAGATATAAAGATATAAAGATATAAAGATATAAAGATATAAAGATATAAAGATATAAAGATATAAAGATATAAAGATATAAAGATATAAAGATATAAAGATATAAAGATATAAAGATATAAAGATATAAAGATACAAAGATATAAAGATATAAAGGTATAAAGATATAAAGATATAAAGATATAAAGATATAAATATATAAAGATATAAAGATATGAAGATATAAAGATATAAAGATATAAAGATATAAAGATATAAAGATATAAAGATATAAAGATATACAGATATAAAGATATAAAGATATAAAGATATAAAGATATAAAGATATAAAGATATAAAGATATAAAGATATAAAGATATAAAGATATAAAGATATAAAGATATAAAGATATAAAGATATAAAGATATAAAGATATAAAGATATAAAGATATAAAGATATAAAGATATAAAGATATAAAGATATAAAGATATAAAGATATAAAGATATAAAGATATAAAGATATAAAGATATAAAGATATAAAGATATAAAGATATAAAGATATAAAGATGTGAAGATATAAAGATATAAAGATATAAAGATATTAAGATAAAATTAGTATAAAGATAAGACAGATTATGAAGAAAATTTGATGCCATAGTCTTTATATTTATGTGATTTCGGGCAAACAGCCCCCGGGACTGGCTCGGTTGAAGCGCATTCTGGTCAAAGTTTCGACCGCTTTTTCGACAATGGTTCTCAAAATGTTGTCTTTCAAGGCGTCCATAGCTACAGGTTTGCTCGCATAGAACAATGACATCACATAACTTCAGACAAAAGTAAGGAAAATCCTAGTGAAGCAAAAACATACAGAAAAAGATAGTACAGCAAAAACAAAAACCATACAAAAAAAATGTAACCAAACAAGACTGGCTTGTCTGCTTAGAATTGCAACGAAAAAAAAATAATATAAACATGACTTCACGACAACTTTGTTGATAAGATTTTGTTGTTTTAGAGTCTATCAACAAATTCTAGCAACATTAGCTTATCATCAGGTAGGGTATGCAACTATTCGACATTTTTAAAAAACCGGTTTCGAATAGCACTATTTTTACAAAACCGGTATTCGAATTATAAAAATAAAAATAATAAATAACTGGCCATTTCAGCCCTTGAAAGGACTTTGACCTAGCTTCTTATGATCAGTTGTGTTGTGCGTGTTTTTAAGTTTGTACACAATTGACCGAGAACCGGACCTACATGCTTAACGCCGACTACGAACGGCGATGAACGGAATGTTCTCGTTCTCAAGAAGCTTTACATGGCATTTTAATTACTCTCTGAGGTTTGTCATTGTCTGCAGAGAGGTGGCGGCCGTACAGAAAAATTATTTTAATTCAAATAATTTTCTGTCGCTGCTGGGGTTCGAACCTGGGTCTCCAAAGTTCGTTGACATAGCGGCCACGCACTTTAACCAACTACTCCACGGACGCCACTAATTATTAACTCGGTTTTCGAATTATTCGACCAGAAAAAACCGAGAAAACCGGTTTTTTTTTTCAAATTAAATCAATTTTTAATTTTTTTACCTACATATATCTATGTAGTTTTTTTTTAATTAAAAATAGCAACTATTTTTAATAAAGTAAAGAAAGGTACTTATGCACACGCAAAGAAATTTTTCGTTTACCACAACTGAAAAATTCACCAACTATACTTCGTTTGCGAGCTGTATTTGCCGCAAACGAATATTGAGTTGTCACAACTTAGATTTATATCTTATATATATATACCGCAAGCTATTTTGGTCATTATTATTTATTATAGTAATAATCTTTCTCTTTATGTCCGTCCGTCTTCTTATGGATTGCACCTTCGTTTGTCCAAAAAGTAACTCTAAACTATAAGCCTTATGTTTATACAACGAAGAGAAAATAAACAAAATTTTCAGTTGGGAAGAACGAAGTTTTCAATTGCTGCAATTTAAAAGTCACTCGCCGTTATGACAAACGAAATTAATTTCCTGCAACTATATGACGCGTTTCTCGCAACTGAACTGTTATTATGACAACTGTTGAAACGTTTGCAAATAACGATTTCAAGCACGACAAACGAAGTTCGTTTGCGGCAAACTGGCGATAAACGTTTTTTTTTTTTGCGTGCAGTACTACCCACTGAACCATAAGCGAAGGTTTTGCGTAAGGTGAGAGTCTTGCGAAAGTGTTTGGGCAGAATATTTTTTTTAATTTTTGATTTTTTATTTTGTTGCTTAAAAGTACTTGCTATAGAAGATTAAATTCGTGAAAATTGTTCCCATAAATGAAACTGAACTTCTTTTTAGAAATTCATTAAAAACTTATTTAAAGTCGAAAAAAAAACAATTTTCTTATCATTTTAGTAGGTAAAAATGCCTCGAAAATGAACCACTTTTGTTCATAAATGAGTTCAGAAATAAATAATAAATGTTTCTTTTTTTGCATTCTTAAATGAGTTCTATCATAATAATTTCTTTTTATAGAAATCATCGATATGTAATTACAAATAATAAATATTAAGCAATAATAAAATATATAATTCCGAAATGTTAATTGTTTAACTCATTTCTGAACAAAAAATGTTTGTTTTCTAAAAGCAGTTCAGTACGGCTCTATTGATTCAAAAAGGGTTCATTTCCGAGTGCCGAAAAATAACGTTTTTATGGTTCTTTTTTTAAGTAATTTCCAAACGAAAAAGTAAAATTTATGGTTATTTTTTAACTCACTTCCGAACAAAATAGGGTTAATTTTTGAGAGGCATTTTAGTCCGAAGAATGATATGAGTGCCGAAATTGAACGTTTCTACCCGAAATGGCTCATAAATGAATTCGAAAACGGTAGTTTTGAAGTATGTTTCGAGTTTTTCTTTCAGTCTTTTTAACACATGTTTTATGTCTTTTAATGATTGTCTCTATATTTGTTCTTAATGCTTTCAGATTTTTTTTGGGCATTTTGTGCAAGAAGCCTTGTTGAATTTCCCCTTTTTTTAAATATTTCCAGACTTCAGAGTTCATGTCAAGATGTTGATAGTTAAATTTATTTTTCAAAAAAGAATGCATTATAAACTTAAAATCATGTTTAACTTAAATACGCCAGCCGAGCTCAAATGAAACAAAATTAAATAGAAGCCAGAATAAGAAATGTTACAAACGTTAGTGAAATGTAAAAACGTAAGTAAAAAAAAAAGGGTCAAATGAAATAAAAGAAGTGGTTTGAAGAAATTTTCAATTTTAAATTGAAGATTTATATATTTCTTAACTATTCGAGCAGTCGAATAATTCGAGCCAAAAAACCGGTTTTCGAATTATTCGAAAATTGCAATTTTTAAAAAAACCGGTTCGGATAGCAAAAAAAAAAACCGAAACGCCGAATAATTCGAACCGGTTTTGCATATCCTACATCAGCCCTGCTTTTTAGCTCGCCGTTCCGATGTTTGCATCGTACGATTTGTTCAACATTGAACAGTACGTTATTTGAAAAAAAGTTTTGGCAGAAAGAAGCACCCAACGCGCCTGCTATGCCCCTGCTGTATCCGGGGATCGTAAGACTCGCACGTTATTGTCCAGAAGCCGATGCATTCACAGAGATTGACAGTTTGGTGCGGATTGTGGAGTGGTGGCATCATTGGACCATTTTTCTTCGAAAATGAGGCTGAGAACAACGTTTCGGTCAACGGTGGGCGTTACAGAGCCATGTTAACCGACCTTTTTTACTGAAATTTGAGACATGAATTTGGACGACCACTGTTTCATGCAGGATTGCGCGCCATGCCACACAGCTCATGCCACAATCAAATTTTTGTGCACCAAATTCCCAAATCGTGTTATCTGCCGTCTTGGCGACGTCAGTTGGCCACCTCGGAGCTGGGGAACCAAGAAGGACCGATGTTATGCCAACAATCCGGAAACGATTCAAGCACTTAAGGGGGGAAATATACCCAGAACTTAATAATTTAAGGACAGTTCTAGAAATCTAAAAAAACCAAAACATTGAGAAGCAATAACAAAAAAAAGCATTTTTTTTTTAAGTTTTCGTATGTGTAATATCAACACTTCTTCAGTATGTTCCCAAAACTTGGCTTGAGGAAATTTAATAATAAAGGGTTTATGGCCACTTTGCTGAAGCATGTTTTGTCGAAAATAAGCAATTTTATATGAAAAAATAATAAAAAAATTTTTCTCAAACTTAAAAAAAAAAAATTGTTTAATAAAACTTTCAAATAAAACACTTTATCAACAAAGTCCTAAATTTGGTTCGCCGAAAGCAAGAAAAAAAGGAGAAATGGCAAATTATCTGAATCTTGTTTTCGCTACAATGCCCTTCACGTTGATACTGGATAATAAGTTATACTAGCGACCACCGGTGCGCGTTGCTGCCCCAAGCAACTATAATAATAATAATAATAATAATAATAATATTCTAAGAGTTTTGCCGTTGTTTGCAAGCGCTCTATAAAGAAGAGGCAGAATAAAGTGAAATGTGAGCTGAAAATTGCAATAAATAACTTGTATGTATCTTAGTTGCCAGTGTCCAGCGCGAGCGGCTTGCGAAAGCTTTATATTTTTCTGACTTTCATTTTGTTGTTAACCATGGTATAATAATACATGGTAGCATTGACAACTGCTTATTTTCTCTTCAACAGGAAAACATAAACTGTCAAAAACAGCTTTTTGTGGAAATACATCAGCAGCTGCTGTGGTTGTTGTTTTTTTTCACTTCAACGTTTTCAACATTGCTTGTGTTTTCAATGGCGGATTGTGAGCGCTCTCTT
Organism: Pherbina coryleti; assembly: GCA_943735915.1. Lineage (NCBI taxonomy): Eukaryota > Metazoa > Arthropoda > Insecta > Diptera > Sciomyzidae > Pherbina > Pherbina coryleti. Next base: position 9,835,245 of record OX030953.1, on the reverse strand, counting down.
TTTGAGTATATTTTTTGACAGTATATGATTTCCCAAGCAACTGTCAATGCTACCTTGTATTATTATACCATGGTTGTTAACAGACACTCTTTTAAGAAGAGACAGAAGAGAGCGAAATGTGAGCAGCGAATAGTTTGGCTCTGAGTTCGATAACGCTGTTCTCAGCTGCTCTGTTAATAAAAGAAAACCCAACATAACAACAACAATTATATGCAAGTATGTGCAAACTTTAATAAGCTATAACTTAAAAAATATAAATTTTAAAGAAATAAGAAGTCCAGTTTGCATATCTACAGGTCTAAACCTATCAAACCATACTAAATTTATAAAAATTGGACTTGTACTTTAAAAGCCTTACGCCGAACAAAATTTGGGTTTGCGTAATATATATAAGAAGATGGGAGGTGGGCGTGCTAGTAGGCCGATTTGGTTAATTTTCACACCAGCTATTTATACAAAAGAACTATGTGTAGTAAATTTAAATGATCTCGGGTAATTTTTTGTGTAAATATACCTGATTACCGATTTCAGTTATAAGGGAGGTGGTCATATTAGTGAACTGATTTAGTTCATTTTAACATCAGCTGTTTATAAATTGAAACGAACTATATGTACCAAATTTTGTTGATCTTTAGTTTTTTTAGTTTTAGTTTAGTTTAGTTTAGTTTATTTCAATCTTTGGACAAATTCCTTACAGACAAGACATAACAATAAAATATAAGGTTAATAGATTATAACTAAAATACAAGTAAGGTATTTACATGGTTTTTAAAAGCATCTTTGGAAATAGTGAAATCAAAATAAGTATTTACCTCTAAATCAGTGTCGGCCGACACCTATGCACGCGTGCTTCGTGAAACTTCGTATATTTACACCGACATAAAACTGGCTGTTGTGCTTTTACACCGACGCTGCCGATTAGAGCCTGAACAGAATCAAAAATCGTTGCGGCCTCCGATCTTTGTTGTTGGAAAATACATGCAAAATGTAGAAAAAAACGCAGCTCTTTTTCCGCAACGATAAATCGCACAATTAGAATCTATTCTATTTCTTCTCTTGCGACCGACGATTCTCTCTCTGAGTGTCATTAGTGTTGCCATATTATTGCTAGAAATGGGATATGTTTAAAGACATTTCCTTAGTTTTTATTATGTCTTGACGTTTCTTCTTTGTTGTGTTGTATTCACACAATTGAAGAGACCAATACATTGAAATGAAATAGAAAAAATAAATAAAAAAATACTAAATAAAAGCAACTTTGAATCGTCAGTCGCAATCGCATCATTCTGGACACATTCTCTGCGATATACGACCAGAGAGGATCGGCGGTCGCAACGATATTTGATTCTGTTCGGGCTCTTATTCGTAGCAAGAGCGCTCAGTCGATATTTCGCTTTTGGCTAGCTAACACCACGCTTCTATGCAACGCATGCGCGCAATTTATTACGTAATTTTAAATGCTTACACGTAAAAAAATGTTCAACCAAATGTGGGAATTAGAATATTTGTTCTTTAAAAATTGTTTTGGAGAAGCGAAAACTTAATTTGTCAGAAGAAAGTAGGGTGCGCTACCAGTGTTTTTTTTATTTTGAAGTAATACGCAAGATAACCAATATTAGTAATATTAGGAGTCGGTAAAATGTTATTAGTAAAAGATTACTTTCCAAATATATATGTAATATTGATGTTAATAATAAATATATGCATATTGATATTATTAATAAAATATTAATATTAATGTTATTATTAATTATTATTAATAACGCGGCCCCTAGACGAAAAAATAATATTGTACATTATCTACCTAGTAAAAAATTTCATTAATTCCAATTCACTTTCATATATCTGCATTCATTTAGAATGCCGCTTAATGTTAATAATAAAACATTTCTTTAAGCCTCCTGCGAAGTTTAATTTTCACAGTGTAAGCCAGAGATTCTTAGCTCTCACTTGGGCGCACACTACTACAAAACTGAAAGAACTGTGCATGTATTGTTTTGGCCGACACTGCTCTAAATCATTAAATAATGACAAAGCTCTCGATAATGGCTCATTTTTTGCATAGTTTGTTCTATGCAAAAATGCCGCAACTGTCTTGTGGGAACATTAAACTTAATAAGTTCCAGTAAAGACGAAAAATCAATATTACCCGAAATAATATCGTATATGAAGATCATGGACTGAATCTTCCTTCTAGTTTCTAAGGATTTAAGGCCTAAGAGCAAGCAGCGTGCATTATATGAGGGCATAAAAAAAATCTACAAAAAAAAGTCTACAAAATTTAGGCCACGTAATATATGTTTTGATAACGATTTTTTAAATTCTTTCTAAACGAAACGAATGCGTTGCATAGCACGGGTTCCAGATTATCGACGCATACTCTAGCCTTGACCTAACAAACGAGTTATACAAACATTTCACAGTTTGAGAGTCAGAAAACTCAGAGCTATTCCTACGAATGAACGCCAGAAGCGAATAAGCTTTAGGAACAATGAAATTTATGAGTTCGATGAAGGTTAACTTCGCATCAAAGAACACACCCAGATCGCGGATGGAATCAACCAATTTAATGGGTGAATCCAAGCTTATTGCAAACATCTACAAAGATCATATTTTGTATTTTAAAGCGGAAACGGAGTTATATTGAGCACGAAACAGAGTTTACTCAAGCAAATATTTTCATTTGTTCGTTTTACTTTGAATGAAGAGAAAGTACTCAAGTATTTTAACGATCAAATCAAGTGTGCTGTAAAAATGAAATGTTGCACAATGATAAAAAAGGGCCGTTTTTAAATATCAAGAGTTATATCTTTTCATATATCTTTATTTTCACTTACGATGTGTTTATTTTAGAAACTTTTGGGTAATTAAACAGTTTTATAAATTTTGCTATACAACTGTTGTTTTAATAAAGGTGGATATACATATGAATCTACTTTCAGAGGAATTAATATTTTCGATAATACTAAAGTCGATATACTAAGGGAAAAAAATATTAAATTTATTCAAAAACTTTTTGAATTTATCCAAAAAGCGAGTAATTTTTGCACCAATAACGCATTTATTTAAATCGACCACGTAAATATTTAAAATTTATTTAAATACTTTTTTGATTTAATAAATTATAAAAATATTTAAAATAAAATTAATAAAAAATATATTAAAATTATGCACGAATTTTTTTAAAATATCTTTGAAATATTTACTATTTGAAAATAAACTATCGCATTTAAATAAAATTTATATAAAAATATTCAATTTAAAAAACAACATATTTAAATTGAATATGTTATTAATGGTTTTATAGTATTATTTTCTTCATATTGCGTACATCAAATGGCATTTGCATGTATTATTTATTTTCGCTTCACTTGTTTGTTCTCTAATTTATACTATTTTTGACAGTTGGTGCAATATTAGGGCACCAAATGTCAAAAATAGTATAAACTAGAGGGAGAAAAAATAAATATTTTACTATTTATTCAATACTTATTGCCATACTTTTCACGAACCGCCTTAAGCGCGATATTTTAAAGGCATTTATATAGAAAATTGCGGGATTGAGAATAGTGGGGAAAACAACTTTTGTGGGATTTCTTGCATGACTGGTTTAATTGGTATCATCTTAGTGGCAGACGCACGACCTACTAACGCAATATTGAGAGTGCAAAATTCGAAGGTCGTGCGTTCTGGCTTACGAGCTTATCTCGTAAAGTTTTTGAAACCTCGATATAACGTACGATCGGCTCACGACTGACCTAACGCAGTATTGCGATTTCAGCACTAAGGCCATAACATAAGGACAAACATAACCCTAGCGTTCACTCTGTTGTTCAGCCCTGACTAGATTTTGCTAGATTTTTAAAAATATCCTTCCTCTCGTTCAACGAACAGAACCACAGCAAACAATTATGAAATTAATGCAACTTTTTATCCCTTTTTCATATATGATGAATATAAAAAAATCCCTTTTTAAAAAAATGGCCCTTTAAAGTAAAGAAATGAAACACCTTTTGCAGCTATGGTAACAGCTCATGTATGACAGTTGAGCGCAAGTTAAGCTAATAATTAAAAAATTTGAGTAATTTTGTGCAAGTTTTTTAAAAAAAAAATAACGTTTCGGACGATGGAAACCGTTCAAATAATAAACATTGAGGATTGCCAAAGCGTGGAGCAGCTGCTTTGCATTTTTTCCAGTGAACGCAGTGAAGATGAAGAAAGTATTGAAAACCTTCTTCGGCAGTGGATAGAATTTTTGATCGAGCGATGCAAAGGTAAAAATTTGACATAAAAAAATAAACATAAATTAAAATGTTTTATTCTTGCAGAGCTGGGAATCACAATCAGTCACGTGGAAAAAATTGATAAAGAAGACATTGGCATCCTTATCCCAGACGACCAGTTAGGTGTTAGGATTCTATTTAAGAACAAATTGAAGAATTGGATACAAAGTCACCAGGTATGAAACAACTACAATATTCAGAAAATATGTGCGATGTGATGAAACCTTCCTACAAAACTTACAATTGGCTAGTTTTAATTTTGATTCTTGAAAAGTTATTATTATGTATATTCTAAATTTATTATTAATTATGTTAATCAAAAGCTTATGTGTAACAAATCTTTACTTTTTATTGTTATGAATTAAAACTAATACTTATGTCAGCCAAATTTTTAATTTTCATTGCATTTAATTGAAACAAAACATAAATAAAATTAATTGAACAAAAAAGAATAACGAGTTCTTCATTTGACTCTTTTGTGGGTTGGTTTGTATATTTTTTAAGCTCAACTCAACATTTAAATGAGTTAGTTGAAGTTTTTTTTTGAGGTAAATCAAAATTATAAAATTCTCAATGCAAGTCCGCAAACTTTAATACAACTCAAAACGGAGTTAGCATGAGTTCTCAAACAAACTTAAATTTCAGAGTAATTTTAACACTCAAACGGAGTTAAATATGGTTTTTATAGCTTTGGCAAAATATCATGCACGAAAAGAGTGGAATTGACCGCGAATATGGCTTTATTTAGTCCTTTTTTTTTTTGGGTGTAGAAATAACAACATTAGTTGTTTTTACAATGCTGAGATGAAAACATTTCTTTAGGTTTAAAGGTAAACCATTCATGAGGCACCAATTAAAAACATTTTGCAGATCTGATTGCAGTAGAGCAACATCTGTAAGACTGCAAACATGTTTATATAATTTCAGGTCATCGGCATATAGAAGAATATTTGAATTTTTAAAACATTTACTTATGTTGTTTATAAATAATATAAAAAATAACGGTCCAAGAATGCTTCCCTGTGGAACACCGGAAGTAGCAATGAACTTATAAGAAGCATCATTATTTATTGTGACAAAGCACGGTCGCGCATTTAAATACGATTTAATCCATTCTAAAAAGTTTGAATAGCCCCCTTTTGGCAAGTTTAGCAACTAAGACCTTATGGGATACTTTGTCAAAGGCCTTGGCAAAGTCAGTGTATAGTACATCAACTTTATTACCTACCGAAAAAGATGAGATGCAGTACTCCAAAAACAGAGCTAGGTTTGTCACCGTTGAACGTCCTTGTAGGCTCTGAGGCACAGCGTATGTGCCTCAGTATTTGATTACACATTATAGTTCATGGTTTAAAATAAGTACCTCGAAATGCAAATCTGTAAATGTAGTTCAATTTCGCATGGCCTGGCATACTTAAACCTATCTTTAGCGCATAATTTTAATAACCCCACGATTAAAAAAAAAAAAACCCTTTTACCGCACAGAAAAAAAAGAGTAGAACTTTTACCTAAAAATGTAGTGAATTCAGCTAAAGTAATCCGGTGATTTTCAGTCAACGAATTTGATTAGGTGCGCTACCAATTTCTAAATGTTAATTATATGCAATTATATTGGGTAGTTTAACTGCGAGAGTAGCTAAAAAAACCTAAATATTTAGGTGTACCTTCAACCATAAAATAGATAAGACACATAATTTATTAGAAGAATAAGCTAATTTTTTTTAAACTATGACCACTTCAGATTAGGCAAGCCACCTACTAAGTGTAGAAAAATCATCTAATTATTTAGATAGCATTCCCACTTAAGAGTGGGAATGCCGTGCAAAAAATATGCAAAAAATATGTTTTTTGTTTTGCAAATTTCTATTTTGAAGTGAAACTTTCCTTATGTGACTTTACTTCATTTCGTCACATCATAGAGAAGAAAGATTTGTTTTATAGTAGATAGAATGTAGTAGAAGATTCGAACCTGTGATCTCAAGATTTCAACAACCAACGCCTTATCTATTGAGCCAAATTTCCAATACAGGAATCTACGCTACATACCAATTAATCAAATTGCTGTAGATGCCCAGTGGAAACATAATTTCAGAGTTGTGGACCTCATATTTTTATATACATTTTGTTCACAAGTTATCAAACGGCGTAACAGCACAGCGGTAAAGCGTTTGACTATAACGCCAGCGGCCCGAGTTCAATTCTCGCGTGAGGCTTTACTTTTTGTAAAATTTTCTCACTTTGTTTTTATTTATGTTTTTTATAGGAGAGCGCTGTGCTCCTATAAAATTCAAATACGGTAAAAAAACAAGTTGTAAGGAAAGCATTTGATTTATCCACGTAAATATTTATATAAAATTTATACTGAGGCGTGGATAATGCTAATATGCGTTATTTCCCTAGTGTACGAACAAATCGACAACTTGCATTAGGTAAAATAACTAGAAGAATTAGATGATTTAATAAGCAAAATTTTAGTTGAATTAACTAATTTGAATTAGGTGAATTACCTAATGCATGATTGTTAAATTAACTGTGTAAGTAGAAAAGTTGTTGAAAAGATTAGGTGAAATAGAAACTTTCACATTAGCTAAACTAGTTTAGGTAGTAAATCAATTCTTTTATTTTCTGTGCGGGGTAAATTAATTTGTCACTCCGTTTGTAACGCCCATAAGGAAGCGTGGTAGGTATAGAAAAGTATATACATATATTCTTGATCAGCATCATCACCCGAGTCGACTATGATCAAAACTAAATTGCACAAATATACAAACAAGGCACAGCACATGTACCTCACGGCGCATACATTAGGCCGTGAGGTACATATGTTGTGCCTCAATAAAATATTTCAAAATTTCACAGAAAAAAAAAAAACATTTTCTGATATTTTGTTGGGATTTTTTGATACCAAAATACACTAGATCTGTAAAAAAAAATGGCCCGGAGGACCCGATATTTTTTTTGTATGGTGGCAGTTAAAGTGTTAACTAGAAAGAATAATTTTTCTTTTATTAAGCTTTCAAACAATTTAGAAATATTAAATAGTTTAGATATGGGACGATAATTAGATACGTCATTCTTTACACCACTTTTGAAAATCGGAGTAATTGATGCAATTTTCCAACACTCAAGGAAAATACCTGATGACAATGATTCATTAAAGATCATGCAAAGTGGCGCAGATAAGCCTAGCGCACAATTTATCAGCAAAATCGGAGAAATTCCATCAATGTCAGCTTTAACAGAGGTCTTCATCGCAATTAAGGATTCAAAAACATCGTGGACCGATAGTGACAAAGACCCAATATCCATAAAAGTACCAACATTGGCCAATACCAGATCTTCTGGCCAAAACGAATCCACAGCATAGTTCGATTTAAAGAAGTCTGCAAAAAGATCAACAGTTTCACGGAGAGAAGATGATTTAACGCTATTTAGGTGCATTGTCGAAGGAATATATGAATCCTTTTTCTTCGATTGGATAAAATTCCAAAACGATTTTGGGTTGGATTTAGTATTAAATTCAAAACCCAAGATATGTTGTTTATAGAGAAATTTTTTTAAAAAATCAAATTCTCTCATGTAGTGCACGTACTTGCTTTTATGTTCAAGGTCATTAGTCGCCTTATACAATTTCAAAAATTTGTTCCGTAAATTTTTTAATCTTTTTAGCCCTTCAATATACCAGGGTAATTTATGCTTCTTCTGCGCTAAACGCGGAATATTGGCGTTACAAATACTATTGAAGTGGAATTTAAATTCTTCAAAACAAGCTGCAACATTTTTTCCTTCAAAAAGCGCACTCCAGTTAATGTTCTGAGAGCATTCGGTTAAATAATTAAAAGTACACAATTTGAAGTTAAACGGACTTTCATGAGCTTTTTCATTTTCGATAAATACATAAAATTCTATATTAACAACAAGTGGAACATGGTGCATATCAGAAGGAGATATTGGATGTAAGCAATCAGATAAATTATATTTTATATTTTTAGAAACAACAATTAAATCTAATAATATATTTAATTTATTTGCAAAAATCAAGACTTAATAAGCTATCAATGAAATTAATTTCATGAGAATAATTTATATTAGTAGCGATTAATTCGTTATCGATATACGACCAAACGATTTTTCTAAGATTAAAATCTAGGATAATAGTTTGAGAAGCTATTCCATATTACCGATAACGGTTATATGGGAGGTGGGAGTGCCATTTATTCAATTTTGTGAAACGAAATTTTTGAAAATAATTCTTTTATCGTAAAACTCATTTTCACAAAATTTCATGATTCTAGGATAACTCCTTGTATTTTTGTCCACTCGCTATATGGGCTCGTCATACTGTGTGTCGTGGACACACCCGTAGGTTTTGACGTGACGGGTGTGTCATGTTTAATCTATGGCCAAATTCTTGACTTAATCAACTGTACCGAATCCCTTTCCTAATTCCTAATAATCCATATCCTAATTTATGTCAAAGTCCTTTTCGGGTTTCATAGTCCGGTTTCATTGTGTTATTATTTGTTTGTGAGCAATGTTGGTTGTCACGAAAAAAACTGTTGAAATCATAACTAGATTATTGTTGTTGTTGTTGTTGTTTTTGTTGTTTGTTTTTGTTTTTGATGTTGATGTTGATGTTGTTGTTGATGTTGTTGTTGATGTTGATGTTGTTGTTGATGTTGATGTTGATGTTGATGTTGATGTTGATGTTGGTGTTGATGTTGATGTTGATGTTGATGTTGATATTGTTGTTGTTGTTGATGTTGATGTTGATGTTGATGTTGATGTTGATGTTGATGTTGATGTTGATGTTGATGTTGATGTTGATGTTGATGTTGATGTTGATGTTGATGTTGATGTTGATGTTGATGTTGATGTTGATGTTGATGTTGATGTTGATGTTGATATTGATGTTGATGTTGATGTTGATGTTGATGTTGATATTGATGCTGATGTTGATGTTGATGTTGATGTTGATGTTGATGTTGATGTTGTTGTTGTTGTTGTTGTTGTTGTTGTTGTTGTTGTTGTTGCTGTTGGTTTTGGTGATGGTGTTAATTTTTTTGTTTGTGTTGTTGTTTTTGCTTTTTTTTATTCGCTTCTCAATTGGCTGTGCTTTTCCTTTGCCTTAGCTGTATGCAAATTATTCAGCAAAAGTGACGCATATACGGCACATTAGGCGGTTCCCTGGGGGCCTCATAACGCCGTCAATTTTTTTTTTTATTTTTATCATGTGTCTGAAGACCTCACCTTCATTTTCGTTCCTTTAAATTTACCGTTACGCCAGTAGTCACAGAGTTAAAATTCCATGCTACGTTTTTTCATTGTGAAAAAATGCATTTGTTGTTGCATTTTTACTTCATTATGTGGTTGCCACCCTGAAATTATGACGATAAGAGTTTTTTTTGCATTTTAGTTGTGAGGCGTAGTAACACATCTATAGGCCTGACCAAAATAGACAGAACGAGACATAACGAGTAAGTTCGAACAAATGGAAGCCAATGATAAAACCCAAAATGCACATACGTAACTGATCGAAACTGAACGAAACATTGCGACGAGACGTTCTGTTCCGTAACAACCGAACTTTTAGCGTCTCAACTCGTCAACAACAGCTGTGCAAAGCAGTCTTCTTCTTGTTTCAGACGATTGGAGGTACTCGTTTCATTTTGGGTTAAATGTCAAAACGGACATAACGATTGCAAACGTTCGGCATGTTGCAATCGTCTCGTTTCGTCTATTTTGGTCAGGCCTTATGTTGTCGTAAAACAAAATTTTCCGCAGCACATCTCCTGAGTGAGTAATAATTCCATGCAACAATATTACATTTCTGTTACCTATGCTGCTATATTCACGACCTGGTGACGTCAGAATTTTTGTTTTTATTTTTGTTGTAAGGCGAAGTATAAATCCTTCATTTTCCTTTTCAAACATTTATCGTAGCTTATATACTCACCGAGTAAAAATTCAATGCAACGCCGCTGCATGAATGTTGCATTGTCGATCTTTGAGCGGCTCTCTCTTTGTCCCTATGACGAACAGGCCTATTTTGGTGTATCATATTTTTAATCCTAGCACTAATACTCAGCGAGAAATAATTCCATGTAATAAATTTTCAGTTGTGTTGCTTAAGCAGCTCCCACCGTGTCCGGGTGACGTTTTGAATTTTTGTTTTGTTTTCATAATGAAGTTAAAGAACCAATCTTTACGATCGTACCATTTTTTTAGTCATAGCTCTTATACTCAGCGAGGCACAATTCAATGCAACGCCGATGAATTTTGAATAAATGCATTTTTCAACTTTTTTGGAAACCTGCGCGATAAAACGTAACTTCGTCACGTCTGAACTTTGAAATTGGTCTGTAATATCTACAGATAAGAATTCCGTCAAGACACTGCTCTAGAAATTGCTTTAAAATATTTATCAAAGTACCTAGGTCTTGAAAATAGTTTAGGAAATTGGTCTAAGGAAATTGGTCTTAATTTTCGGTATCGTTGGTTAGGATTTTTCGACCATTTGTTGAAAAACTATCATTAGGTACATTGACAATCCAAAAGTAGATTTTAAAAAATTAATTTTAAATGTTATTGGTCCAAAAATGTTTAGACGAAGGAGAAATTGATCTAAGATATCGGTATAAATTGTCCCAAAAAGCTGATCTAAAAAATGAGTTACAATCGTCAAAAAATAGTTTAGAAAATGGGTCGCAAGACATTCCTCTCAATTTTCGAATCTCTCAGCCCATTTGTCGAAGATCATTAGTTATTTCGATTTTATTTTAGGGGGTTCCTTAAGTAAGTGAAGCTTCAAATTGCATGTCGTATGTAGTGCAAGTCAAATGGCTACCTCCCTTTTTTATTATCTACAAGATACTTTTCACTTATCTTCAAGATACAAGCACTTTTTCACTAATACTATCGATGATACTGAAAAAAAGGATTCGTGTCCATCAAACATTTTCCTCCCATTCCTCCTCTATCTCTGCGACTCTTTTGTTTTGCAAAGATTGTGTGTCCACTTGAGATAAATTTAATGGACATAAATTAGAGCAGCGTTGCAATGAAAGCAAGTCTTATCTGTACCAGGTACTACGGGTATCTCAAGCGTTTTACTCTGCTCGAGCTACTCGAACGCAGCATATGCGACAAATTGTCAGAGACAGAATTTTCTATTGTTGTTGTTGCTGTTGAGATGACTCTTCAGATGATCTTTAAAATTGTAAAATAGAAGAGGGTTGGCGCAGCTCGGTTAGATTTGGATTGGATTGGATTGGATTGGCTTATCTTGAATAGTGCTGAGTTGCAATTAGTTGTTATGCTCTAAATAAATGATTGCGTGTGTGTGTGTGTTTGTGTGCTTGACAGCCAGGCAAACGACATACAAATAGCATAGCTTCAAAGCAGTCTTTCCTGCCCTTGAGCCAACAATCACCACTCGATACAGTTACACATCAAGTTCACTTTTCAATTGCTTTGTTTTGCCTGTTGTTTGCAGGATAGATTTTCTTGATTTTCTTGCAAGCATTGCATCCATTCAACGCTTATCAAACAAGTAGCTCATATGCGTATCCGTATCGGTATCTTTATCTTGTTGCTGCAAACAATGGCGAGCCCTTCAAAAATTGTCACAGATGATCAAACAACGAGCACAAATAAAGTACAAATAGTTAATATGTTGATCATTTGTTGTTTGTCATTAAAGCTAATTGCGTTACAAAACCAACAATTGCAACAACACAAGCATATGCCGAGCAATGAGTGAGGGGAGGACATGCAAGCATAGCAGGACACAAGAACAAAAAAAAAAAACAAATGTTGCGCAACCCCACAGAAGCAGCTAAAACTGTTTCGCTCAAACAAAAAGGTTGCCAACTGCAACAATAACAACAACAACGACAATGAAATTGAGTACAAAACTATACAAAATTCATTTAGTATTGACTGACGGACCGTAAATACGAAGGATGTGCCTCATTGTAGTTGCTTTAGTAGATTTTCTTTCCTCTGCTCCGTTGATTTATTCTTCTTCAAAAGGCAGCAACAAAGCATTCAACATAAAATAAATTGTAACAAATTCAATTAAGCGGGCGACCGCCGGAACCGCCTTAAGGCGGTGCTCCTTGAATGACCCCCCCCCCCTACCCAACCACAACGTTTAACAAGCCAAACAAAAACGCCCAAGATCCAAAAAAACCCACAAGTTATCTTGCAAAATGGTGGCTACATGCTTACATATTTAAATGGCTCTTGGCTGTTGACGTTTGTTTGTTGTTGTTCTCTTTGTCGCCTTGTCAACACACACTCTAGCTTTAATTATATATTTGAATTGCTTTCAAAATTTTATTTAAAGCAAAACCTGCGAATTTTTCTGCATCAAATTTTTGGTTGCCAGTGGTTTTAATGGCCAGCTGTTTGACTTTTGCAATTCTAACATAAGCCAAGGACAAGGGCCTCCACAGGGGGCAACAGAGTTCACTGGATTCCCCTGGATTGAAAAATTTTATATATTTTTACTTCCTATGTGTATATGTTACTTTTTTATATCATTTTCATATACGTGCACACCAATGCATACATTTCCCCCTTCGACTCCCCTTGAAAAATTCCTGTGGACGCCTATGTCCATAGACAGCTATAACAGCATTTGTTCTAAGCTTAAGGCTTTACTTAATTGGCGCTTTCAAGCATTTTTCGATTGAGTCCTAAAGCATGATGCTGCACCAAACACGGTGTTTCGTCTAGAAGGAGTTTAAACAAGAACATTGTCGTTTAAATTTTTTATCAAATTGATTTTTAAAATCTATATTTATTTTACGTGATCCGCCCACGTCACTGACATTTTATTTTCTAAACATGTCAACAAGGAGAGAAAAGAAAAGCAAAATGGGACCATGGTGTAATAAAAATTAGTGAATTTTAGACAACACCAAGAATAGCTTTCTTTCTGTTATAACATTGAGAGCGAAAGAGAGGAGCCGTTGATTGTTGTCAAATTGTGTTATTTGTTTGAGTTGCTAGATGATGATGTGTTATAGTTTTTATAGGTTATTGTGCGAACAAAGTTCAAATAAATATTTAATTCAATTAATTGTGCCGTGTTGTGTTGACAAAAAGTTATTGCAGTTGTCTTCGCCCATTTGCCAAGTTCGCCACTGAATGGTTTTGTCATATTATCAAAAACGTGCGCTGGAAGGTGCCACCGACATGAAGCTTTGGCCAGCATGCAAATTGTCTTGCATTCACATCGACTGCTTCAAGAAAATATCGAATGCCATGAAAGAATGTTTAATACCTCAACTGATAATAGCCATCAAAATAAGTGGACATGGCATTGAGCATCGACCGATTCGACCGCACGTTAGCTGGTTTATTTTCATTCCAATCCACCATCAGCTGTTTTTGACAGGAGCGGGGCGAAAAAATTTATCATTTTGAGAGAGAAGTGTCAAATTCACTAACACCTTATTATTATTACACCATGAATGGCACTTATGTAAATTGTTCTTACAAACTATAAAGACAGGAGAGGGAGAGATGGAAGTTAAGTGGGAAACAGATATTTGGAGAGGGTACACTTAAATGTGGATTTGGACATGGACGGTGAATAACAGTCGCTGATATTATTGAATATTCTACAACATCCGTTTCTGGGTTCATTGTAAGCATAGACAGTGTAGTGCTGGTATTCGTTTAACAGTCTTGTATGCCTAGTTAGTCTTCCAGGGATTTTAAATGTAATCTTACTCGAGATATATTCAATGCTGATAACTCCAGTTATAACATCAAATGTGAAGCATGAATTTAGTAAGATTCTCCGTGATGATAGAGCCAACAGATTCAAAAGGCCTAGTCTGTGTTCGTACGGAGTCAGGTTACTAAAGTCGCGAGGGTCATAGGATTCTCTTAGAACAAAAAGGAGAAATTGTTTTTGGATAGATTCGAATCTAGCGCTATGTGACTCAAAGACAACATTCCAGATTATGCAGGCATATTCAAGTATTGAGCGCACTAATGTACTATAAAGGGTCTTAGTTACCCAGACATTCTTGAATTCTTTAGCAAGCCTTTTTATGAATCCGAGTTGCTTACTAGCTCTAGACAAAGTTTTGTCGTAATAAAGATTAAAGCGTAGCTTGTTGTCCAGAATTACGCCAAGATCTACGATATCATTTACTCTTTTAAGGTCAATGCTCTTCAGAAAGTAGCGGTTATTCTCTACTAGAATCTTTCGGAAAAAAATTATTTATTTATTTATTTATTTATTTATTTGTTTGCTAAGCCTTTTAGGCTTTATAGCATTTTATAATTACAATTCATAATCCAATTATACTATTATTTATTTATTTCTTCCAGTCTACTGATTTATTACAATCTTACAGACTATACATATATTTTAACTTAAAACTAATTAAAAAAAGTGAATAGAATTAATCTAAAATCATTTTCTGACACATTAAAATTTAAAATATGTGAAAAACTGTTGCATAAGTGTATGCATCTTACTATGGGCTCATTATCAGCATAATTGGTCCTGTGAAGATTTTCTTCGAACATACGAGTTCGTCGCAAATCCCTCGGCGTATCATAAATTTGGAAGAGGCTTGACAGTTCCTCACAATTAACTTTACCAGAAAAAATATTATAAACAAATAGAAGAGAACTAACTGATCTTCTATCTTTTAAGGATTGCAAGCCAAGGAATTTACGACGAACTTCATATGCTGGAAGACCATCAGGCCAATAAAGCTTTTTAAGCGCATATTTAGTCATATGTTTTTGTAATCTCTCAATTCGGTTTGAGTGTATTATATAATATGGGTTCCAAACAATAGAACAATATTCCATTATACTACGAACCAAGCAAATATATAATGATTTTATTGTTAAAGGATCCTTAAAAATGTGTGTATGTCTTTTAATAAAACCCAGCATGGAGTATGACTTTGAAATAATATAATCATAATGATATTTAAAATTTAATTGAGTGTCAAAAATCACCCCCAAGTCTTTGATTTCCTTTTTACGATTTAAAACGTCATTATGCAATGTGTAATTGAATAAAATACTGTTTGTGCATTTAGTGTATGAAACTATACAACACTTACTTATGTTCAAGTTTAAATTGTTTATTTAACTTGTTTATTTATATTAGTATTTACTAATAATACTAATAATAATACTAATATATAGAGTTCAAGTTCGTTTTAAATGAAGATACAAAACCAAAGTAAAATAAGTTCAGTTGTAATGTAATGTAAATTAAAACATGAATGTTTCAAAGTATACAGACTTATAGATAACATGAGTAAAGGTATTATAAATAAAAAAATACATTAATAATAAATCTTTAAGAGGGTCCAAGGCGGTGGTATCGACAATGAAAATGTGTATAAAATAAATATATCGTTCTGTCCTTGAAGCCAATAAAGTCTTGGCTTAGCAAGTTGGTAATCCGACGAATTGAGTCGTATTTACCACACCAATTTCCTTGTCGAAAAGAAAATGGTTGCGAACGCAGGCACTAAGACAAACTAGGTCTCATTGGCCACTCATATTAATATACATATAACACCTCTATAAATATGGCACAAAGTATCAGAGTGTGAGATCTAGAAAAGTGGAAGGTATCAAGGCAAACAAGGCCCGGTACGCCATACTGATAGCATATATACAATATTATTCATTCTGTGATTCTAAAGCCGATGAAGTCTTGATTCATCTTTTATTTATCACACCGAGTTCCTAGTAAGCTAAGACAAAGGTAACGAACGCAGGCACATAGACAAACTTGGTCTAATAAGCCACTTATATTAAAGTAAAAGTGCCGTATCCTTGGAAGAGTATGTTGAGAATCAGTGCCGGTGCTGCAGATAATCTATTATTTTAAGTTTAATTGAGTATAGGGTTTCATTAAAAGATATAACATCTGAAACGGAATTGAAGTCTCCGCAAGCGCTTCTTAGTGGTTCATTTTGCAAGTAATTCGTTCTACAAAAGTTCATAAAAAGTAGCCCAAAAGATCTTCTTGGTCGAAGAGGAAGATTAAAGTAAATTTTACTCTGTAAGTATGGACTGTCAACAAATCCATGTATAAGTTGATAAATCCAGCCTATAACGTTACATTTGGTTACATTGAGATAGAGCCTGTTTAGATTACATCATTGTTCCAAAGCAGTGGCGTTCCTGGGCTTGGTGACACCCGGGGCTGATACTCATGGTGTCACCCCTATAAAAAATTTCTAAATGCAAAAAGAAACCAATTCGATGATATTAAGTGTTTTATTATCTTTATGTTTTTCAATAAAAAAACAAACAAGATATCGTCCCCTTCGAGCCAAAAACGCCAATGTGAATTTTTGTGTTTTTTGGGAAATTGAGTTTAAAGATTCGAATGGCTCAGAAAAAGCGAAACATCCACATTTTCCAAAATTTCTTTTCGGAAATGGATGGCACATGTCTTCGTTATACACAGTTAAAATTTTGTTCCCGTTACTCTACAAAAACATTTAAAAAAAACTTTTTGTGCAATCATGTAACAATTATTGCTAGAAAATTGTATTAAAATAAATCTCAAAATTATGAAAAAAGCTCCATCTAAAGAATGTCTTTCATACTTACACAGCAAATTATGTTCTTCGTCAACAGAAAAAAACCAATCAATGTCCTATCTCATCGGTAGCGGGCACAAGCTCATTTTTACTGAAAAAATGTGCACATTGACGTTTTGGCATATAGGATATTAACGATTCGGAAAATTTTGAACATGCGACTCTGTAAAAACTTTGGTAATGAAGACAATTGCAAAAGTCCTTCTGCAGTTTATTTTTCAAAGCATTGTTAATGTCTTCAACCAATAATTTCAGAAATTGACCTTCTGACCTGGGAGTTATATGGAAAAAATATTTTCTGTTAAAACTATGACGGAAATGTTTTTACAGATAAAAATTTTTTGACTTTGAATATACTTTGGTTCGGACGTGGGGGTATTTTAACTTCGACCCAGTCGAAGATCAGTTCTTACTAGTTTTTTTTTTATTTTTAGACCTGTAAGCTTTTCACATATGAGTTTTTCGAAAAGTTTTGGAATAGCTGACAATATTGCAATACCCCTATAATTTTTGACAGATCTTTTATCACCTTTTTTATATATGGGTGTGAGATGGGAAGATTTCCAGAACGATGGAAAGGTACCTAGGGCCAAAGATTTATTAAAGATGATATGAAGTGGCCTGATAAATTTATCTGCGCATTGAACTAATAAGCTGGCAGGTATTTGGTCGGGGCCAGGAGACTTGTTTGGATCAAGATTAATGATAGTCTCATGTATTTCCTCCTGAGTTAAACTGAGGTTGTAAATTAAGGGTGACATGTTTGGCGAGAGAGATGGTGATATAGTCTGATTTAAAGGTACACAAAATACTTCTTTAAAATGATCAGCAAAGAGGTTACAGATCATTTGAGGGCTGGAAGAAACCGCGTTACCTTTAAACATAGGCGTGGGGTAACCACATGATTTACGGTTAATATTAACGAAATCGAAGAATTTTTTAGGGGCCTTTAATAATATTCTCACCAATAAAATTTGTGTAGGACTCATACGCTTCATTTGACTTGATAGAGAATTCTGTAGACAGTTCCTCATATCTGGTTTTTTCTTCATCACTAACATTGTGGGAGTTTCTAATGATTTTGTGAAGCTTATTTCTTTGATTCTTAGATACCTAAGATTTATATCTAGCCAAGGCTCTGAAATTTTGTCTCTTTTCTTAAGTTTTGGGACGTGCCTATCAATTATATTAAGAACACGCTGGTAAAAGAGCGACACAGCACTATCCAAGTCCATAGCCGCAAGTTCATTCCGTAAACAATTGAGTTGTAGAACGAAAGGGAATAAGTTATATTAGTTGTGGACAACTCAACTGTTATGGCTGTGTGGTAAGTGTATTGGAGAAAATATGTTCGGCATCACAAGCTTGGCCAACTTTGACTTCATCATAGGAGTTTGTGAAGACTAAATCTAGCCACTTGCCTTTCTGATTTGGGCGAGGTGCAACTTGCTGCAGATCATTATTATAAAGCGTACTAAATAAAGTAAAATCGATCGACTTTAAGAGGTTAACTGGTAGAAGGCAGTTGTCATTATCATCAATTTCAAAGGAAGCATTTGGACGATTAAAGTCACAAAATAATATAACCTTATCTTCTTCATTGAAGGTCATCATTTACGATGAAATAGATTCACCTAATACGTTGTACGCGTTTTCTGTTGCACCTGGAGGAATATAAACGACACAAATGTAGATGCCATGGTCTAGTCAGCTTGGTTTAGTTCTGCAAAGAACTTTTTGTTGTAACAACCTGTTGCTTCATGAATTATTTGGCATTAAGCTCACAATATAATTCTCAAAAAATATGTTTTTTAAGAATTATAAAATAAGTAGATGCAGAGATTTTTTTGTAAACACATCCAGATTATTAGGTGTTCGAAAATTGGCAGGAGGTGGTTTCGACAAGTTCAGAAGGAAGGGAGTTGCTAGTTGCGATTAAAACGCCACCTCCACGAGAAAGGCCAGTTTTTAAATAATCCCGATCATTTCTGTAAACTATCCAACTACTGTCCAAAATTTCCTCATTTTTTAAAGTGTTATTTAACCATGTTTCAGTGAAAACTTATACATTGAAGTTGGTAGATTTTCCTTCTATGTACAGTTTATTTAGTTTCCCTCGGTTCCCTACAGTTGTGATAGAATATGTTTAAACTAGTTATAAGACAGTGTGGATATAAGTTAAGGACAGTAGTCTATATTATTATTACGCAAGCGCTTTTTTTGTGATGACCATCAAATCTATACCGTAAATGCGATTTTCATAAAAAGAGTATCAATAAAAAGGTCTTGCTCTGCAGATGTGCAACAAGGTTTTACTTTTTCTTAAATATTGAGTATTTGAAAAAAAAAAATTCAAAACAATCTTCTACATAGAAAGTCAGTTTTCTATTTGTTGCCTTAAACTATGCTATATATTTTTTCTTAAATTTTCCAATTTCATACTGCAATAATTAAATTCAACTACAGTTCAGCAAAGCGAAAAACGAACAAATATATTTTGTCTTGATGTACCAGCCGCAAAATAATAAGTTCATGCAAAATTGGTATTCCAGTAGCCTTTACTTGCATCGCCGCCAGGTCGGTTGAAGGAGGTCGTACCTTGCACAGGTGATTTAAACTTCCTATACCTCTTCTGAGACATCTGTATTAGGTGTGAGCCCAATTTTACGCACGGAAGGCACTTTGATGGTAGTGCTCATCATATCATTATTGATTAAGCAAGTATGATTCCTGCAGTAGCATTGACAGTTATTGATCGTATGTTTCAGGATATTACCAGATATATTTTAAACTGGTTTTTTTCCAGAAAAGTTGTTGTATTTCTGGTGATTTCAAGGAAATAGATCAAGTAATCCCTATTTCCAGGCGTGCTGTGACAGCTGCTAGGACGAGCTACTGAAGATAGTGCCGGACAATTAAGAGCCTGAACAGAATCAAAAATCGTTGCGACCAACGACCCTCTCTGGTCGTCGAACGCAGAGAATGTGTCCAGAATGATGCGATTGCGATAAACGATTCAAAGTTGCTTTTATTTAGTATTTTTTTATTTATTTTTTCTATTTCACTTCAATGTATTGGTCTCTTCAATTGTGTGAATACATCACACACAAACAAGAAATGTCAGAAGATAAAACAAAACTAAGCAAATTTCATGAAACACAGCCAATTCTTAGCAAAAATATGGCAACACTAATGGCATTCAGAGAGAGAATCGTCGGTCGCAAGAGAAGAAATGGAATAGATTCTTATCGTGCGATTTATCGTTGCGGAAAAAGAGCTGCGTTTTTTTCTACATTTTGCATGTATTTTCCAACAACAAAGATCGGAGGCCGCAACGATTTTTGATTCTGTTCAGGCTCTAATTCCTGTACAGCCAGCGTCTTTTAGATTACGGATTGCCCATTGATTTTAATTATGATGATCTACAAAACGGCATAAACAGTGGTGCCATGCAAGATAAAGCTCTTCTTGTATCAACAAGAATAGGGTTCCAAAAATAGTTTGCTGGTAATTGAACTCTTATTTTCCAAAAGTTTTTGTATGAAGGCATTGATACAAACCACCTCTAACAGCATTGAAGATGCAGTGGAACCTGGCTGCAGATTATTAATCTTTACAATAATATTGTCGATTGCATTGTACTGACAGGTACAAGCACTGGGGAGCGAATTATTATACCAAAAATTAAGCTCATTCCATCGGAAACATTGCCGCGCAGGTTTCCAAAACAGTTGAAAAAAGCATTTTTTTCAAGATGCATCGGCGTTGCAAAAAATTTTGTTTAACTTTGTTTTAAAAGCCCCTCAATAGATTGATGATGCAACGGCGTTGTATTGAATTATTACTTGTTAAGTATATGAGCTACGTACAATATTTAAAAAGCGAAAATGAAAGATTTATACCAAGGAAATGTAGTATCGTTGCATGCAATTATAACTCGCTCAGGAGATGCGCTACGATGCATTTTATTTTAAGACAGCACAATGAAAATAATAAAAAATTTGTATCAAAATAGTGGCAACCATATAATGCAGTGAAAATGCTACACCATTGAAAAAACGTTGCATTGAATTTTAACTCTGTGGCTACATTCGCAACGGCAAATTTCGTGGAACGAAAATCAAGGTGAGGTTTTCGGGCACCTTATAAAAACAACAGAAAACTTGACACCGTAAATGCATCATTGTTGCATGAATAATTGCATTATGCAATTAAGGCATAGTTAATAAACCACAGAAAAGCACAACCAATGTAGAAGCAAAATAAAAATCAAAAGCAAAAGCAAAAGTAACAGAAAAACCAAAACCAAAACCTAAAGTAAAAGCAAATGCAAAAGAAAAAGCAAAAGCAAAAGCAAAAGCAAAAGCGAAAGCAAAAGCCAAAGCAAAACCAACAACGAAAACAACAACAAAAGTCTAACGAAGATTCGAGATGCTGAAAACAAAAATTATGATTTCAAAAGTTTTTCGTGGCAACCAACAATGGTCACAAACAACAATATAACACAATCAAACCGGAAAAGGACTATGACAAGAGTCAGGATATGGATTAGGCCAAAGATTTAGATACACCAAAAACACACCTTTCCAAATTAGGAAAGGGATTCGGGTAAGGAATCAGTCAAGAATTTGGATATGGATTAAAACAAGAGTTTGGACATAAAGTAGGAAAATTATTAGGACAAATAACAAAATAACGGAAGGATGAGGATAAGTTCGTGAACAAAAAAAAGGATAGGGATAAGAATAATAACAAGGATAAACAAACACTGTCATGTCAAAACCTACGGGAGTGTCCACAACACAGCCAACTCTTTTTTCATTTAAAAAGTATTTTTTTTTTCAACTTCCGGTGTATTTGTTATTTGCTATGACTATTCTGGGAAAGTCGTTGAGAACAGTTACAATATACCTGCAAGCCCCGGTATTCACCCACGGCCAATTAACATAAAGTCGAGCACGCTCTTTTGATGGCGTGAACATTTTTACTAAAGAGAAGATAATTCAGCACATTTCAAAAAATGTAAAAGTTTTAATTAAATAAAAAAGAACGTTAGATATTTTTTCACATTTTGGCGTTTTAACGCCATACGGGTTCACTAGTAATTTTTATAGTTCGAACGCGATCTTTGCAGATGCCAGAGATACTTTGAACTAGTGTGCGAAGCAAACGCAGTGAGATCATTTTCCACATCTCTTGGCGAGATATTTAGATTTTCGTGAAAATTTACAAAATTTTCTTTCAACTCGAGTGGGTCCGTCGGAAGAGTTTTTTGCTGAATTGATGCTATTGCGCTTGTGTTTGTTGTTCCCTGAATGCAAACCGATTCTGATTTGTTGTGCAGATATGCTAAGTACAGGCGCACATTATCAAACAATCGACGGTGTCTAAGACGAGACACGATAAAGCGGCCTTCACTACTAACATCAGCGAGATTTTTAGTTAAATTTGCCGTTGGTGGGAGAAGAGGGTCAAGAAAGGCTAGTGGTGCGTTAGTGGAGGGTTGGGTTGAAGGTACTTGAGCTGTCGTAAGATTAGCGAATAGACTTAAGGTGGGAGCTGCTATAATGGATGGTTGTTCAATATGTGTAGGATTTGATGGGCGTGGGGAAGGATTTAAAATATGGGAGCTAATGAAATTGGGGTAGTTTGTCGTAGGCGCAGACATTTTTTTAGTAGCGTTAGTGTTTGTGGGAGGATTGGTTTTCGGTGAAAGGTTAAAAGAAACTCGGTTCTGCTTAGAATTTTTAGGCTTAGATGGATGTTGGGAACTATTAGTGTAATAAAAGAAGAAGAAGTTAAAGGCTGTTTTGAAAGAGAAGAGAAATTAGGGAAGATATTTGTTTTGCAAGTCCAATTAGAATCTGGCAGAGGCTTTTTAGATACATTAATTCTATCATTACTCTTGCTCATATTTCTTATTTTACTTGATTTATGATTAGGATCGGAATAAGGAATAGAATTAGAAATAGAGTTAGGATTATACTTAGGCTTATTCTTAATTTTTCTTATGTTGTGGTGATTAGAATTAGAATTAGAATTAGAATTAGAATTAGAGTAAAAATTGGAATTATAATGAAATGTATTATTTTTGCTGTTAATACTTGGTATCTTCGACTTCCTTCTAGGATTATCTATCCATTCGGCAATAACCCAATTCCCAAGCTGCAAAATTTTCTAGCTCTGCTACACATCTTTATACAGTTTGAAATTGAGATGCCAAATTTCTTCCGAAAATAGTTTCGCATCCAGGATACACTTCTTTTCACAGGTGCGCCCTTAATGAACATAGCCGTTTTTTAATTTAGTTCGCACTCTCCAGCTTTTTGATCCTACTGTCCCATTCGAATATTGTAAATGATGTTCCAAACTGCTGGATTTACGGGGTGCAGCGACAGGATTAAGTGCTGGAAGCTCTTCTGCTTTTTCAGTGGGAGAAGTTGGTGGTGGTAGAAATGGACGAGCAGACGGAGAAAGAATGGTATCAGATGGTGAGTCCAGAACAATAGAAGGTATATTGTAAGATGCTGACGGTGAGCGTGATGAGGCTTCAACAATTTCTTCAAATATTGAAGATGAGTTCTGATGCGAGGTAGAGAGTGTGAATTCAGGAATGTCAATTCTATGTGGCTGCCGGTTGAAGGTATCTGCTATTTCTGCTAGCGTTGCACGGAATAAACTAAGATCGCCGCAGATGTCGTTTAACTCTTTCAGCGCCAGTGGTTTAAAAACTGTACCAGCTGATTTCACTGTTTTGCGCGAAGATGGTTCAGTTCTTAAACCACTGGTACATTTCGTTGTAAATGTGTAAATGAAATAAAATGTGTAAATGAAATAAAAATATAAAAATGAGCAAAACCAAAAAAAAATGTTTTGCCACTTTAAGGGCTAAAATATTTCAATATATTTGTCGCTGAAAGAGTTAATTTGTGAAACAAAAGCTCCAGTAGTGGATCCGGTTGCTGAACTGAGGGTAGATGTTCAGACGAAGAAGATTGCAACATCACATCCATATCATTGCGCATTGTGTTAATAAAAAAAATAAAGAACTGGTCATTTAATCCCTTGAAAGGACTTTGACCAAGCTTCTTATGATCAATTGTGTTGTGCGTGTTATTAGGTTTGTACACAATTGACCGAGAACCGGACCTACTGGTTAAACGCCAACTCCGAACGGCGATGAACAGAAATGTTCTTGTTCTCAAGAAGCTTTACATGGCATTTTGATTACTCTCTGAGGTTTGCCATTGTCTGCAGAGAGGTGGCGGCCGTATAGAAAAATTATTTTAATTCAAATAATTTCCTGTCGCTGCTGGGGTTCGAACCCGGGTTTCCAGGTTCGTTGACAACGAGGCCACGCACTTTAACCAACTACGCCACGGACGCCACAATTGTGCATTGTGTTAATATTAAAGTTTGTGTTAACGACATTGGTTAGGTCACTTATTGCATTTTCAAGGGAGGAAATTTTACTATTATCACTCACAATATCCGATAATTTTTTGATATTTTTCATGATAGTTGATAGTTTTGATTTTGTATCCTTACTCGTGGTGTCAATCATGTTGTTAATATCCTCAGAAATTTGATGTTTTTACGAGAAATTGTTTGTTTTCAGGTAACATCGCGGAAACAGAGTCATTGAGGCATTTTAGCAAGCAGCATGATGTTGCTAACAGCATTGATGTTGCTAACAGCAAGAACGAATTTGTTTCTGTAATTACTAGACAGCGGGAAAATATGAAATTGCATATTTGTATTGAATAACTGCAAAACAATTTCTATGACACAGATATGAGTCCCGTCAAATTCTATCTTGAAAAACACAACATAAAATTTGCATATTTTGCATATTGCATAAAAAATGCATATGCAAATAAAAAATTGCATATTTGCATATAATATGCATATGCAAAATGTATGCAAGTCCATTTAACCGCAACTGCATGTCTGTGTGTGTTTGTGAACCAACAATAACTTCTGTCATAGAAATGGGCGTATGCAGGTGGTGCAGGGAAAGTGTCCCCCTTTCCCCCTGCTTTGCATTTTTAGAAATCCTGCGGACACCGATGATCATAGGTAAATTAAGTCAACCGAAGTTGAGTTCTTCAGAAATAAAATCAACCCAAGGTCGAAGATGTTTGTTGTTGTTGTTGTTAGAATAATTCGGGCAAAGCGATGGCAAGAGTTCAACGCCCCTTTTAGAAAACCGAAATCCGGTGTTATTTTTTGGCCATCTTGCTTCTTTTTTAAGATATGGCGCTCTTTCTAATTTTTTAAGGTTATTATTTTGACCGATCCCTCTACCTGTGCGTCTCGATTTTGAGACTCCCTTTAGATAACCCAAAATCACTGTTATTTTTGTCTATCTTGCTTCGTTTTCGAGTTATGCTTTTTCTAATTATTTAAGTTTAAAATATATTATCGACTCTCTTTACTTGTGAGCTAAGAAGCTAGGTCAAAGTCCTTTCAAGGGCTGAAATGGCCAGTTATTTATTTTTATTTTTTTTACTTGTGAGCCCTTTTGAAAACTGAAAACGATTGCTGAAAATTTTTCGATGCGTTTTGATGGTGCACTCGGTGTGCTCGCATTGATTTCCTGTTACTTTTACATCAGTGTCGTACTATGGTTTGATATTTTATTTCATATTAAAACCTTCAAAATACAACGACACTAACGAAGAGCTTTTAAAATATGCAATTCTTGTTTTGTTGGCTTTGCTTCATACAAAACATTTTTGTTCGATGCCATGACTACACTGAAAAACACTACACCAACAAGTGTATACTATTCAAGTATTGTGAATAGAATGTTCTGTGCAGCTCTATATAACCAACACACATAAATAGTATGTATTATACCACATGTGTATAAATTCATTATAGTTTCAGGTTGTATAATCATTAAATTTGAATGAAGCAGTGTTAGTAAAAACCGCACAAGAGTTATTTCAAAATTCACTTTTATATAGGAGTTTTATTTTTATTCAAACCCATTTCGGACAATTTTTTTAAGTTATTGCCAGTTTGGAAGGAAAGGGTATGAGCTTAAAGAAATCTTTCGAAATATTTGAGAAAGCCCAAGGAATTATAAATGAAGTTTCTGAAATGTTGGGTGATGACCTTCGCCTTAAATTAAAGCTCGTTATGGAAAGAAACCCAGATTTATATCTGTTTTAAAAGCAGACGAAATTTTAAATAAAACTGCAGTGGATTACCTGGAGTAATATAAAATTATTTTTTCTAAAAAGCGGCAAAATTTCGCCGTAATTTCAAATTTTTTATGTATTAAACTTTAAGTTGAAGTTAACGTGTCGATATCGGAAAGAGCGGATGGTTACCATAATAACTTAAGTTTTGCAGGACCTAGAAAAAAAATAATTCATAAATAATATGAGTATGGCTATCGTGTGAACTAAAATTTCCAAGATTGGTCAAAAACAAAAAAATTTATGAAGATTTTAAAAAAAAAATCGTAAAAAAGTCAAGTTTTTTCTGGATTTTGTGCAAAAAAATATAGAAAAAATAAAAATGTTTGCAATATTTTAGTTCACATGAAAACTATACATGTGGAAAGTATGCGGTTAAAATTTGGAGATAATCGGACAAGGTAATCATGTTTAACGATGACTGCCAGGTATAAAATATTCATATGTTACATATGTATGTATATCATACATTAAAAGTATTAAAAATTAATAAAAAAATGTTTTTTGCAAATCTTTTTTAATGTATTTATGCACCCCAAAAAATGTTTTTCCATTATCTCTTAACGCTTTCCTGAACAAATTTTTTAAATTTTCACTCGAATACCGAGCGCGCCAAGTAGGGACATGCCTTAATAAAACGCTAATAAAATAATAATCATTTTTAACATTTTCTTTTTTAAGAAACTTTTTCAATATATAAATTAATTTGGAAATTTTATTTGATTATAAGCAAAAATATGCATATTTTTTGCATATGCTTTTGTATATTTTTTTCATAAAATTTGCATATCATTGATATGGAGCAAAAAATGCATTCATGAAGTCAAAATTACTACAAATCCAAAATTTGACTGCAATCAGACTTCAAATAAATTTTGCATATAATTCCGCTGTCTAGTAATTACGCACCATCGATTGTCGCAATCTTACGTTCGCATGTTGTTGTTTTTAACCGACTTCAAAAAGGAGGAGGTTCTCAATTTCGTTGGTTTGTCCGCGCTTTTTTTTTTTTTTTTTTTTTTTTAAATG
Organism: Pherbina coryleti; assembly: GCA_943735915.1. NCBI lineage: Eukaryota > Metazoa > Arthropoda > Insecta > Diptera > Sciomyzidae > Pherbina > Pherbina coryleti. The sequence goes on along the minus strand of OX030953.1, from coordinate 9,808,116 downwards.
TATGTACATCGATAACTCCTAAAGCAATTGCCCGATTTCCGTAATTTTTTGTCAACAGATAGATACCATGAACGCGGAGGTCCTTTTTTAAAAAAGTGGGCGATATTCGACAAAGGGGCGTGTCAATATAAGAAAAACACTGTATTTCAGTTAATATTGACACTAGGGTACTGAAATTGACAGTAAAAACACTGGGGTAGACACAATTATTACAAATTACGATCAATAAAGTGGGCGTTATTTGACAAAGGGGTGTGGTCATATTAAAAAAACACTGTATCTCAAATAGTATTGACACTAGGGTACTGAAATTTAGTACAGGGGAAGACACAATTTTAAAAAACTACTGTAAAGAAAGTGGGCGTTATTCGACAAAGGGGTGTGGCAATATTAGAAACACACTATATATCGAATAATATTGACACTAGGGTGCTGAAATTTAGTGCGTGGGTAGGCATAGCTATTACAAATTACAGTCAATAAAGTGGGCGTTGTCTGACAAAGGGGTTTGGCAATATTGGAAAAACACGGTATCTCAAATAGTATTGACACTAGGGTACTGAAATTTAGTACAGGGGTAGACACAATTTTTGAAAATTACTATAAATAAAGTGGGCGTTATTCGACAAAGAGGTGTGGCAATATTAGAAACACACTATATATCGAATAATATTGACACTAGGGCGCTGAAATTTAGTACATGGGTAGGCATAGTTATTACAAATAACAGTTAATAAAGTGGGCGTTATTTGACAAAGGAGTGTGGCAATATTGGAAAAACACTGTATCTCGAATAGTATTGACACAAGAGTACTGAAATTTAGTACAGGAGCAGACACAATTTTTAAAAATCACTGTAAATAAAGTGGGCGTTATTCAACAAATGGGTGTGGCAATATTAGAAACACACTATATATCGAATAATATTGACACTAGGGTGTTGTAATGTAGTACATGGGTAGGTACAGTTACTGCAAATTACGGCCAAAAAAGTGGGCGTTATTCAACAAAGGGGCGTGTCAATATTATAAAAATACTATATCTTAGTTAATATTGACACTAGCGTATTAATATTTGGTATGCAGGTAGATAAGTAGGTAGAATCATTAAAAAAGTGAGCGGGATTGTACACAGGATGTGTCACTTTAAGGAAAGTACTATATTACGGTTAATATTGATACTTGGAAACTGAAATTTGGCACAGGGGTAGGTAGAATCATTATATGGTACGGTAAATAAATTACGCGGGATCAGAGAAAGGGCGTGGCACTACAAATTGTAAAGAAGCAGAAATGGAAAATACCCCACAAACTTTCAGGAATTAATAAATCAAATTTGTTAAGAACAAAGTTTCATGTTTAAAATTTTCCTCAAGAATAAATACTATTGCATAAAATATTTCATATTATCTAAAAAGGAAGAAATAAAAACTTTTTAACAAAAAAAAACCCGACTTCAAAATCACTACAATGTAAAAAATAATTTTAAATAAATTTTCCCATTCATTTCTTGGTCATACTTTAAAAGCTATTTATACGTGTTATAATATTGGAAATCTTATCATTTTCATTTTTTTTATTTTGTTTTATTATCAATATAAAGGGTGATTTTTTTGAGGTTATGATTTTCATGCATTAGTATTTGACAGATCACGTGGGATTTCAGACATGGTGTCAAAGAGAAAGATGCTCAGTATGCTTTGACATTTCATCATGAATAGACTTACTAACGAGCAACGCTTGCAAATCATTGAATTTTATTACCAAAATCAGTGTTCGGTTCGAAATGTGTTTTATCGACAAATTTTGTTCAGCGATGAGGCTCATTTCTGGTTGAATGGCTACGTAAATAAGCAAAATTGCCGCATTTGGAGTGAAGAGCAACCAGAAGCCGTTCAAGAACTGGCCATGCATCCCAAAAAATGCACTGTTTGGTGTGGTTTGTACGCTGGTGGAATCATTGGACCGTATTTTTTCAAAGATGCTGTTGGACGCAACGTTACGGTGAATGGTGATCGTTATCGTTCGATGCTAACAAACTTTTTGTTGCCAAAAATGGAAGAACTGAACTTGGTTGACATGTGGTTTCAACAAGATGGCGCTACATGCCACACATCTCGCGATTCTATGGCCATTTTGAGGGAAAACTTCGGAGAACAATTAATCTCAAGAAATGGACCGGTAAGTTGGCCACCAAGATCATGCGATTTGACGCCTTTAGACTATTTTTTGTGGGGCTACGTCAAGTCTAAAGTCTACAGAAATAAGCCAGCAACTATTCCAGCTTTGGAAGACAACATTTCCGAAGAAATTCGGGCTATTCCGGCCGAAATGCTCGAAAAAGTTGCCCAAAATTGGACTTTCCGAATGGACCACCTAAGACGCAGCCGCGGTCAACATTTAAATGAAATTATCTTCAAAAAGTAAATGTCATGGACCAATCTAACGTTTCAAATAAAGAACCGATGAGATTTTGCAAATTTTATGCGTTTTTTTTAAAAAAAAAGTTATCAGGCACTTAAAAAATCACTCTTTATTAATTGCTTTATGAACATAAAAGCTTTGACGTCGGCGCTCATCTTTGCCACACAATCATGACCTTTTACCATCCGTGCACTATTTGGTGCCTTGGTGACACTGTAGTAATTTTAAAAGCTTTGTACACATTAAAATTCTCACTAAACTGGTTTGGGTGAGCTTGTAAAGCTCATATTGAATATGACATAGTGTGTAACAGCTGCACAAATAATGCATGGAACGCATTGGCTACATTCAGCGTACTCAAAAATTGCCAATTGAAAGAAAAAAATCGCTAAGAAGCTTTTATATTCATAAAGTTAATAATATTTTTATGATAAAACAAATTAGAAAAAATTAAAATAAAAAGATTTCGACATAGTAAGATAAGCGCCGACTTCAAAGCTTTTATGTACATAAAGCAATTAGTATATTGATGATAATAAAACATAATAGAAAAAATGAAAATGATGAGATTTCCAATATTATAACACGTATAAATAGCTTTTAAAATATGTTTCAGTTGTTCTTGCTTTTAGGTATATTTCAATCTTTTCTAATTTGTTGGTGTAATTGGGTTTTGTTGTTATTCTTGCTGCAGTTTTCAAATAATGTTAAAAGTTTACATGTGGAAGTGTATATAAAACCGTGGTCGTCTGAATTAAAAAGTGGAAGTGAAACAAAACATATGTGTATCAGCCGAAACAATGTTTCTTCGCCACTGGTTGCAGTGTTGCCGTTTTCAATTCAATTGGAGTGTTTCACTTCTTTTTCGTGGCTCATGCTTCCATCCTTCATGCTTCCATAAATTCTTCCATTTTGTGCAAAGTGCAATTTCTTTTTCAAAATTATTAAAATTATGTTCCGGTATTGCTTGGAAGAAGTGTGGTTCCACTTATCCAACTTTTCCCGAATTTGGTTAAAGAAAATCAAATAGAGGAGTTGGATAGTGAATGGAGACTGTTAAATTTAAATTCATTTTTTTCAAAATGAAATAAACTTCGAAAAATTTTGGATATCTGAAGATTTTTATCATCTGAAAAGTTTATATTGAAGTTTCCACTTAATATCATCGTCAAATTTTTTTCCAAATCTTAATTTTATGCCATGGATTTAATGATGCTAATAAAATTCAATGAAATTTATGAAATACAAATTTTCAATTATCTTGATGCCAGAAACTGTATATTTTTGCATAATCTGATTAACACAAAAATACCTAAATACTTCTTTGACAAGATCCAATTTTGCAGGTCGAACCGAAATTTAAACCTCATGATGCCTGTGTACAATTTTTTAAATTCCAACAGACTTTTCTTCGTTAACGCAATCAGAATCTGGAATTCGTTGCCCGTCAGAATTAAAGCGATTAAAAATAAACGCAACTTTAAGCTTGAAATTTTTCAACACTTTTCCTAATATTTCTTTTTCTTCTTAAACTATTTATTTCCTTCTTTTCTTTTAAAATAAGATTAATTGATGTTTTCTTCTTTTTAATACACTTTATGTTAGTTTTAAGTTATTTTTACTCGATGTTGCTTATTACCTGTTGTTATTATATAATTCGTATTGCATTTAAAATACACTTATATGCTAACATTATCTAGGGTTCCCATATGACTTATTTTCAAAAGAGAACTTTCGTTCTAAAAAAAGAGAACATTTTAAATAAAAAAGAGTTTACAGTAAAAACATTTTTTATTATATAATTAATAATTTTATTGATGTTATAATTAATTAATTAATTATTATTAATGATAGAAACAACGAAATAAATATATAATAAAACAATAAAAAACAAAAAGAATCACATTTTCTCAAAAAAATAAACAAAATAAATTCAAAAATCACATTTTCTTAAAAAAAACATAAACAAAATAAATTAATATATAAAAATTAATTGAGATCAATATCTGATTCTGATTCTGATGAATCGGAATTATACTTTTTTGAGGTACTTATTAGGGCTAAGTATTTTTTATCGTTAATAATTAAATCTTTAAAAGATTTACATTTTAAATCCTTAAGATGGTATACAACCGTGAGAATCGATCTGATGGTTGAAATTTTGAGTTTGTTCCGCTCTTTCGTCCATTGTGCCCCAATTAAAGAAAATATTCTTTCGACATTTGCATTTTGTCCTGGTATGAAAAAAAAAATTGACAAATTTTTAGGAGTTCCGAATAATACTCTAAATTATTATTATTTTCAAAAAACTTTAACTATTTTGCACTTGATATTAGTTTTTTAAATTCATCATCGGTATCAGATAGTTTCGCGGCCACAAAATTTTTTAAGTTACAAAACTGGTCAAAACCTTTTGAATCATTGAAACTTAATTCGACACCTTTCGAAGATATATATTTGACCGTAAGTTCAACTGATGTCCACTCAGGTACTTCGTCCAATTTCATCCAATTGAAGCAACTGAACTCATCCAAGTGAATTGTCCATTTTTCGAGGTATTCCAATGATTTTCGGTAGCACTTCATACAATCATTTTTAAAAGAATTAACTTCAGTTTCAAATCCGTTCCTGATTAATTCAAGTAATATTGTATTTGTGGAAATTGGCAAAAAGTTCTGGTCAATTCTGCACTTTAAAGTGGTTTTCAAAGATTTCACGATTGACGATACCTCCAAGATTGAATTTGTTTCCATTTCCATCTCTTTAGTTCTTTCGTGAAATACATATTGCAATGAATGTACAAAGTACAAAAACGCCTCACTTAAGTTTGACTTAAAAAATCGTTCCAGAATAACTGGACAGTTATCAATAGATAAAAAATAAGATTTTAGAGCTGGAAAAACTTCTAGAATTCGATTCACTGCGGGAAATAATGATAGCCATCGTGTGCCGGAATGTCCTAGCAAATTTTTATATTCTATTTCAGTGAAGCTGCCAAATTCCTTTAAACTTTCGGTTCTTACTGTGTAAATTGAAAAAAAATTAAAGATTTTTATACAAATCAATTCTACATCAACAGGAAACGAATCAAAACCAGTTTTGGCTGAGTTAGAAGTAATGTGAACTGGGCATCCGATTCCAATTAAATCCTTTTCCAGTTTTGATTTCAATTTGCAATAAACATTATTTTCGCCAGCTCTCTTTATTCCACCGAAATTCGTATTGCAGTTATCTGCGGAAAATGCAATACACTTTTCTAACAAATTAAATTTTGTTTAATATTTTATTATATAATTCGCTATGGTTTCGGATTTTTCATCTTGTAAATTATTCAGATGTAACATTTTCGTTTGAATTCCAGTTTTTGCATTGAAGTATTGGATTAATAATGGAAACATTTTAATTGAACCATGGTTGCTTCCATCTGTAGAAACAGATATATATGGAATTTCGGAAATTTCCGTTATAATATTTTCAATACAAAAAGGTGTTATTACATTTTTTGCAATTGCCCTGGTTTTTGTATGCGCAGACCTAACCAGTTTTGCAATTTGGGAATCTTCAAATATTTCTTTAAATAAACTTGAACTGCAGTCGGTGGAACGGAAACTGAAATGGTGTTTAAGAGAATGGAAAGCTAAGGTACCTTCTGCAGCAGCTACCTTGTCATCCAGCTTTGTATATTTTGGTATAAAAAACTGGGTCAAACTACTCGAACCTTCACCTGCCTGTAATGATTGTTTGTGCCTTTGCGAACCAATATGTTGCTCCAAATCATATCATCCTTTATTTGCAATCGAGATTTTGGTGTTGCAAATCGTGCAGAATGCTTCATGTTTTGCAAGTTCTGGTTTGGCAATGAACGATTTGTATTTTGTTTGTAAATCATGGTTAAAAACACATTTTCTTTTGCTCATCTCTAGGCTACGAAAAAAGTTTTTATATAAATATAAAATAATAATCAAAGTTAAAAAAATAGATTACCTTATTGCTTATTAAACTAGCTAAACCATTAACTTTAAGGCTTTACACAAAGCAACCACGCTGCAGCAATAAACAATTTGTATTTGATTTGACAGCAAACGGTTTGCTTTTGACAGAATGACAGATTTAACTTGTCAACAGATTTAACCCAGTAAACAATTAGAGCGTGTTATCGAAATGCCGAGAAAAAATCCATAGCTCCGATTTCTGTGGCGAATTCCTACTAAATAAATAAAATTCCATCAATCTAGGTTTTTGTTTTGAAATAGAGTACATAAAGAGCACTGTTGGACAAAAAACTACCGCACCAAAAAAAGAGAGTGAACAAAAAGATACGAACACAAAAAGAGAGCATGTTCTCTTTAAAAGAGATGTAATGGACAGCCTAACATTATCTCTAAATAAATTGAAAATATAAATAAATTGAAATTCTACACTAAGGAAAATAACGCATATTAGCATTCCAAATTTCGAATATAAGGACTAGCACGAGAATAAGTGTTTTCGAAGAAAAATTCCCAAAATTAAACCATTTCGCCAACGGGTTTTCTCACATGAAATAAACAGTATTGAAAATTTTTTGAATAATATGCGAGTACAACATCACTCCCCATTATTGTCTTGGAATCTCATAGATTTAATAATGACAAATTTGAGGGCACTATTCATATCATAGATGACACATTCAAAAACTTCTACTGATATCTATGCGCATTTATCCTACTAAGCCCTGCCAACTGCTTTATAACAAAGGATTGTCATAGTAAATAAACCGCTTTACGGCAACAAATTGAACATTAAAGTATTTTCCCACTACCACTTGAGTAGCAGCAGCCAAGTGTCATAATGACAGTTGACAGCCAATATTAAAGTGTCAGCCTTGCCACTCTTAGCTGAATACCTTCTAGTAAAGTGTAAAAAAAAACAAAAAAAACATCTTATACAAAATCTATTCAACAACCGAAGTACACAATGTACTCAACGAAACTGCGATCGCTGTGCAGATTGAAGCCAAACGCGTGCCTTTAATCCACATCAAAATATTACAAGAAATTGGCGGCAACTCTGCCTGAGGGTGTTGCTGTAGTTACACCCACTGGCAATAGCGCAATAAGTAAAAACGTTTCAATCAAGACTCAATGCAGATAAATTCAGCTCTAGGCACAACAAAAGTGTCTGTGGGAAATGAAGAGTTAACCCCGAATGCATAAAGACGGCGATATTGCTACAATTTAGTGAGTTGGTTGAAGTTGTTAATGAAAATTAGTTAAAAACAGTCGAATAATAAGTATTTTTTTTTTTGTAATTAACTGAGATTAGTTGAAGTAAGTCATCAAAAAATGAATAATTTAACACTGTCATACACTGTAAGACACTTTTCTAATTTCTCACTAAACGATTTTGGTGGAAGAGACTAAAATAAAAGTCCAAAGTGACTTAAGGCCTGACTATAATAGCCACATGCTGGCTTGCGCTAATGCCAAAATTTAAACGAAAAGCCAGCAGGCTGTTGCCAAAATAAAAAATATCCATAATTTCCATATATAATTTGCTGTTTGGATTCAATTATTACTTCAATAAATTCGAACGTACAATTATTTGACATTTGCCTATGCTGTGAGCGATTTAAATCGCTCTACAAAAACTACTTCCACTGAAAGTCAACGGAACTTAACGAGACTGTGGCAATTCCAATTATGGGTATGCTCATTGTTTACATGGGCTCGCTTTCATTTTGACAGATCCGTTTGCCAGCATGTGGCTATTATAGTCAGGCCTTTAAAGTGAAATTTTACTAGTAAAATATTTCTCAAATATCTAAGGCTTCTTTACATTCTACTTTAAAGGATATTTGTAATTGTTGTCGTTGAGTGTATTGATTCATTTTAATTTATTTTCTTCCAGCAGATATCTTTTCCGGTGATGTCTCCCATCCCAATTCACATGAAAGTACCTCGGATGGCAATTCTGAACACAATTCTTCTGGCGATGAAGACTCCCAAATGCGTCTACGCTTGAAAAGAAAACTGCAACGAAATCGCACATCATTTACCAACGAACAAATCGATAGTTTAGAAAAAGGTAAGCAAATTCATATTCATATAAATATATATAAATAAGGTGACCGACCACACACAGTAAAATGAAAATTTCACTATCGCTGTTTTATTAACAATAGAATGGTTATATTTCACGTATATTCCGAAGAATTTATTGATAAATAAAATCTTTTACGTGAATATTTAACTGTACACATTTAGACAATACACTGTCATTTAATCATGGCAGAATAAACAAGGTAGATGCAGGGCTGCCTGTGCTCTCTTTTTGTCAGTCATAACTCTCAAAATAGCGAAAGAAAGCAAAACCCAAAACGCCCTCTCTCTCTCTCTCTCTCTCTTGCATCTTGCAACTTGTTTATTCTACCATGCATTTAACGAAAGACTTTAACCCATAAGTGTCTACAAAGAGATGAGTTGGTAGAATCGAGTAAACTTTCACATTTCACTGTTTAACCGAAATATTGTATACTTTTAGGCACTTTAGTCATGAAGTTATAAAAAACTAAGAAAACTTTCCAGTTTCAATTTTTTGTAGTTTTTTAAGTGGAAATTTCTTTAGACGCGTTGAGCACTTTTTGGTAGAGGGTTAAACAATAGATTCGCGTAATCATCAAGCTAATGCAGCATGATGTTGCTAACAGCATTGATGTTGCTAACAGCAAGAACGAATTTGTTTCTAAATGTTTTGTTTTTGTATTTACGCACCATCGATCGTCAAAATCTTAAGTGGGGCACACATTATCGCTCATGAGCAGCTATGGGCACCACTACATTTAAAGCTTCTGTGTTGTTTCTGTGTTTGTGTTTTGTCTTTGATTTGTTGTTGCGTTTTGTTTTGCTGCATAAAGGCCTGACCAAAATAGACGAAACGAGACGATTGCAACTTGCCGAACGTTTGCAATCGTTATGTCCGTTTTGACATTTAACCCAAAATGAAACGAGTACCTCCAATCGTCTGAAACAAGAAGAAGACTGCTTTGCACAGCTGTTGTTGACGAGTTGAGACGCTAAAAGTTCGGTTGTTATGGAACAGAACGTCTCATCGCAATGTTTCGTTCAGTTTCGATCAGTTACGTATGTGCATTTTGGGTTTTATCATTGGCTTCCATTTGTTCGAACTTACTAGTTATGTCTCGTTCTGTCTATTTTGGTCAGGCCTTAACCCGGCGGCCACACGTGACAGTTTTGCCATGACAATAACAATACACTCACACTTTTTCACCAATACAAGCAAGCTCTGGCAATTGCCAATCTATTGCCAGGCAGTTGTCAGCATGACAATAGGCTGGCAATTACATTGGCAATAATTTGACGTTTGTATTGATATTGACGTAAATAATCGTGTTTGGTGTACAAAAAAAAGGGAAAATTTTGAGTTTTCATTCATCTTCAATTATGCCAAAAATTTAAGGCTAGAGATGGTTACAGCGACACAGAAAAATTATAAATATAATGAAATAACATTCATTGTCATGCTATTGCCATGCTTTTGTCAGGCCACCTACGTCACAATCGACAATTGCTTGGCTGCCGACAATGATTTGACAGATTATACGTATTCTCAATTGTCATGGCAATACTATCTCATGTGGCCGCAGCGTTAGCCTTTGCTATCAATTCTTGCTCTCAACGCTCCCAGAGCGCTCTCTGCCCATAGCTGCTCATGAGCTTCACTCAAGTTCGTTAAATTTCTCTCTCATTCTGATGCTTGTCTTTTGTGTTGCTAAATACGTTTTTGCTCTCAATTCTTACGCTCAACGCTCCCAGAGCGCTCTCTGCCCATACCAGATGATCATTCATGCAGCCTTCATTTAATTTCATTTTTTTGCGTATATCGTGCAGTAAACATGGAAAACGAGAAAATTAACATTCAATGTAACATTCAATAAAATCTTCTAAGAACGCCTTTTCTGCATCCATTTTTTAAAAACCGAACCACGAGCGATGTGGACACAATTAGAATTTTGAACGAATGTTGAATTGAAAAAATGTTGGTGCACATTGTCAAACAACGAGCATTCGGGATATTTTAGGATATTTAGGATATTTTTCCTCGACATTTGTTTAATAATTGTTTAATAATTTCTTATTTTTATTTTGAAACTGTTCATTGTGCTAAGAACTCTTTCAACTTGTGTATTCGAATATGGCAAAGATAAAAGACCAATGCAAAAATCGGCTAAAAGTTGGTAAGGGTTATATACAAGTGCATCTCTGAATTTCCTCACTTCTATCCAAAATTTGTCGGTATCAACATTTGTTCATTTTTCGAAACGAATATTTTTCAAGCTATTTGCAATACTCGATATTGTTTCAGAATCAGAAATAAATTCAAGAACGAGCTGCATAACATCCTGTGGTTGATGGTACAGTATGTTTTCCACCCCTAAAAATGTAATTTTTTTGAGTATTTGAAAATTGTTCGGCATTCTTGCCCGAATTTCTTCTATAAGGCTTTGAGTAAATAACACACAGTTTTTTGTTATTTCCAGTTTTTGATCATTATTTATAGTCAATGCATGCTTTTTTGAAATTGTACCCTAAATACGATTCATAATCGACTTCATCATCCAAATCTCCATCAAGAAAATCAAATTCAGAACAGTTTATTATACTTCATCCTATTTGTTAGGATCCTATTATTGTTATTAAACTGAATAAATCTTCAAATAATTTAATGTGGTCTGCATTTTCTGCTTCAAAACCTAAATTAACTCTCTGAACTTCAGCTAAAATAGAAGCCAGATATGTTATATAGACGTAATTTTTATTATCATTGTACATATCTTTCAATAAAATAGACGTGTATGTTCTATCTGCTATAGCAGAGAAGTGTGTTTTGAGTTCTAACCACATTTTCAGAATGATTTTTATAACCCGTTCAATGGATAGCCATCTAGTTTCGGCAACCATTGGAGTTTTTTAGGATTTTCCCCATCTGACTTTATAAGTTTATATATTTTTGCGTACGTCTTTTGTCTTATCGATGAATGTGCAAACCAATTGTGCGTCTTTTTAATTAAAAATTCTAATTTATTAGGAAGATATTTATATGTTGCTGAACATACTGCAAAATGCAGTACAGCTGCGTTATCTGTACCTACAGAGACAAGCTTTTGAATATCTAAACCATATATTTTAGGAAGTCTTTCGATACATTCTAAAATTCCGTCAGATTAAAGATGAAAGTAGAATAAGGAGGAACCGAAAAAGTCTACAAAAAAGTGCGTTCGGAAATCATATTAATTTCTTAATTTTGGGCTGCAAAAAAATACTCCTACGTTGACAATCAAAATGCACTAAAAGCACTAAACTGAAAATGAAAATGCACCAAAGTTGGTGCTTTTTCATTTAGTGCATTAAAAAAAAAAAAAAAAAAACGCGTATTGGAACATCAAAAAGCACTAGATCTAGTGCTAAAAGCACTAACTTGGCAACACTGTGTACATACCAGTGATGTGATTTGGTGGGATTTCGGGCTCATTTTGGGATATTTGGCCTATTAGAGAACGTGTGGGATTTCAGATGCTTAGGTGGGATTTTCTACTGAATCATAATTTTTAAAGTGTAAATTAGTAAAACTGGTTGGTATCACGTTTTTGTAATCTTTCAAAATTTTTTCGTTTAATTGCTGTTTCATTGATTCTAAATATGTAAGAAAGGGATATGTACACAAGAGGCTTAAAATTAATGAAAATAAGATCCTCATTTAAAAACAAAAATATAAGCTCAGTTTCATTTTGATGCAACGAAAGAAATTTACGATTACTTAATACACTTAAGAGAGTTTTTATAAAAAAAGCAGTGTTTAACTTTTCGTATTTTTTTTTTTTTTTTTTTTTGTTTTCTAAATATAAAATTTGTTATATTTATTGAAAAACTGTATTATGTACATTATTAAACTATAAAATTATTATAATGTTAAAAAAATTTAGGGGAGAATGCCCGCATACTAAACACGTTTTGCTTGGAGGCTATACCTTTGGTTTAAAACATAATTTTTCAGAGCTCTTGGTTTCATTTGGAAGCTAAGTTCAATAACTAACAAGAATTTTAATCAGAATTTAAAATTTCCAAAAATTATAATTTTGGCAGTCGATCTAGCAAAAGTCTTGAAATCGGCCGCTTAAAAAATCGGTCCAGCTATTGAACACCTAAAACAAATCGTTGAAAAAAATTAGAAAATGAAGTAAAAACACTAGTTTTTGAGAGTTTATAAAAAGTTTATTCTATTAATAGTTCACAATGACTCACTGAACTTTCAACAATAGAGATTTGAATTTCTTTGATGGCTGCAGCCATCGCATCAGAATTTATATTCGTACTTCTTTTCATTTTTTTTTAGGCGACGCCATTCTAAAATTATCTCCGAACGTGGACGAGAATCACGAAAACTATTTTAACTAGCACGATTTCTAAAAATTTGTTTGGAAGGTGGACTGGAAGGTGGTTTTGTTCAGTTGGTGGGCAGGCACGCCATTATGATATGAAGTGAAATATTTTTTTCCCATTTCTCAATATTATTCGATTGCTCGTCGAATTGTGAAAAATAAACATTAAATAGAGAATTCTACTCATATTCACCTTTTTTAATCGATAAGAAACACTCCGAAATTCACTAAATAGAGATGAACTATTTTTGCTCAGCTTCGTTTTATTCGAATATTTTATTTCTCAACGGCCGTGGGGCTAAAGCAGCATGCGCATTCATCTCAATGATTTATCAAAATTGAACATTCATGAGATGTTACTGCGACACTTTACACATTGGCGTATCATACAGACGTCAAAACTCACAGTGTTCAGTAGTGGGTGGGCCTGTTCAGCAGGTGGGCATCCTTATTTCTTTTCAAAAATTGCATAAAAAATCGTTATTGGTATAAATATTTAGGTGGGATTTTTTGTGGGTTTTTCGTGTCATTTTGGTGGGATAAACAGGTCTAAATCGGGATGTGATCGGGATTTTTTACTAAATCAGAATCACATCACTGGTACATACTATGATTCATGCTCAGATTCTCTCTAGGAGCGCTGAGAGCAAGAACTGGGAGCAAAGGCTTATGTAGCAACACAAAACGCAACAACAAATCAAAGACAAAAGACAAACACAGAAACAACACAGAGGCTTTAAATGTAGTGGTGCTCATTCCCATTCATGAGCGATAATGTGTACCCTACTTTTACTCTTCTAATATGTTGGTGTTATTGGGTTTTGTTGTTATTGTTTCAGCAGTCTTCAAATAATTTTTAAAGTTTACATGTAAAGTGTAAATAAAATAATGATGAATATTTTAATTTAATCATTTCATTATATTCTAAATGATGACCTAATGCATAAGTGCATAAAAAGTAAACATAAAAATACTCCAATTTTAGACAATTTCAAATATACGCAAATGCATCTACGTCATTGCAACATTTTATTTATAAGTTTTTTTTTTTTTGTTTTATGAAAATAATCAAATTTTGATTAATTTTTTTCCAATTTTACAGAATTCGAGAGGACTCATTATCCGGATGTGTTCGCTAGGGAAAGGCTAGCTGAAAAAATTGGCTTACCAGAGGCACGTATTCAGGTTTGTCTTTCCTTTGTTTTCTTTTTTTCCTTTATTTTCTTAATTTTATTGTTTTCTTTTTTATCCCCAAAAAGTCCCCCTCACCTTTTGTTTTTTGTTTTTTGTTCCTTACTGCAAAACTTAGAACATATTGAATATGCATAAGTACCAAGGTAGAACCTATGTTTTGCTCTTATTGTTTAATGCAAGAAATGCTTCCACAAAATAATAAAAATCATCAGCTCTAAATATATCTGTTGGATCTCTGAATTTGCATTTTTGCCATATTTTTTTTTTATTTTTCACTTAAGCAAATATTTGCCAACATTCTGCCCAATGCTGATGGAAAAGAGTGCTCATAGCGAATAAAAGCCAGAATATTTATGACTGCGAACAAACATACTTACAATTTATTTGTAAAACGCAGCAAAACACGCAATAGGCAAATATTATATAAGAGACAGGCGGGCGGTCGTTCTTACAATAATGTTAACTGAAGTAGCGTGAATACAAATAAAGCACAAAATCAACCAGACGGGGGTACACAATATTTTTTCAGGACTAAAATTATGTGGAGTAAAACAAGGGATGCAAATAAATAATGAAAAAACCAAAAAAAAAAAAAAAACAATAAAAAATAATATTCAAAGCTAGCCACAAAAGTTGAAAGTTTGACAACGAAATACATAGATATTCAATAGAAATGAATTTAGTAGCGATGAAATAGAAAATTTTAATTTATAAAAACTTTTTAACAAAAAAAAACCGACTTCAAAATCACTTCAAAGTAAAAAATAATTTTAAATAACTTTTCCCATTCATTTCTTGGTCAAATTTTAAAAGTAATTTATATACTTATATATTATAATATTGGAAATCTTATCATTTTCATTATTTCTATTTTGTTTTATTATCATTAATATATTAATTGCTTTATGTACATAAAAGCTTTGAAGTCGGCGCTTATCTTACTAAGTCGAAATCTTTTTATTTGAATTTTTTCTAATTTGTTTTATAATCATACAAATATTACTAACTTTATAAATATAAAAGCTTTTAAGCGATTTTTTCTTTCAGTTGGCAATTGGTTAGTACGCTGAATGTAGCCAATGTGTTCCATGCATTATTTGTGCAGCTGTTACACACTATGTCATATTCAATATGAGCTTTACAAGCCAGTATAGTGAGAATGGTTATGTGTACAAAGCTTTTAAAATGACTACAGTGTCACCAAGGCAGCATAGCATCAAATAAAAAAGTTGAAAATAGTGCAGGGATGGTAAAAGATCATGATTGTGTGTCAAAGATTAGCGCCGACTTCAAAGCTTTTATGTTCATAAAGCAATTAATATATTGATGATAATAAAGCAAAATAGAAATAATAAAAATTATAAGATTTCCAATATTATAATATAAATAAATAACTTTTAAAATTTGACCAAGAAATTAATGGGAAAAGTTATTTAAATTATTTTTTACTTTGTGAGATTTTGAAGTCGGTTTTTTTTTTTTTTGTTAAAAATTTGTTATTTCTTCCTTTTTAGAGAATATGAAAAATTTTATATAATAGTATTCTTGAATAAAATTTCAAACATGACACTTTGTTCTTAAAAAATTTGTTTTATTAATTCCTGAAAGTTTGTTGGTATTTTCCATTTCTGTCTCTTTAAAATCTTTATTAAAGTGACACGCCCTTTCTCTAATCCCGCCCACTTTATTTACCGTATTTATAATGATTCTACCTAGCGCTGTGCCAAATTTCAGTTCCCAAGTATCAATATTAACCGATATATAGTAATTTCCTTTAAGTGCTACACCCTATGTACAATCCCGCCCACTTTCGTAATAATTTTACCTACCCACCTACCTACATACCAAATATTAGTACCCTAGTGTCAATATTAACTGAGATATAGTATTTTTATAATATTGCCACACCCATTTGTTGAATAACGCCCACTTTTTTACCGTAATTTGTAGTAACTGTGCCTATTCATGTACTAAATTTTAGTACCCTAATGTCAATATTATTCGACATACAGAGTTTTTCTAATATTGCCACACCCCATTTGTGAATAAGGCCCACTTTATTGACTGTAATTTGTGATAACTATGCCTACCCATGTACTTAATTTCAGCACCCTAGTGTCAATATTATTTGATATATAGTGCGTTTCTAATACTGCCACACCCCTTTGTTGAATAACGCCCACTTTATTGACTGTAATTTGTAATAAATATGCCTACCCATGTACTAAATTTCAACACCCTAGTGTCAATTTTATTTTATATATAGTGTGTTTCTAATATTGCCACACCCCTTTGTCGAATAACTCCCACTTTCTTTACAGTCATTTTTAAAAATTGTATCTATCCTTGTACTAAATTTCAGTACCCTAGTGTCAATACTATTTGAGATACAGTGTTATTATAATATTGCCACGCCCATTTGTCAAATAAGGCCCACTTTAATGACTGTAATTTGTAATATCTATGCCTACCCCAGTATTTTTAGTGTAAATTTCAGTACCCTAGTGTCAATATTAACTAAAATACAGTGTTTTTCTAATATTGACACGCCCATTTGTCGAATATCGCCCACTTTTTTAAAAAAGGACCTCCGCGTTCATGGTATCTATCTGTTGACAAAAACTTACGGAAATCGGGCAAATACTTTAGGAGTTATCGATGTACATACATTTAAAAAAAAAAAAAAAAAAAAAAAAGCGAACAAACCAACGAACTTGAGAACCTCCTCCTATTTGAAGTCGGTTAAAAAGACATAACAATTTAGTGCGCCCCTTAAAAGACTTGAAAATCTACCTACTAGCATACTTTTTTAGCGAAAATGTTCGTCTAATTAATTTTAAAGAAATTCTGTTATATTGACGCATAGAAATATTTCGTTCACCACAACTGAAAAATTTGCCAACTACACTTCGTTTGCGAGTTGTATTTGTCACAAACGAATATTCAGTTGTCAAATTAAAAATATATCTTACATGTATATATACCGCAAGTTATATCGATCATTATTATTTATTATATTAATTGTTTTTTCCCCTATGTCCGCCCATCTTCTTATGTATTGTTCTCATCGCACCTCTGTTGCTATCTCCGTCCAAGTATTAAGCAAATACCAATTTACTTATATAGAACAGTTTGTTCATAAAGTAACTGAATTATAAGCGTTGTGTGTATACAACGAAGGGAAAAACAAACAAAGTTTTCAGTTGGCAAAAACAAGTTTTTCAATTGCTGCAAAATTGCCTGCAATTAATTACCTGCAACTAAATGACGCGTTTCCCGCAACTGACTATTTTTATGACAACTGTTGAAACGTTTGCAAATAACGATCCCAAGCACGACAACCGAAGTTCGTTTGCGGCAAGCTGGAATTTAACGTTTTTTTTTCTTTGCGTGTATCAGAAATTCGCATATTTTACTTTCGATGCAAATAACTTCGTTGTTTTTGAATATATTTCTTTCATTTTTTTGACGTGACGAAGTTACGTTTTACCGCGCAAAAAAGTTGAAAAATGCATTTTTTTAAAATTGAACTGCATTGAACTGTTACTCGCTGAGTGTAAGATTTAGAACTAAAAAGATGGTACGACCGTAAAGGTTTATTCTTTGACTTCATTATAAAAACAAAACAACAATTCAAAATATCATCGGGACGCGGTAGGAACTGCTTAAGCAACGGAACTGAAAATTTGTTACATGGAATTATTACTCGCTGAGTATTAGTGCTAGGACTAAAATTATGATACACCAAAATAGGCCTGTTCTAAGCCCTCACAACAAAGTTAAACAAAAAATTTCTGTCGTCATGGGAACACAAAGAGAGCTCAAAGTTCGACAATGCAACATTCATGCAGCGGAGTTGCATTGAATTTTTACTAGGTGAGTATATAAGCTAAGATAAATACATATTTAAACAGAAAATTTAAGGATTTATACTTGGCCTTGCGATAAAAATATAAAAAAAAATTCTCACGTCAGCAGGTCGTGAATATGGCAGCATATGTAACAGAAATGTAATATCGTTGCATGGAATTATTACTCACTGAAAAGACGAGCTGCGGTAAATTTTGTTTTACGACAGCATAGGTGTGTTATTACGCTTCACAACTAAAATACAAAAAACAATTCTTATCGCCATGGTTTCAGGGTGGCAACCACACAATGCACTAAAAATGCTACAACCATTAAAAAAACGTTGCATTGAATTTTTACTCTGTGACTACTGGCGTAACGGTAAATTTTAATGATCGAAAATGAAGGTGAGGTCTTCGGGCACATGATAAAAATACAAAAAAAAATTACGGCGTCATGAGGCCTCTCATGGAACCGCCTTAAGTGACGCATATACATCACTTTTGCTGGATTAACTGCATGTAGCTAAGGAAAAGTTAATGCACCAAGGAAAAGTACAACCAATGCAGAAGCAAACAAAAAATGCAATAGAAAAAGTAACAACACCAACAACACCAACATCAACACCAACAACAACAACAACAACAACAACAACAACAACAACAACAACAACAACAACAACAACAACAACAACAACAAGAAACGCCGTAACGTCAAAACATACGAGTGTGTCCACGGCACAGCCAACTCTTTTTTTTTTTTTTTTTTTTTTTTTTTTTGTAATTCAATTCAAGCACTTAGTAAAATCCATTTGAGAATTACCGTTAGCTTAAAAAAAGGTCCAACATATTCACATTTTACTCAAAAAACGGCACAAAAGCTGATTCTATTGTTAAAATAATAAAAGCTAAAAATTGCATTTTTATTTATTTATTTATTCATCTGTCGAACAAGTCTATCAGATAGATACAAATTGGGTTACAAAAGAATACAATGTATCAGAGCTGTAAAAGATTGAATCATTTGCAGTTTTCATTCTCTTGTTTAAAAATTCAAAAGCTGAACTCTTTTTTTGTAGCATTCAAAGTGTGAACTCTTTAGGCTTAAGTCTTTAGGTTGAATAAAATTGTTTTCAAGTCATGAATTGCAAACGTAAAGAATGCACACTGAATTGAAATTTTGACGAGTGCAGCCACCGATGGCTTCAGCCACGATGGCTGCAACCATCGATAGTTACAGCCGAATTGAAATTTTAGTGAATGCAGACGGCGATGGCTTCAGCCGCAAGGATTTGTTGTTGTCTGAAGTTGTTTTGTGTTTTTTTTTTTTTTTTTCTCCCCCAAGGTGAAAAGCATCGAAAGCCTGAGTGCGAAACTTTAATCCGCTAAAAACACCTCCCCCCAGGTCCGTACATCCCCCCGGGACCACCTCTCGGTATTACTTCGGAAGGCGGACAGAGCATCTTACGCTCACTAGTCATCAGTGGTTAGTGTTTGTCGCTAGTTCTATAAGCCCCTTCTATTTTCCGTGTAGGATTTTGTTGCACTCTAGTACAAAGACCCATACTAATCTATACTACACTGGCCTATTCTCGTCTTCTACTCTATGTGTCATCTCGTCTGCGCGTACTTTTTGTATAATACGCGTGATTATGCTGCTGACTGTGTCCCATGTTTCTTGTGATGTCATCATGTGTTGTACAATCTGCGACGGGTTTGTATTTTGCCTGCTTCGATGTAGCTCTGCGATGTCTTCTTCGAAGCGTGTGCATTCTGTCACTACGTGTCTTGCGTTCTCTATTTTGTTGTTGCAGTATAAGCATAGTTCGCTATCAACATACTTGTACTTATACAGATACTGTCGGAAGCAGCCATGACCGGAGAGCCATTGTGTCATATGGTGGTTTACTTCACCGTGCCGCCTACTAATCCACGTTTTAATGTTGGGAATCAGTTCGTAGGTCCATCTTCCTTTAGTAGATTGTTCCCATCGCTCCTGCCACTCTCTTAAGCTGCTTTCTCGAATCTCTGTGCGTTCTCTTTCATTTTCTGCCTTCCGTAGGGCTGCTGCTTCTTTTGCTGCGATTTCAACCGGCATTCTTCCAGCAATGACATTGACGGCGTCACCGGATACAGTACGGAAGGCTCTGCATACTCTCAGTGAGGTTAGTCTGTGCGCTGTGTCAACTCCTTTCATGTAGGTCTTGTTGACTTTTACTGCTGCCCACACTGGTGCCGCGTACATTAATATCGATGTGCTGACCATTGCCAGCATTTTTCTTCGATGCTGTTTTGGGCCTCCGGCGTTTGGCATGAGTCTAGATAGTGCTCCACTCGCTTTCACTGCTTTCTCACCAGCATAGTTCAGGTGGTCCCTAAAGTTTAGACGGTGGTCTATTAGGACGCCAAGGTACTTTAGATATGGGCTGGAAATTATCACGTGACCTCCCACTCTAATTTCCAGGCTCTCTATTTTTTTGCGGCTGCTGATAAGTACTGCTTCAGTCTTGTGATCGGCGAGTTCTAGACCAGTTCTCTCTAGCCACTTTTTTACCTCCGCAATTGTCTCTTTGCATTTACTAGCAATAGTCTCTAGTCTCTTGGCTACCACAACTATGGCTATATCGTCTGCGTATCCTATTATGTCTACGCCTGGCTGTTTTGGAATTCTCAGAACTCCGTCATACATGGCGTTCCATAGAAGAGGCCCTAGTACAGAGCCTTGGGGAACTCCTCCAGTAACCCTGTGTTCTTTAACTCCGTCGCTAGTATCGTATACTAAGATCCTATTTTCGAAGTAGCTGGCCACCATTCGGAGCAGGTAGTCTGGAACTTGAAGTTTGTTTAGGGCATTAGTTATTTGACTCCAGTCGGCGGAGTTGAATGCATTTTTTACGTCTAGGGTGACGACGGCGCAGTATTGTTTGGCTCCCTCTAGCCAACGCTTTCCTTCCACGGCCTTTCGCGCGATCTTGCATACGTCTTCTATGGCATCCAACGTTGACTTCTTAGGTCTAAAGCCGTACTGTTTTTGTGATAGGCCGCCTGTTCTCTCTGTAAAACTCTCCAGCCGCCTGACGACAATCCTCTCTAGCACTTTCCCCATCGTGTCCAGCATGCACAAAGGTCGGTATGATGATGGTTCCTCTAGCGGTTTATCTCCCTTAGGTATCAGGACTAGCCGTTGTCTCTTCCACCGACTTGGAAAAGTTCCCTGTTGGAGGCAGGTTGTGTAGAGTTGGCAGAAAAAGTTTGGTGCAGTAAGCAAGGCAGATTTAAGGACTTTATTTGGAATGCCATCCAGGCCCGGTGCTTTCTCTGCTTTAATTCTTTTCGCTGCTTCGAGTAGTTCACAGGTGTTGACGGGTGGAACTTCATTCTCGGCAACTAACAGTTCTCGTGGCAGGGTATGTGGGTGCCTTACTGGAAACAAGCCCGTCACAATGTTTGCCATTATTTTCGGGCACGTTGGGGCTTGCCCCCCTGCCCCTTTAATTTTATTGAAAACTATTTTATAGGCACTTCCCCATGGATTGTTTTCGAGGTCATTGATTAGAGCACCAAAGGCTTGGGTTTTGCTTCTTTGGATCGCGTTGTGCAGCTCCCTTCTTTTAGTTTTAAAATCCTGTCGTAGTTGGCTATAGTTGAGTTGGCTTCTTCCTCTAGCTCTTAGCTGGTTACTTCTGTGCTTATGGCATTCTTTCCTGAGCGAGGCAATTTCAGCGTTCCACCAATAAACGGGTGCTCTTCCGTTGCCATTCCCTGAGCGCGGCATTGTTGCATCACATATGTTGGTCATGATTTTTGCTGCCTGGTTTGCCCTTGTCTCTGCATTTCCTTCAGTATTACCGATGCTTTCTAACATATATTTAAGCATGTTTTCGTCTAGGTGTCTAACTTTCCATCCATTTTTTTGTGCTTTAGGGGTCACTTTTAGCCTTCTAGAGGTGCTTTGCTGTTGGGCTTCAAATATTATAGCGTTGTGGTCGCTGTGCGTATAAATGTTTGAAACGCTCCAGTCTATTACTCGGGCCAACGCGATGCTGGAAAAAGTTAGGTCAATTATTGAGCTAGCTGCTCCTTTGCTAAATGTTGGCTTTGTTCCTTTGTTGAGCAGGACTAAGTCAAGTTCCGCAAGAGTCTCGAGTAGTATTGAACCTCTCCTATTTGTTCTTGTGCTGCCCCATTCTACTGCCCAGGCGTTAAAGTCACCAGCGATTATGATTGGCACTTTTCCTCTAGCATCTGCTACTAAGCTATCGAGAATCTCTTGGAATTCTTCAGTGCTTAGGCTTGGGGGTACGTAGCAGCTGTATAAGTGTACTCCCTTTATTTTTGCGTACACAAAGTATTTGTGCTGGCCCTTATCCTTTCTTTCAAATGGCAGAGAGCCGCTGATGCAGATAGCAGCTTTCTTAGTTTTGTCCTCGGTGTGCAGACAACTGTTTGTTGGCCATCTATAGGGCTCACTAATGAACGCTATGTCTATTTTATGCTCGGTTATTGTTTGCCTGAGGAGGTCTTGAGCTGCCTCGCAGTGATTAAGGTTAAGTTGGATGCACCTAAACATTTTTTGTAAGCGCTTTTTTCATTGCCTTCTTAAACTGTGGACATTTCGCACATCCAGTTTGATGTTTATTGCCACCCGATATTTCAGGATCACAGATGGCGCACTTCATGGGGGCTTTACATGTTTTTGCCGTATGTCCTTTTTCGGCGCATCTGTAGCAAACGTCTGTTCGGTCTACTTCGCTTTTGCAGTGTCGAGAGACGTGGCCAAACTCGAGGCACCGGAAACATCTTGTTGGGCTGATGCGTTCGCGTACTCTGCACATTACCCATCCCACTCGGACGTGAGCTGCTTTGGTAACAATATTTGCTACTCTTGCCGGGAGGCCTATAATTGCTGTTCGGGTACCCTGTCGTGTCGCTCGCAGAGATTTGATTGCACTTGCCTCTATGCTTCCTATGTCTGGGAACTGCTTCTCGAGGGAGGTGCAGATTTCTTCTGGCGTTGTCACCTCGTCGATATCAAGGCATTCGATAAGTGTTTCTTGGCTCATCATTCGGACCGTAGCCGATCCCTGTAAGGCTTCTTCTGTCTCTTTTTTAAAAGTGCATGTTTTAGAATCTGATCTGCCTTTTAGCTCTAGCATTAGTTCCCCTTTCGCTGTTCTTCTTATTTTTTTGACATTTTCACCGAGCTGCTGTAGCTCAGGTTTAGCCTTCATCATCTTCAGCATGTCTGCATATGACATGCCACCTGTTTCGGTGATAATAATGGCATCAGGACGTAGGGGCTTACGTCTGGTGTCTCTGTCAGTTTTCCGATCGTTCGTGTTCTTCGCAGGTTTCGATTTGCTTATCGGTCTTTTTCTTTTTGCCTTGACCATTTGCCACTCTGGTTTAGGTTGCTTATTTTGCTCTGCCTCGGTATTTAGCGGGTCCCCGTTTTGGGGTGCGCCTGGGTA
Organism: Pherbina coryleti; assembly: GCA_943735915.1. Taxonomy (NCBI): domain Eukaryota; kingdom Metazoa; phylum Arthropoda; class Insecta; order Diptera; family Sciomyzidae; genus Pherbina; species Pherbina coryleti. The sequence continues at coordinate 9,784,742 of OX030953.1, read as the reverse complement.
AGTTGACCCTTGGGCTTTCGTTTTGGACTCCGATTTCTTGTTTCTCTCGAGAGCTTCTTTTGTTGGGCGTCCGCGAGGTGAAGTTTGAGAGCTCTGGTTCACCTTCGACGCGGCATTATCTCCTTCTTCTGCCAGTACAGCTGAATCTACCGTTTTATTTTTTTCGGGTTTGGTGTTGGCTCGTTTGTGTCCTGACTTTCTCTTAGCCTCTTTGCGTCATTTGTGGCTCGAAACGGAGGTGAGGTCTGTGAACTCTGGCTAACCTTCATGGAGTCATCATGGCCATCTCTAGTTTCTATCTCCGCTTGTTTGTGGAGTTTCGCTATGTCCGCTATGAGATCCCTCATGGGCTGGTGTATTGACCTGCGGTCGACTATCATATCCACAAGTTTCCCTATTTTTGTGCCAAGATTTTGCAAGGCCTGGAAATTTCTTGGGCTTCTTTGTAGCGCCTCTTTAGCCGGCGTTACTTGCTTCTGGGATTGCGGCGGAGTTCGCTGCATTCTGGAGCTCCTATTAAAAGGATCAGCATTTTCTTTGCGTTGAGGCTGCACTGGTGTTCTCACATCTTTGTGGGAGTCTTTTGTTGTTCCCTGTATTTTGGGTGTCTCGCATGTTCTTGTGTGTGTAATTTCTGTGTTCATTCTGTAAGGGTCCCCACTCAAAGCCGCTGTCGGTATTCGGATGTGTAGTCACCTTATATGATCCCATGGTTGTCTTTGCAAGCAGTGAGGCCATGCAAGGGTTGACACAAGCCCTTATGGGGTCTTGTGTTCAGAGCCAGATCAGTGTTAAACAGGAATATGACATCTGTACCTACACCACCAACTTAACGGTTACGAATTCCCGAACGTACCTTGAGGCCTGCCAGGGTTTTAACGGGACGGCGGCGCCTGTAGCATTAGCCTGAAAGCCATTTCAGCAGGATTTCACTCCTGCTTACTGAAGTAACAGAATACTACAGCCGTCAGCCCTTAAAGCAAACTTTCTGAATGGATTTGTCCAGTATACCATAATTAAGGCCTTACTGGGTTCAGCCTTAATGCGTTTTCAAACGCGTTTTGTGGTTTTTCTGCAAGGGTGTCCTTCCCTTTAGAAAACTGCCGTCCCTCTGGGATCAGACGCAGACCAAGGAGCCGCCCAATCTGGGACAGACGCTCTTGGGTTTGGTGATGATTCTGTTTGGTCCGCGGGTGGTATTTTATTTCCCACCTACCCTGCATGACTGCCGAGCTTTCCCCTATCCGCCACCTGGGGACGCGCACTGTAGGGATGCAGAACCCCCCTAGTGAAGTTGTTTTGTGTGTATTTGTGTATGCGTGTGTGACTGTTGGGCATGACTGTGATGGGTTGCCATTGGCTTGATATCATGTATAGAAAAAGTATTATATACAACAAATTGTAGAAGTTAATTTTTATACATTTTGTTAATAATATTTATTGTTAATAAGCACTTTATTATTCCAGAAAATGTCAAAGGAAAGACAAAAGCATGTCACTAAGATCGGCCGTCGAAAACAAATGCCAACAAAAATGCAAAATGCTACTTTATATTTAGTAGTATTTCATGGTAGTAAATAAAATGTTCAGTGTTTCAGAGTTGAAAATATTGATAATTTTGAGTGCATTCATCGTATTTCTTAAGCCTACAAGAATGGGATTGATAATTTTCATAAGTCCCATTCCTTTTAAAGCATTGGGTGTGCATTCTTTTATCTTCAAAGAATGATGAATTGTGCATTTGTAATTCATTTACTCCACAGAAGCATAAGATTGCAATTTGGTTGATGCAGCTTTTGAAGGATTTAAGAGTGTGTGCATTCCGAAATGATCCAATCTTTTACAGCTCTGATATGTATGCATTTATACCTTAATTCCTAAAGAATATCTTACAATGAGCGTTTAAAAGATTAAAAGAAAAGGATACAGAGTTGAACGCAGCGCACGAATTGGTAATAGCGTCATTACCGCCATAGTTTGTTCTGTGAAATTCGATAAAGAATAGATTTCGGTGTCGAAAATATAGGTTCAGGTGCATATAACTTAATAAGGTTTAGAAGAGGTATGCAGTTTATATGATTCGTTAGAATATCCCTCGCAAATAAAATTCGGAAATACTTTCTACGCGACTGCAATGTTTTCAACCCAAGTAGAACGCAACGGCTGTCGTACGAGATTGTTAATTCCCAATTAAGTTTTTTAATCGCGAAGCGTTTGAATCTTTTCTGGATATTTTCAATCCTAGTGATATGACGCTTGTAAAAAGGTTCCCACACAACAGATCTATATTCTAAAATAGGCCTGACTAACGACACAAAAATAGATTTAAGAGTGAACGGGTCTAAAAATTTGTTTGAATTCCGCATTAGAAATCCAAGCATAGCCTTTCCTTTTGAAATGATACTATCAAATTGGGCCAAAAAATTAAGCTTTTGGTATAATAATAGCCCTAAATCAGATTTCATGTTTACTTTAGGTAGAATATTACCATCACTGAAATAGCAAAATTCAACCATATTCGTAAGCATACCAAAAGAAAGAACATTACATTTAGAGACGTTAACAAATAATCTATTTAATTCGCACCATCTGGAGAGGTTGTTGATATCATGGTTGATATCTGTAAAACGCAAGAATCTGAAGCATTTTTCACAGATTTATAACCGTTCACGTCATCTTTATACATCGACCAGGCAGAATGCTTAAAATAACTCGGCAAATCATTAATAAAGAGCAGAAATAGAATTGGACCTAGATGATTCCCTTGCGGAACACCTGAGTAATTAAAAACTAGTCTTGATTTGATTTGACCTACTTGAACGAACTGTTTACGGTCTGTCAAATAATTTTTGAGACATTTTAGCAGTGAGGAATGGAACCCCATTTGCTCTAATTTCATTAATAGAATACTGTGCTGTACTCTGTCGAAAGCTTTTGCGAAGTCTGTAAAGATCACAACGACCTGATTGCCCCTTTTCATTTCATTTCTGACATAGTTCGTATACGAAATTTATAAATAAGGCTAGGTTTGAAGTAGTTGATCTTCCACTCATAAATCCCTGTTGGCAATCTGATATATTATTCTTAACATTAGCATAAATACGATCTTTAACCAGCGATTCAAAGACCTTGGGAATCAAGGGCAGTTTTGAAATTGGTCTATAATTTACAATATTCTGTTAATTACCAGTCTTAAAAATAGGTGTTTTAAGGATTCTTTCCTTTCTTCCAAGAATTCACCCTTAGCTAATGATAGGTTAAAAATATTTGCTTAAGGCTAAGCTAAACTGAAAGCACACATTTTAAGGTACAAGGGTGGAACATTGTCAGCCCCCCCCCAACGTCTAAGCTTAATAGTTTTTTTTCGATTTCAGATTCAGAAAGTGCTAGAAATCCCAAATCCGTAATTGGCGTTCCATTATTAATAGGCCCTTAACAACTGCTTCCCATAGAATTCACTATAAGATTTGACTGAAAAAATGAAGCGAACATGTTGCATACCTCCTCTACATTGTCAGCAACTTTCCCATTATATGGTCGCTCGCGTGACAAACTGTCGTAACCCACATTTTTAAAATTTTTCAGGAGAACGTTTTTTCTGTTTTGGTCATTGTTTCACCACTTTTTTTGTGAACGTGACCACTTTAAAATCAAACTCAGTTAATATTTTGGGTACCTTATTATAGTGTCTTAAATTGTGTGAACAATAAATTTAGCGAAGTATTTCCTAGAACCTGTAGTAACTAATTAACACTTTAACTGCCACCATACAAAAAAATATCGGGTCCTCCGTGCCATTTTTTTTTTACAGATCTAGGGTGTTTTGTAATCAGAAAATCCGAACAAAATATCAGAAAAATTTTTTTTTATATTTCTGTGAAATTTTTAAATATTTTATTGAGGTACAACATATGTATTTATTTATATATTATATACAAAATATGTATACTTGTGCAATTTTGTCACTTGTATAAGTGACTTCTATACTAAAGGGTGATTTTTTTGAGGTTATGATTTTCATGCATTAGTATTTGACAGATCACGTGGGATTTCAGACATGGTGTCAAAGAGAAAGATGCTCAGTATGCTTTGACATTTCATCATGAATAGACTTACTAACGAGCAACGCTTGCAAATCATTGAATTTTATTACCAAAATCAGTGTTCGGTTCGAAATGTGTTTCCGCTTTTTTATCGACAAATTTTGTTCAGCGATGAGGCTCATTTCTGGTTGAATGGCTACGTAAATAAGCAAAATTGCCGCATTTGGAGTGAAGAGCAACCAGAAGCCGTTCAAGAACTGGCCATGCATCCCGAAAAATGCACTGTTTGGTGTGGTTTGTACGCTGGTGGAATCATTGGACCGTATTTTTTCAAAGATGCTGTTGGACGCAACGTTACGGTGAATGGTGATCGCTATCGTTCGATGCGTACAAACTTTTTGTTGCCAAAAATGGAAGAACTGAACTTGGTTGACATGTGGTTTCAACAAGATGGCGCTACATGCCACACATCTCGCGATTCTATGGCCATTTTGAGGGAAAACTTCGGAGAACAATTAATCTCAAGAAATGGACCGGTAAGTTGGCCACCAAGATCATGCGATTTGACGCCTTTAGACTATTTTTTGTGGGGCTACGTCAAGTCTAAAGTCTACAGAAATAAGCCAGCAACTATTCCAGCTTTGGAAGACAACATTTCCGAAGAAATTCGGGCTATTCCGGCCGAAATGCTCGAAAAAGTTGCCCAAAATTGGACTTTCCGAATGGACCACCTAAGACGCAGCCGCGGTCAACATTTAAATGAAATTATCTTCAAAAAGTAAATGTCATGGACCAATCTAACGTTTCAAATAAAGAACCAATGAGATTTTGCAAATTTTATGCGTTTTTTTTAAAAAAAAAGTTATCAGGCACTTAAAAAATCACTCTTTATTATATAAAAGAAGACTCACGTATGTTCGGCTGCGAAAAGCTTGAGAATGGCAGGCGCTATTTCAAAAATTCTTTTTCTCTAGGATGGTGCCCAGTTGGGACATGGGATATATAAATTTAATAACCATTGTTTAAATAATTAATTAAAATTCAAAGAGAATAACCATACAATTTCTTTATTCTTATTCTCAGAGAGAAAAAATTTTCTCATTAAAGCTCAGTGCATCTCAAAAAAAGGTTGTGCCCAAAGCCAATAAGGTAGAACATATGTATAGGTAGAATATATGTACTTCTGTATTCCAACTCTGAAATCGAAGAGAGACAGCCATAACAACATAAGATGTTACTGTTTGTGTTAGTATATTTGAATATATGAAGATTACTACACAAAAAATAAAAAGTGAAACCGTCACAGGGGCGGTTGTTATGAAAACGTTTGCCCCAAACATATAAGAAAACAAATCATATTTGTTTTTCCTAAATCACAGGTACGCACCATTATAAAACAATTATAAGAACGCCTGAAATATGATTAAATTTAAACAAACAAAATTTTAATCAAAAAATTCAAACAACAAAAATTTCAAATAAAAATTATTGACAATGGAAGCACCGCTCCTGAGTTTTTTTATTTTGAAATTTAATTTCCTCTATATATTTTCTCGCTCATATAACAATATATCTGCACTCTAATGTTGACGAATATATGAGATAGAACAATATGTCAAATTCGCTGTGAGACAAAAGCTCTATTTTCAAACTCTTTTTGAGTATCATATATAAAAGTCAACAACCCAGCGGGAAAATGAGAATTGATTCAAAAAAAAAAAAAAAATCGTAAATGGAAAAGGTTCTTTTGCTTACATTTTAGAACGTATTCCAAAGAATATATAAATCAAAGCAAAACATATGAATTGGAATATATCAAATCAAAAGTTTATATCAACCAATATGTATATCAGCGAATATATCAACCAAACAAATTTTGGCATAAGTGAGAAAAGCAACAGTCTGTTTTGATTTGTTTTCTCATTTCCGAAAATGAATAATTTTTATTTAAAAGAATGCATTTAAAAAGTGAATAAAAGAATCGATTTCTGTAGCTATTCATATGGAAGCGAGAAAAGAATGTACTCAGTGGCGTTCCTAGGCTTGGTGACACCCGGGGCGGATACTCATGGTGTCACCCCTATAAAAAAATTTCTAAATGCAAAAAAAAACCAACTCGATGAGATTAAGTGTTTTTATTATTATCTTTATGTTTTCCGAAAAAAAAAAACAAACAACATGTGAAAAACAATAAGAATTTGTAAAAAAACAGAACAAAAATATTACATTTTCAGATGTCTACATTAAAGTGGGTCGAAAAAAAGTTTGAAAAGTGCACCCCTTATTTTAAAGATGACCTCGAGACAACTCCAAAAACAAAAACAATTTTTTTTGGACCCCCGGAAAAACCGCCAAAATGGTATTTTTTCCATAACTTATGCATAACATATCCGATCTTAAAAAGTGTCGAAAAAATGCCGAAAAAAAATCCGATATGTCGTTTTAAAGTGCTTTACGAGTACTACATTTTGTCCTCAGAACATTTTTACTTCCAAGGTCATATTTGACTAGTAAACGTCGTTAGTCCGATTTGCCCCCTAAAATTGTTTTTTTTTTCCTAAGTCCTAAGTCCTAAGAATTTGTTTACATCTTACAGCTTTAAAAACAAAAAAGTTATAATGGTTCAAATATTTGGTACAATGCTTTTTTCATTATGTATGAATTACTTTTATTTTAATCCAAACAAAATTGAATATTAACTGAATTATTTTTAAAAATTAAGTAATGAAATTAAAATAAAATATTTTCCTTAACATATTTAGGCATAAAAACGTTATTCAAACTAAATTGCCCACGAATCATGACAATATATTCAAGTTTCCCAAAAAAATAATTAATTAAAACTAAATAATATCGATCTTTGCTACCAGGGCATAAGTTGTCAATAAATTATATAAATCAATCTCTATAGTTGTTATATGCGTTACATGATAATTCTATAGATCAGTAACTCGTAACTCTCTCCTTTACTCAATAACTGATAATTACAATAAAACGGTCTAATATTAGATGTCAACTGAATAACACAATAGTATTACAAATTCTTGGGTGCTAGTTAAAAATGTTTTTCGAAAAAAAGAAATCAATAAAACAAAATTGCCTACTGAACGCGATGTTATTGAATATTTATTGTTTTTGAAACATAACGGTCATTCAAGTGTCCGCAAAAACCTTAAACTAAATAATTATATATCAATAGTTGAAAAAGTTCTTGAAGAATTGTGACAGCGTGCAAACATAAAAAACAAAAAGAAACAATAATAAAAAAAACTGTTAGTTTTAAGAAATTTAATAAAGAAAGTTCTTTACTACAATTTGGAACTGCTATAACATTTTTGACATATTAACAGGCCAAATAAAGTACTTTTTGTGAACAAATTTTTAAGAAGTTTAATTTTATGATAAAAAAATTGATTTCAAGGGGGTAAATTGAGGTAACAGGGCTTACCAGATGAATATGACTTCAAAAGTCCAAAAGCTCTGAAAAGAAAATGTGGTGCTAGTTAAGCCCTTTTTTTACCGGTATATCATTTTTTGAAATCGGATACAAAATGCATAAGTTATGGAAAAAAAACCATTTTGGCGGTTTTTCCGGGGGTAAAAAAAAAATCTTTTTTGTTTTTGGAGTTGTCTCGACGTCATCTTTAAAATAAGGGGTGCACTTTTCAAACTTTTTTTTTATGGAGACCGACCCACTCTAGTCTACATATTTAGATATGTAGGCATAAGGTAAAAAAGAAAACTTATTAACTTCGCAGTCTTAAAAACTGACGGAACAAAAACATTACGTTTTCAGGTACATATTTGTATATGTATGTAGGTATAAGGTTAAACAAAGAAAGAGCCATTAATAAGATGGCGTTGTCTTAAAAACTAACTTTTCTATTTTTAAGAGCTGAAAAATTTGAAATAACCTCATCGAAATCAATATAACTTGCAAGCTCGTTTTCAATGGTTAAAATAGCAAGATCGGAAAGCCTTGCCTGTACCATGGAAGACCTTAAATAAGTCTGAATTAATTTTAGCTTTGAAAAACTCTTTTCGCATGAAACTACTGATACACAAATTGTTAGAAATAATTTCAATACGACACACATTTTTTAACGTAATGTATTTGTACCTTTTTCTTTCTGTTTGAGATATTAAAAAAAATATCAAAATGAATGGTGTCACCCATAAAATGGTGGTACCCGGGGAATTGGAATCTATCAAGCAAAAGTTTACTGTTTCGTTTTTATTCCAGCCATAATCGATTACGACCCATGTTTTTAGATTCCTTGCTTGCTTTTTTGATAAGTGAAAAACGAACTGATTCTAAAACAAATGCAGGTATAAGTGAGAAAAGCATCAGTCTGTTTTGATTTGTTTTCTTATTTCCGAAAGTTAATACATTTTATTTAAAATAATCATATATGTAATACTTCTATATTGGCAGTACACTGTACTGTGAATGTACCCGAAATTGTGGCGTCCGTGGCGTAGTTGGTTAAAAGACCGTGGCCTCTATGTCAACGAACCTGGAGACCCGGGTTCGAATCCCAGCAGCGATAAAAAATTATTTGAATTAAAATGATTTTTCTGTACGGCCACCACCTCTCTGCAGACAATGGCAAACCTCAGAGAGTAATCAAAATGCCATGTAAAGCTAATTGAGAATAAGAACATCGCGTTCATCGCCGTTCGGAGTCGGCGTTAAACCTGTAGGTCCGGTTCTCGGTCAATTGTGTACAAACTTAATAACACGCACAACACAATTGATCATAAGAAGCTAGGTCAAAGTCCTTTCAATGGCTAAAATGACCAGTTATTTATTTATTTTTGGTTTTTTTTTGTGTACTCGAAATTTAATTATATAACAAAAAAAAAAGAGTTGGCTGTGCCGTGGACACACCCGTAGGTTTTGACGTGACGAAGTTTCTTGCTGATGTTGTTAATGTTGATGTTGATGTTGATGTTGATGTTGATATTGATGTTGATGTTGATGTTGATGTTGATGTTGATGATGATGTTGATGTTGATGTTGATGTTGATGTTGATGTTGATGTTGATGTTGATGTTGATGTTGATGTTGATGTTGATGTTGATGTTGATGTTGATGTTGATGTTGATGTTGATGTTGATGTTGATGTTGATGTTGATGTTGATGTTGATGTTGATGTTGATGTTGATGTTGATGTTGATGTTGATGTTGATGTTGATTTTGATGTTGATGTTGATGTTGATGTTGATGTTGATGTTGATGTTGTGTTGATGTTGTTGATGTTGATGTTGATATTGATGTTGATGTTGATGTTGATGTTGATGTTGATGTTGATGTTGATGTTGATGTTGATGTTGATGTTGATGTTGATGTTGATGTTGATGTTGATGTTGATGTTGACGTTGATGTTGATGTTAATGGTTATGTTGATGTTGATGTTGATGTTGATGTTGATGTTGATGTTGATGTTGATGTTGATGTTGATGTTGATGTTGATGTTGATGTTGATGTTGATGTTGATGTTGATGTTGATGTTGATGTTGATGTTGATGTTGATGTTGATGTTGATGTTGACGTTGATATTGATGTTGATGTTGATGTTGATGTTGATGTTGATGTTGATGTTGATGTTGATGTTGATGTTGATGTTGATGTTGATGTTGATGTTGATGTTGATATTGATATTGATGTTGATGTTAATGGTTATGTTGATGTTGATGTTGTTGTTGATGTTGATGTTGATGTTGATGTTGATGTTGATGTTGGTGTTGGTGTTGGTGTTGGTGTTGGTGTTGGTGTTGGTGTTGGTGGTGGTGTTGGTGTTGGTGTTGGTGTTGCTGTTGGTGTTGGTGTTGGTATTGATGTTGGTGTTGGTTTTGGGTGTTGGTGTTGGTGTTGGTGTTGGTGTTGGTGTTGGTGTTGGTGGTGGTGTTGGTGTTGGTTTTGGTGTTGGTGTTGGTGTTGGTGTTGGTCTTGGTGTTGGTGTTGGTGTGGTGTTGCTGTTGGTGTTGGTGTTGGTGTTGGTGTTGGTGTTGGTGTTGGTGTTGGTGTTGGTGTTGGTGTTGGTGTTGGTTTTGGTGTTGGTGTTGGTGTTGGTGTTGGTGTTGGTATTGGTGTTGGAGTTGTTGTTGGATTTGGAGTTGGTGCTTTTCGTTTAGCTTTTTTTTGCTTCCCCATTGGTTGTGCTCTAATTTCAATTAATCCAGCAAAAGTGATGCATATGGGTCACATTAGGCGGTTCCCTTGGGGTTTTTGACACGCCGTAAAATTTTTTTTTTATTTTTGTCATATGCCCGAAGACCTCACCTTTGTTTTCGTTCCTTAAAATTTACCGTTGCACCAGTAGTCACAGAGTTAAAAATCCATGCAACGTTTTTTCATGGCTGTAGCATTTTTACTGCATTATGTGATTGCATCCCTGAAATCATGACAACAAAATTTTTTTTGTAATATAGTTGTGAAGCGTAATAACACATTCCTGCTGTCGTAAAACAAAATTTACTGTAGCACTCCTCCTGAGTGAGTAATAATTTCATGCAACGATATTACATTTCTGTTACATAAGCTGCTATATTCACGACCTGACGACGCCGGAATTTTTTTTTTATTTTTGTCGTAAAGCCATGTATAAAAACTTTATTTTACTTTTCAAACTTTTATCGTAGGTTATATACTCATTGAGTAAAAATTCAATGCAACGCCGCTGCATGAATGATGCGTTATCGATCTTTGAGCGGCTCTCTCAGCGTCCCCATGATGTCAGAAATTTTTGTCTAATTTTGTTGTGAGGGCTTCCAGTAGGCCTTTATTGGCGTATCATATTTTTAATCCTAGCGCTAATACTCAGCGAGTAATAATTCCATGTAACAAATTTTCAGTTGCGTTGCTTACGCAGCTCCCACTACGTCCCTATGCCGTATTAAATTTTTTTTTTGTTTTTTTAATATAGCCAAAGAATTAACCTTTACGGTCATACTATTTTTTTAATCATAGCTCTTATACCCAGCGAGTAACAATTCAATGAAACGCAGATGAATTTTTAAAAAATTCATTTTTCAACTTTTTTGGAAACTAGAGCAGTATAACGTAACTTCGTCACGTCAAAACTCAGAAGCGGTGCTTTCATTGTCAAAAATTTCATTTAAAATTTCTGTTGTTTCAATTTTTATGGTTTAAATTTTGTTTGCTTGAATTTTTCTTTTTAAATTTTTATCATATTTCACGCGTTGGTCTTATAATTGTTTTATAATGGTGCGTACCTATGATTTATGCAAAACAAATATGTATGCTTTGTTTTGTTTTATGTTTGGGTAGACATTTTTCTTAACAACCGCCCCGTTGACGTATAGTAGTAGTATATTCAAATATACTAATACAAGCAACAAAATCTTATGTAGGCTATCTCTCTTTGATTTCGTAGACTCATTAAAAATTTAGTTTGCTGCCAATATTGAAGTATTACACACATGGTTTAATAAATAAGGTTGTCGCATGGGTGAGAGCGAGTTCCAATAAATGTCGAATCGAAGTTGGCAACTCATACAAAATCTGAATGCGTAAATTGATAACATGCAAAGCCGATGAAGTTGTTGTTGTAGCTTTTCATTGATTTTGACAATTATGTGTACTAAGAAGAGAGTACGATCAGCCACGAGACAACCTAATTTATTCAACCATAATTACATATATAAAAAGAATCTATTTAAGTGAAAAAAACGATTCTGTAGCGATTTCACTTGAAGCGAGAAAAGAATGTACTATTCTTTGTAGGACATCAGCAAAAATAATCAATTCTAGAATCTATACTGGGGAAGAGAATTGATTCTTTTTTATATAAAATTGCTTCTTTTTTCCCGATGGGGTGTTCAAAATAATCAATTCTAGAATCTATATTGGAGAAGAGAATTGATTCTTTTTTACCGGTGGGAAGGTCCACAAAAAAGAAAAAAAAAAGACAGCAACATGTATTGAGTGCGGTACCAATGCTGCCACCTTTTTGAATGTAAAAATACTGCCACTTTTATAAAAGCATCGACAAAAATTCCGTGTCGATGTTTTGATGAAATTTATCAGCTTAAACGAAAGATATATTTAATTTTAAAATAACAATTCTCTAAGGCCGTCATATATTTTTCTTACCTCATAGGTGATACTAATTTTTACATATAAACGAGATTTTTATATATAGGGTATTCACAGATCCCTTCTAAAGTTAATATATAGTAACTTTAAAACGATACTTCAATCAAATTGTGAGCACCCCTACACGTAGTTCATTCTAAAATTGACACAAACGCCTTTTGAAAAGAGAAGCTTTCTTTAGTTTATTGATTTTTCAATAAAATAAAAATAACGAGAGAAGCTTTCTGTGATTTATTGATATTTCAATAAAATAAAAATAGCTTTCAGAAATGCCAGTTTGCTACGAAAAACAAACATGTTTTAAAATGCAAGGCTATTTTGCCAGTTTGTGTTATCTCTTTTTTACATGCAAAACAAAATCAAAAATAGTTACCACATGGCAAAATGTTTTAGAGTTAACAGACGGCGTAGTTAACACTCCAGATAAAACAAAACTGTGAGTACCCCAATAGTCACAGCGCTAGGAAAAGTGAACCAATGCATGAAAAAAAATGATCAGGAAGATACAGAAAGTTTATTACTTTAGTAATTTTTTATTACATTAGTTAGCTGGTTACTTTATTCGGATGGAACTACTAAGTCGCTCCAACACAAATATACAATTTCACCAAAATTCTAACGGCTGTATTCATAAAAAATTTTTATAAAGCCTTCATAAGAAAAAAATCGAAAAAACTTGAAAAACATTATTCATAAACGTTCAACAGCTTTCAAAATTTCGTTTAAATGCTTGATAAATAAGAGAATTTTAAAAATGGTTGGAACCTTCAATAAACCCTCGATAAAGCATTTTAAAAATTTGTTTGTTCTCATCTAAGCACAAAAAATATTGTCAAAAATGTATCAAATTATTTCAAAATGTATCAAAAACAAACAAAATGTCAAAAAGTGTTTGAAAATGTTTGTTTATAAATTAGAAGATTTTTAAATATGGTTGAAATTAAAATTTTTTTTAAGGTTTATAACACACCTCTCTTAAAGCAGTTTTTAAATTATTTGCTCTCATTTGAGCACAAATATTGTCAAAAATAATTAAAATTCTTCAAAATATTTCAAACATTTGGAAAATATGTCAAGAAAATTCAAAATATATAATAAATTTCCAAAAAAAGAAAATAAAAACAAGAAAATTTGTCAAAGATTTCAAAATATTTATAAAAAAAAAAAATAATAAAATGACAATTATTTCAGTGCAGATGGCTTAGAAAAGCTATTGATTTTTAAATATCAAAATGTTGACGAAATTGCGACAAATAAATAACTGAATTTATCTAATACACAAATAAATTTTTACACTCTTCCCACTTCAATACGGCTGTTAAATTTTAAAATTTTTAATGACATTTAATATTTTTATCGCCGGCGAAGCAGCGGGTATTTGCTAGTATACTTATACTTTGTATAAGAGGTAGACGTGGTTTTGTACCGATTTGGCTAATTTTCGAACTTGACCTTTATTTTTTAGATAAAAGCTTAAAAATTGAATTTCATGATGATAGCTTGAAAATTACGGCTGCAATCATGATCACAGACAGACGGGCAGATGCACATGGCAAAATCGACTCGGGTGATGATGCTGATCAAGAATATATATGCTGTTCTATCCCTACCCCACTTCCTTATGGGCGTTACAAACGGAGTGACAAAATTAATATACCCCAGTAAAAGGGGTTTTTTTTTAAGTCAAACTTCTTAGGCGGCGCTTCGAAATTTGAACGAGAATATTGAGGAGTGAAATTTCAAGGTCTCTTTACCTCATTTCGTTACACGATGGAGAAGAAATATATGTTTTATAGTAGAGAGAATGAGAGAGATATATAACATTGTATAAAAAACTAAAAAAATTCCGTTGTCGCCGCTGCGATCGAACCAGCGAGCCAACCATCGGCGTCCGCAGGAATTTGTCGAGGGGGGGACAAAGGTATGCATTGGTGTGCACGTTTATGAAAATGAGCCTGGAATGTTACCTATGAAATTTTATTGCCTTAGATTTTCTGTGCAAACTTTGTAAACATTGTTATTATATGAAAATTCATGTTTTTCAATTTAACTTCCAGTATAACGCACTTTTAGTTTACAAAATCATATTTACATTTATTAAATGCACTTAAAAATATTTAAAATAAGTGCCGTTCGTTTTTAATATAGTTAAAGATCCGTGCAGACTGAAAAAGATATTTTCAAGGTATTTTCATTTTATTTTATTATCATTTAAAATAGTTTTTTTGATTTTTTTCTTTTGTTCGTATGAATGTGTGTGTGTGTGTGTATTATTTATAAAAAGAGTGCATGATTATCTTGTGTTTGTGTTTCAAAAATTTTTTTATATTCGTTTTTCTTGAATGCTCGTTCAGTTATGAACAGAGCAACATGCTTTATGTTTTTTTAAGGCACTATTACCGTCTAGAAATTTCAAAAAATGAATTTTTGTGTTTTACATTTTTAGATTCTTTATACCTTCAATAATAACTGTCCAAAATATTAAATCGAAATTCGAAGCCAGTGCCGAGATATAACGACTCAATTGAAGCGCGCTCTCGGCTCGCAGGTGTAACAAAAACTTTACACGCATTTTTCTCGAGTTTAGGTTTTTTAACTGGCGGACAGTCAATCTCCGGATCTACTATGCCGTTATTAATAATTTTTGCAGCATTTTGTTTGTTTTTATATCATGTGTGATAGTTTACCACAATTTGACCACAAAAAAAATATATAAAATTTTTGAATTTGAAAAAAGGTTGAAAAAAAGGCGATTTTTGAAAAACATTTTCAAATGTCCGCCATTTTTTTAGCAGCAGTGTTTTTTCGAAAAGAACAATTTCAGCGCCCTATATTAAATGTACAATTAATAGAAAATAAAAATAAAAAATTGTTTTCGTAATCTTCAAGAACTGTTTAATACTGTAAAAAAAGTTTGATAACCATATATAATAAGGGAAGTGAAAAAAAAATTGTTGAATATATGTTAATTTTTAGCATTCTAGACGGTGATAGTACCTTAATTAGACATGAATGTTTATTATAATTTTAAAAATTTCTTTTGATTAGCCTTAGTTTTTTTCGAATGTGTAACATTCAGTCTATAGAGGGTCGGTAGAATAATTTTTATTTTTGAATCCTTCTGATGAGCTTACTTGGTGGTAAGCGAAAAGAATTCTTAAAGGAAACACATGCGCCTACACGGCTTTAATCAGGCATTAGGTAATAGGTCGTTTTCCACTTTCTTCATCGGGTTGAATATGTTTTCATATTTTTTCGGATTCCTTAGTTCCTATTGTTAAGCTCCCACTTAGCAATGGGAAAATCCTATCCTAATATCCAACTTTTTATTCATTAAACCTCATTCTATTTTTTAAATGAGCTTGGTTTTTGTTAATATTTATTCAAACAAGTTTTTTATTTCAGATAGTAAATTATCTGTTTAATTTTTATTTTTATTCATTATTATTTATTATACATTGTTTACTATTTATGGTATATTATTTATTATTCCTCGTAAGTTTCTTCTTTATTTGTTTTTAATCGCTACTTATTTTTTATCATACAGTTATTTATTAAAAAGTATTTTGTGTATTACTTATGTCTATTTTTGGTATTTTTTATTTTATTATATATTTTTTATTTATTATATATTTTATTACAATTATATATAAGAACAGAATTATATATATAAAATTATATACGGAATTATATATAAGAACAGATTAGATTTTGATTAGTAAAAATAATTGACAGTAGCTAGACTTGGGATGAGAATGATTTAATTCTCATTTCAAGTAAACTAATACTCGGTGAGAGTAAGTTATTTTTGCTCTCACTTTGAGTGTAGTTAGATAAGGACTAAGACATCGTTAGACTCAGACGACTAGACAACGGACTCAGACAGGACTTAGTGGCATTTTTGAAACCGACACGTCTCTAGCTCCCTTTGGCAAAGTGCGTCGACACTTTGTTTAAAGTTATCAATATTGTTTTTAACAAAGGTTGCGGGCCGCCTCGCAACTTTTGGGAGGAACAAAGTATTGATATACTTTGCCATTCACACATCAAAGAACTTCGTGTTGATTTCTCAAATAATATTTAGACTCCACATATACAACACACTTAATAAAAACAAAAGTTGCAAAACAGACGATAATTAGAGAACAAAATCGGTTGTTGATCGTTACTCAGGGCTGGTTATGCAAACGTAACGGAGCGTGTCGTAGCGCTACTCAAATTTGATATATGAACAATGCCCATACGTAGTTAATGAAATCTTAACAAAAGTGACAAAACTTAGATATAACTAAGTTTCGTACCACCTAATATCATGTTTACATTACACATTTAACTATGCAGTTTGGCTATAATAGTTTGGTTACTGTTTCTGGTGTTTACACTGCCAGTAGCGTAGTTAACTTTGTCATTATTTGACGTTAGTTTTTCGTTGATTCACATAATTTTGAGACATATTGAAAATTTAATTTCCATGTAAAAAAAAAAAATTAAAAATATTACAATATATGTGATAAAAGCCTTGTAGGAGTTTTTGTTCATCATCAGCAGGATGTGTTTTCTAAACTGGTGGTCTTTGACCGAATCATCAAAAGAAAAGAAATTGTTTTCAAATATTTTTTTGCGTTTTTTATGTGACATTTCCTTGTCATTTTTTTAAATTTCCTTTTGTTCTAGATGAAAACACAGTGTTGCATAGCAAAATGAGATGGTTTAGGTCGCACTTTCAACTTAACTGCTTTGCGAGATAGTTAAGATTTTGTATGGGAAACTATGCAGTTAAGTATCCGATTTCAAAGTTGACTGTGTAGTTTCGAGGTAATGTAAACATAGTATAAGAAATCAGAACTTAAGAGTTTAAAACTTTGTAACATATAAACAAAAATGTAACATTTACACATAGGAAATAAAAATATATAAAATTTTTCAGCTGAGGGGGGGCAAGTGCCCAACCCCCCGCACCCCCCTGTGGACGCCCTTGTCTGCAAGTGTCATGCCTTTATCTCAGTCAATTCAAGTTATTGAGCAATTCTGTCCGCCAACTACAAATTTTAAGGCGCAAATATTGATGAATTTTTAATTTCAGTTGGTTAGAAATGAGGGAAGATTTCAGTTGATAAGAAATGGTTATAACGTAGGCCTATGATCTGACTGGCACTCGAGCCCAGTAAAACTACCGAGGACGTGTTTTACACAAAATTCTACTCGCATGATATTGACAGCGTTTTGACAGCTGTCAAACAAAACCATAATAATGTTTAATAATTTCCTATAAAAATATTTAATATGCCATCCTGAAAAACTTAAATGCCGATTCCCACAAACAACATTTCATTTTAAGTACTCCTGAGTTTATATTCCTAATACGTGGTCGCCTGCGACATTTCCAAGAGTACATTCATAATTGTAGGTTATCGGCTCAGTATTAATAGACTTCCTAGCTTTTCGCGAATGAATCATTCAATTGATAATATTTGCAGTACAAATATGAATGAATGCCAAATAAAACGTTTTGATTTTTAAAATTAAGCACCATTTCAAAGAATAGAAATTCTTCAGAGGGTTTTCGTATTTTGTCAATAGTTTCAAAACAAATCCAAGTCAAGTGCCATCAGGCACTTATAAACAATATAAACGAAAAATAAAACACAACCTGAACCTTTGTGTGTGACCCTTTGTTCAATAAAAACCACTTTATGTTAAGTCCTGCGACAATAGGGGGCGCTTTATTGAAATTGTTGCCGGTGTTGCTGTTGTTGCAAAATTGCAATCGAAAACTGAAGTACGCACTTGTCACAAATCGAAAGTTGAGAGTGTAAAATAAAAATAAAAATCGACTTTCAACACCGGATCTGTAGGTTTTTTTTATTGTTTTCCACTCTACAAAAAAAATAAAAAAATGCTAAAGAGAGGCAAACCGAATGGAACAAAGTAAAACAAATAAAGTTGTCACATATCGATGCTGGCGAGTTGTCGCTGTTTTGTCAAGGGGCGGTTTGTCCGCTATGAGTACATATTTGACTAAGAGCGTCATGACATTTCAATCCTGCTGTCAAGCGAAAATCAACAACAGTTTCAAGCACCATCAACAACAAAAACAACAACAATACACATGATATACGCCGTCGCTGTGTGCTGTCAAGTGCTTACGGAATATAATTTACGACAGTTATTAAGCACATTATTGCAACTTCACATAAAACTTCAGCATCAAGTGTTGATTTAATTTGTGAAAACGTTATAATTAGGTATTCCATACGGTCTATTTGTACTTTCTGGTATATAGTATACATATGGTATATATGTAAATTAAACACAGACATTTTTAGAAATATTTAAAAAATTACAAAAAAAAAATAAAATGCAAAATTGTAGCTAAGCACTAAAAGCCGTTTTACATTGTCCTACTGTGTGTTACGACATGTGAGATAGAAAGTATAACCGAATTTCATCACTGTAATTTTTAATTTGTGTATAAAGAAATTAATTTTTCTCTTTTAGACTATCTTACGGAGTCACAGCGCACTTTCATTCAATAAAAAATTGAGTGTAATTATATGAGTTAAATTGCATTATAAGTGTAATTTGTGCATTAAAAATAGAAGCAGGAATTATTTTGCTTGCTGTTTATAATTTGATGAAATATTACTTGCAGCTTGCTGATTTCCAATAAACATAAATTCGCCGAAATCTTACAAAACTCATCTCTGGTCGAATAGAATGTGTAATAAAATTAGGGCCTTTCGGACTATCCTACATGTAGGATCAACTTGATAGGTTGGATGGACATGTAGTATGTGTGAAAGCAAAGCCTATGTTCACACGTCAGTCAAATGATTGAATCAGTCAAAATTTGTTGTTGTTTTCCTATATAAAAAAATGAACTTTATCTCAGAGCGAAAATGAACTCCGAATTCTTCTCTCGTCAGCCAAAATTTTGATTGAGCTCTAGACCCATGGTATAATAATATAAGGTAGTATTGACAGTTGCTTGGGCAACGACCATCTGTCAAAAAAAAAGTCAAGAAAGAGAGCGTTCAATTATTTCTTATGTTTTCGCCATTGTTTATGTTTCTGGGCTTGCAAATAACCAAACATTTTCTTACAAAATATTGCCTATTTTATTTAATCAATAGTGAGTTATTATTACTAGAACGAAAATAATTTGTAAACTTAATGTTATTAAGTGCAAACATAAAAAAAAGGCTGAAAACGTTTAAGTGCAGCAACCTCAGCAGCTGCAGATGCATGTGGACGAAATTGAAGAAGTTTTCAATTCAAATTAAAACACCACGGCTGGAAAACGTTAAACACATATCACACATAATTTTTTCACAACTTTGATTATTATAATTGTGTATTTAACGCACATATTTTGCGGAATTTATTTATTTTTAAATTCGTTTAATTCTTGTTGCACGAACAACTGTTTTTGACAGGTCGTTGCCTTGTTGCTGAGCATGGTATAATAATATAAGGTAGTATTGACAGTTGCTTGGGCAACGACCATTTGTCAAAAAAAAATGTCTAGAAAGAGAGCGTTCAATTATTTCTTATGTTTTCGCCATTGTTTATGTTTCAGCGCTTGCAAATAACCAAACATTTTCTTACAAAATATTGCCTATTTTATTTAATCAATAGTGAATTATTATTACTACAACGAAGATAACTTGTGAACTTTGTGTTATTAAGTGCAAACATAAGAAAAAATGTTGAAAACGTTCAAATGTAGCAACCTCAGCAGCTGTAGATGCATATGGACGAAATTAAAGAAGTTTCCAATTATTATTAAAACACCACGGCTGGAAAACGTTAAACACATATCACACATAATTTTTTCACAACTTTCATTATTATAATTGTGTATTTAACGCACATATTTTGCGGAATTTATTTATTTTTACTTTCGTTTAATTCTTGTTGCACGAACAACTGTTTTTGACAGATGGTCGTTGCCTTGTTGCTGAGAAAATCTATACTTGTCAATGCTACCTGTATAATTATATCATGGTTGCTGAGAAAATCTATACTTGTCAATGCTACCTGTATAATTGTATCATGCTCTAGACCTGGATCAATCAGTCAAATGGTTGCATTATTTTAATTGTTTGTTGTTTAGTAGGAAATTATGTCAAGAAAAGTAGTTAATAAGTAGTTTTTTGGTAACAAATGTAGTTTTTTGAAGAGAAAAGGATGTTATCTGAAACCCTTGCGAACAAAGTGAAATGCAACACAACTTTTCTATTAAAAAATTTAAAATCGTGTTTTGTTTATTGTGTTGTGTTTACTTTCTGTTTACAGCACGATACGATTTCACAAAATAGTAGGTAGCAGAAAAGTAATAGAAGCCTCAGACGCTACGACTTTTCATCCGACTTAGCCAAGTCGTAGTGTGTGAGGGCAAGTCGTATTAGAAACTCAAGTCGTACGCCCAGGTCGTATGCAAATCAAAATTATTTGATTTTTTCTGAAGTTGAAGTAAAAGTCTGAGAGTGGGAGGGCAAGTCATACGACTTCACGATTGTTTTCATTCATCAATCGCATTTTGTAAAGCATGCAAGCAGAATAATCAAAGGATAAAGACTTTTTTGAGGTGAAAACTGTACGCAGACTGAAGTCTGATGAAAAGTAGTATGAACAAGTCGTAACGTATGATGAGAACGAACGACTCAGTCATACTATCAGGTAGTATGAAAAGTCGTATTGTCTGAGGACCCTATAACAAATGGCGTCGTCAGAGCATCAATCAAAATATCGTGTGTGAGCAGGCGTCAGTCAAAACTTTGAGAGAGAGTAAAAGAGAATAAAAAATCGTGATGAACTTCAGTCATTTGACTGACGTGTGAACATAGCCAAATGCTACGGTCCGTCCGACATGTAGCATGAAAATGAAAAGGTTTTGATTTTTTCTGTTGGTCCTTCCTACATGTAGTAGGGGAGAGTCGTCCCCGTTGTCACAAGTACTAGTTGTCACAACACAGATATCTTCCGATTCAACATGTTATCGAGATGGATATCAATGCCATCTCTAAGCTATTGCAATTTCTACCATCCCAAGAAAGTTCAAGTGCCGCTAGTTTTCTTTTGCAAAAATAATAAGTGATTTAAAAAATTATGTCACTGTGACAACTTACCCCACCTAACAAATAATTTTAAATAGCCATTCTTAAGCTATGTTATGTTTTATGTTTTTAGAGGAAACATGTCAAGAAATCGCAAACGACTTACAAACCGAGGTCAGACATCGTCAGAAGTCATGATGCAAGCAGTAAAATCAGTAGGCCCAGGAGCTTCAATCCGCAGCGTAGCGAAAATTTATAATATAAATTATCGAACTCTTGCTCGATACTGCAAAAAAAATAAACAAAATGAGTCTGATATCTTCTCGGTTGGATATGTGAAAACACGACAAATTTTTACAAGGCAACAAGAACAACAACTGTCAAAATACTTGCAGAGGGCATCCGATATACAGTGGCTCCATCGCAAAATCGGACAAGAGTTTATCTAATATAAATGTAATTTTAACTTTAAAAAAGTGTTCTAAGTTTTTTGTTTTTTCTCTTTTATTTATACTCCACATACTCACCTCTCTGAATAATAAAAAAAACAACAACTTTTCAGATGGTAACTGTTTATTCGCACCAAAAACAAAAATAACTCAATTTCTGGCGCTCAACGCAAAATCGGACAAAGTAAAGTAGCAATGGTAAAAATGCCGTTATTCGGAAAATTCCTACTTCGAAACTGAGTTTTTTTGTCACATTCGTTTGTAAATTGTATTTAGAGGCAGTCGGTATTAATGCCAAATAAAAATATTTTTAAAATGGCTCCAAATTGAAAACAAACTACTGTCGAAATAAGGCAATTAATAGTAAAATTAAATTTGGAAGGTAAAGCTGTAAGAGAAATTGCTGAATTGGTTGGAAAAAGTAATTCTACTGTCCACGACATCATCAAGAGGTTCCGTGATGAGTTTAGACTGGCCAATAAATGCAAAGAAGGTTATGGCAAGATATTAAATGAGTGAGAAGAGCGATCAATATTGAAAGAAATCAAACAAGATCCTTTTAAAACCGCAAAAGAACTCAAAATTTCTCTAAAAACTCGCCCTGCAAAAGATGTTTGCCTAAATACTGTTCGCAATACTTTATATAAATTCGATTATTATGGGCGAGTTGCCAGAAAAAAGCCTTTTATAAGCCTTAAAAATAAAAATAATAGAATAAAATATGCTAAGGATTATTTACTAAAAACCGAAGATTTTTGGAATCAGGTAATTTAATGGTAAATCATTTTATTGTACATTGATGATTTGCTTATTTTAAAGTTTTGTTCACTGACGAAAGCAAATTTAATTTGCATGGGTCAGATGGCAAGATGTTTGTGTGGCGTAAACCAAATAAAGAATTTCATCACCAAAATACAAAATCCACAGTCAAACATGGAGGCTCTGTTATGGTTTGGGGCTGTATGTTGAGTGCCGGGGTAGCCAATTATTGATAGTAAAATGGATAAATTTGTCAACCTCAAATTTTTGAAAAAAAATGTAAAGCAAAGTGCAGAGAAATTGGGTATCGCAAACAACTTTGCCTTTTACCAAGACAACGATCTTTGGTTGATCCTTAACTGCCCCAAACTTATACAAACACCTGCACAGAGCCCAGACCTTAATGTAATTGAACATCTTTGGGAGGAATTAGCAAATATAATTTAATACATTACAATTTAATACATTAGTTCAGGTAAAAGAGGCTTTATTAGAAGAATGGAACTCCATAGAGCCGGAAGTATGCCAAAACTTGGTAAAATCAATTCCAAAGCGCTTACAGGCCGTTTTGAACAACAAAGGATACGCAACTAAATATTAATTGTTAGGTATTTGCATTTTTGGCATTGCTTCTTTACTGTGTCCGATTTTGCGATGAGCGCAAGAAATTGAGTTATTTTTGTTTTTTGGTTTTAATAAACAGTTATCGTTGGAAAAGTTGTTGTTGTTTTTTTTATTCAGAGAGGTAAGTATGTGAAGTGCTAATATAAGCAAAAAAACAAAAAAATTTAGAACATTATTTAAAAGTTTAGAGCTCATTAATATCAGACAAGCTCTTGTCCGATTTTGCGATGGAGCCACTGTATATTTTGGTTTGAGTCCAGTAGAGGTCCGGAAGTTTGCTTTTGAATATGCTGTGGCTCTTAATAGAAAATTCCCAGGGGCTTGGTCAGAAAATAAAATGGCTGGCAAAGAATGGTTAAGGGGGTTTATGGATCGAAATAAGGAACTTAGTGTAAGAAAACCAGAGGCAACAAGTCTTGCTCGAGCTAAAAGTTTTAACGTGCACAACGTTAATATGTTTTTTAATAATTTGACAAGTGTCCAAGAGCGTTACAAATTTACTGGAAGCGATATATGGAACGTTGACGAAACAGATATCACCACTGTGCAAAAACCACAACGAATTGTTGCACGAACAGGAATGAAGCAAATTGGGGCTATTACTTCGGTAGAGCGGGGAAGTCTAGTTACCGTTTTTTGTTTTTCCGCGCAAAAAATTTAAAGATAGTTTTGTTTCTAATGGACCAACTGGATCACTGGGCGTTTCCAATCCCTCAGGTTGGATGAATGAAAACTGTTTTTATATATTTATACAGCATTTTGTTCGGCAAACTAGGTGCAATCTTGAGCGCCCAATACTGCTCTTATTAGACAACCATGATTCCCACCTATCAATAAAGACATTAGACTATTGCAAGGAGAATCCAGCAGCTATATCTCCTCAAAACATTATGACCGGATTTTCAAGTGGCGTCCGCGGCGTAGTTGGTTAAAGTGCGTGGCCGCTCTGTCAAAGATCTTTGGAGACCCAGGTTCGAACCCCAGCAGCGACAGAAAATTATTTGAATTAAAATAATTTTTCTGTACGGCCGCCACCTCTCTGCAGACAATGGCAAACTTCAGAGAGTAACCAAATTGCCATGTAAAGCTTCTTGAGAACGAGAACATTCCGTTCATCGCCGTTCGGAGTCGGCGTTAAACATGTAGGTCCAGTTCTCGGTCAATTGTGTACAAACTTAATAACACGCACAACACAATTGATCATAAGAAGCTAGGTCAAAGTCCTTTCAAGGGCTGAAATGGCCAGTTATTTATTTATTTTATTTTTTTATTTTCAACGACTGGCATTTGTCCTTTAAATCGACTGATTTTTAAGGATATCGATTTCGCGCCATCTTTTGTCGCAGACAGACCATGTATTGACCAGCAAGCCATTCAATTGACAGTTCAAAACGACGACAGTGTGCTGAAAGCGAACCAAAATAGTAAATGTTTAGAACAAGTTTGTAAAACACTATCTCCAACTCCTGAAACTAGTTTCCAATTTGTAAACACATTGCAAACTCCTCGTCGAACTTTTTACGAAACTACACCCGAAACTCTTCGACCATTTCCTAAAGCTCTGCACCGGAAGACAAGTCAAAATCCAAGGAAAAGATATAGTGCAATTTTGACTGATACTCCAGTAAGGAATAGTTTGCAATAACTGCAAAAGTGCAAGAAGCCAAAAAAAGAAGCTAAAAAATTATTTAAAAAAGAAACGTCAGAGCTAAACTGAAATCAGCTAGTAGCGATGAAGATAACGGGGATTCAATATGTGTAGTATGTTGTCAAATCATTTTCGAGCGTCAGATCAAAACAAAATTGTCGCCAATGCATAAAATGCAAACGCTGTGCACATTATGAATGCATTGAAAGCGAGAGTTTGATATATTGCTGCTTAAATTGTGCATCGGAGTACGATAGCGATGACGATTAATCAGTGTGACAATGGGGACTACGTGTTGGGACAAGTTACCCCATACGTGGGATAAGTAGTCCCAGCCGAGTTAATTTTTTTTTCAAGAAAATTTGATATTTTAATTTTATATTATATACGTTACATTAATCAGGATTGAAGAATAAAAGATTGAATTTATGTTTAAAATTCTTATAGTACTATTATTGCTTCATTTGTAGGAGTTACAGCGGTTCATTCAAATTTTGTGACAACTAATACCACTCTCCCCTAAGTGCGAACGCTCGTTCATCCGACTTCATACATTTTCTCATTCTAAAAAAACCGTCGTGGAGTGAACATAGAAAGAAAAAGGTAAACAAAGCGCAAAGTTGGAAATATTAATATGGCAGCTGTTTCGCATACTGTGTTTTGGAAGGAGTTCTCTCTTCTTCTTCTTCCAAAACATCATTAACTATTAGAGCAGCAACAAATTGGGTTGCCATTGTACGATGCTCTCTTCTTGAACGCTGAAAAATAATGAAGTCCATGCGACATGTAGGATAGTTCGAAAGCTCGAACAAACATTCCCGTTATTTTGCCGTCCTACATGTAGTATAGTCCGAAAGCCCCTATTAGAAACAAACCTAAAAATTAAAATGTGGAATGACATGTCAAAAAAATCAAAACACTTTGTTTTTCGTTGTTTACACCATCCTATATTCTATCACACATGAAAATTTTGACATGTCGTAACACACAGTAGGACAATGTAAAGCGGCCTAAAGGACTCTCATATGTATTGGTACACGAATGAACGTGCTCACTGTGAGTGAGCTACTGAACGCACTCGTTTCGTTTTGACGCCTATTTGACATTTAGCATTTATGCTTCTTTTTCGTGAATTAAGTTTTTGAGTTGTTGTTTGAGGACTGGTGGAATAAGAACACCAATCGGATGTGTTGCCACGAACCAAGTCAAAACCGCTTCGAAAGCAGAAAAATCTTGTCGCGGGAGATAAATATCACGGCGCAACCGATCTCTCCCATTCTTAAATATGACATGGGGCTCAGAGCGTACAAAAGACAAACCGGGCACCTTCTCACGGTAGCGTTAAAGGAACAATGTAAGCGAAAATCTAAAGCGTTACTTCTCAAGCACGCGGATAATGCCCACAGACGAATTCTGTAAATTGACGATAAAATTTTCACCGCATTCCGAAAGTTCAGAGAGGTCATCAACCAGCTTCTATGATGGTTTGGTTGGGAGTCGCCTATGATGCGGTCACCAAGCTCCATTTTTGTGAGAAAGGAGTCCAAACTACGGCAAAAGTCTATGAATTCGACGTTTTGGAATTGGTTGTGAAGCCTCTTAACACGACATTATTCCAAAACTTTGACGTCCCCAAATTTATTTTTGGGGATTCCGGTATTTTTTGTCCACAATACATATTTGCAGGATTCATTGATTTTTCCTCTTCATGTACAGAATGAAAGAGTAGAATAGAGTGGCAGCTCTCTTTCAATTGAGTTCTCAGCTTGTTAATTTTTTTTTAGCTAATTTTTAATTTTTCCTTTATTGTTGTTACCTTATCTTTAAATTTTCAAACTTTTGTTGTTGTTTTTTTTTTGTTTTGTTTTACTTGAAAGTATCTGTTTTAGTTTTCTGTTTTTTACGCCTTAATAAATCTTTTCCGTCCTTCTTAGGTATGGTTTTCCAATCGTCGCGCCAAGTGGCGACGTGAAGAGAAACTGCGCACCCAGCGTCGTTCCGGTGACCATGTTGGGAACAGCGGCGGTAATGCCTCAACACCCAATGTAAATAATAGTGGTACTGGTGCCAACAACTCGGGTTCAAACAACACCGGTTCTAACGTTGCAGAGGGCTCCAATGGAGGCGGTATGTCGGCCGGTGGCGCACCAACCAGTTCATCGGCTGGCAATGTTGTCGGTGGCACACCCGGTGGCCACACCAGCTCTATTAGTCCGCCATTGCAAGCGGTTGCCCCACGCCTGCCACTTAATTCCGGTTTCAACTCCATGTATTCTTCGATACCCCAACCCATCGCTACTATGGCAGAGAGTTACAAGTAAGTTGTGGTTGATTTGGTTGTAGCAATTCATAGTTTATCCATAAAAATCTTATTTTAGCTCGATGTCGTCACTGGGCTCCATGACGTCATCATGTTTGCAGCAACGCGATAGCTATTCTTATATGTTTCATGATCCACTCTCGTTAGGCTCGCCTTATGCTGCACACACGCGTGCCGCTTGCAATCCAGCCGCAGCTCATCAGCAGCCTCCGCCACAACATGCTGCCTATGGCGCTGGCACTTCCGGAGCAACAGGAAACACAGGTTAGTATCTACACAGTTAACTAAAGCCGCGCAACCGCGGCATTTATCTGACAAGCTTTACAACTCTTCTTCTCTATTTCAATTTCTCTTTTCTGCAATAATTTTAGACTATCACTCACTTCCAGGTGTGATCTCCGCTGGTGTTTCGGTACCCGTACAAATTCCAAGTCAAGGCGCCGATTTGGCGGGCGGTAACTATTGGCCGAGGCTGCAGTGATCCACGCTTTTCGGGCTACCCCCACAGCTGCTATCACATGCGGCTCAGGCAAGCCCAATTGCAGCAGTAGCAGCGGGGCATCCCTCTTCACCAGGTAGCACAACAGCGAATGTTGGCGCTGCAGCTGCTGTGGCCGCTTTGGAAGCCGCTACACTTGCTGCGGGTAGCCTGCAGCAAACTGTGCTAACTGAAATGACGCCGCTGCATTTAAATACTAACAACAACAACAACAGTTCAAACAGCAACAACAGCACAAATACCAGCCTAAACAACAACAACCATGTTTCAGCAGCGTCATCAACGCCTCCATTAATGCTCACAAATCATCAGCAACAATTGCTACAGCAGCAACAATCTCACCTGCACCATCACCATCACCCGCATACCCAGCCCATTCACCAGCATCATCATCATCACCATCATCAGCAACAACATCAAGAGCTGCAGCAGCAGTTGTTGGCGGATGCTGCTGCTGTAGCGGCTGCAGCGATAACAACACGTCAGCAGCAACAACAACTGCATTCTCTTACCCACCATGCTAGTTTGCATCAACAACAACAACAACAACAACAACAACAACAGCAGCAACAACAACAACCACAACCCACCAACCATCAGGTCTTGACGCATGCATCACAACACCAAACGCCACCGTCCCCACCACCACCACCAACACAACCGCTACAGCTCACACACGAACCATAAAAATATTAGAAAAGAAATAAAAATTAAGTAATATTTTAGCCTAGGATTAAACCCCGATTTCCTTCAAGTACATAAAATTAACCGTTATGATTGAAGTACGCTACATAACACGAATGCACGGATTTAAGGAACTTTTAAGAATTGGGCACCAAAAGCAGTGAACGGAATAAAACCACAGCCTTCTGCAGCGTTCATTTGCGAGAGCATTAACTTTGTTTAGTGAAGACTAGACTCATTTTAGGTGTGCGACAGCGCGAACACAAACACTACACTACGATCCCAAACAAAATGTACACCAACACAATGTGTAGGGTTTCAGCTTGAAAAAAAAACACTTTTTTTGCAAATTTTTTTTATAAATATGGATAGAGCAAATTTATTCAAACCTTTAGTACATAATTAAGTATCATTTCGATAACATTCTGTAATTTTTTTTATGCTAGAATATTGACGAACAAGCCGGCGATAAAGCTTTTCCAAGAACGTCTTTGGAAATAGACGATTTGCGGTGTTAACTGTATCTCAGCTGGAAATTATCTGAAATCAAAGATCATTAAAAATTTAGTCAAAGTATCATCAAATCCTTATCCGAACGTTCTCAGATTATTAGTTTTTTTTTAAAGTGAAAACTGCTTTTTTCACTAAAAATTGCGCCATTTTGTAAGTGGAAAACCACCTTTATGTTAAAAAACAATCTAAAATTTATCGTAGGGGAGGTGTTTTATGTGTAGAAAGTGTATAACAAGTTTGAAATTAACGGTAATGTAGTTTTTAATTGGCAGTGAACACGGACTTTTAAAAAGTGGTTTTGAAAAAAACGCGTTTAAAATTTTAAAAGTGGAGTGGACTAACTAGCTAATAACTTCGAGAGTTTTGCTCTGATTGGCTTCAAATTCTGGAACTATATTCTGTCTGAATTGTTTAACTATAAGAAAAGACAAAAAAATTTGATTTTTCTAAAGTGCAAACTCTTACTCTCTCCTTAAGAGCGGTCTTCAATTGTATTTTACAATTATAAAGGATTTTTAAATTGGGAGAAATTAAGGGCGATTAGATGAATTCAGGGGCATCCCTTGGGGCGACAGAGCGTAACCATGCCATTTCGGTAAATGTTAGGGGCGCCAAAAATGAAATTTTTTTATGATTTTCTAAAATATTTTTACTTTCACAAAGTATCTTATTAGTACTCATCGTACTTTCTCCTAAAAATTGCAACACCGTTACTTACGCTTTTACGAAAACAATCCTACAAAATGTCGCATACCATGGTATAATAATACAAAGTCGCATTGACAGTTGCTTGGGAAACCATCTCCTGTCAAAAAATATACTCATAAAGAGAGCGCTCACAATCGGCCATTAAAAACACACACAATGTTGAAAACGTTGAAGTGAAAAAACAACAACCTCAGCAGCCGCAGATGCATTTTCACAAACAGCTGTTTTTGAGAGGAGATGTTTTCTTGTAGAAGAGAAAATAAGCAGTTGTCAATGCTACCTTGTATTATTATATCATGGTCCCATACCAAGCGATCGAAAACCAGTTCCTTCGAAAGGGAATTGAGCTAGAAATCCTATCAATCAACATCTATGTGCGGTGTGATCGTTGTTTTAAATATTTAAATATATGTAAGTCCCCTTAAGGGGGTGGGTAAGGTTTGACAATTTTTTTTTCATGTTTTTTATTTTTGTTTCTGAAAGTGCAACATCTGAAAAACATTCTATTCAATTTTTAGGTCATTCGGAGCAAAACTAACGAAGTTACAGTAGGTTGAATGACCGTACCTCCAACTAAGTGTTGCTTAGTGTACAAAACTTTAAATCGATTTTCCCAAACATGTAATTTTTAAAGTGGGTGACCAGCCTACAGAAAAAACTACTGAACCAATCGTTTTGAAATTTTGTACACATATTCTACATATAAGTAGCTCTCTAGTGACGTTGAGTTTTTTTAAATTTTTTTATTACTAACAATTTTACAATACAATACAGAATACAGAAACAATACAGAAGCTTTAAATGTGGTGCCCATAGCCGATTTTAATCCATGCTGCCATTGTATAAGCAGCACGAAATAACAGTAAATCATAGCTTAAGTTCTTTGTTGAGAGAGATAGGTGAGATTCTATAACTCACCGTGCTGTAGTGGAATTCTCAAAAAGTTAACGATACGAAATCGCTATGCTTAACTTTCGACGTTTGTAGTTTGCAATAACAAATGTTGTATTCTCAAAACTCTGCTAAGCTACAATTTTAGCTAAGAGTTTCGTCAAAAAGTTAACTACAAATATTGCTTAGTTCTATCGAAAATACGGCAGCACTGCCATTTGACAGATAAAAAAAATAGAAAAGTGAAAGAAAAAAAAAACCAACGAAAGCAATTATAACAAAATAAAAATGAATACAAACAAAAAAAGGTCAAGTCGGGCAACAGGCGAGCAGTATGGATTGATGGTGGATTTTTTTGAAGCCAATAAAGGATTCTCTCAAATCAAATGGACTGTCCACCCTTCGCAAAACAGCCCACTCCGACGCACTTTCTCGCATAGCAATTTCGTCTTGCAACATTGCTGCATCCATTGCCAAATATTGGAATGCCATTTTGATTTTTTTTTTTTTCTTTTCTAACACAAAAGCTTAACAAAACAAATTCTCATAAAAGGTTCTTAATGTTTAAGTTAGCGGCACCTAAATAGTCGTAGTTAAGTGAGCGACAAATATGATTAACGAACTGTCAAAGTTAAGGACAAACATTGCTAGCTAAGATGTTGAGAATACCAGTTAACGAGAAGTGTTGTTAAGGGCCAGTTAACGATAACACAAGTGTCGTTAATGCGTTTGAGAATTCCACTACTGGTCTCTAGAGTGGATAGTTGCACTCATAATACAATTACAAGGTAGGCTCATTTTAAAATGGCTGCTCAATTGTGAAATTTTGCAACAACAAAGCTGTAGAAGCCACAAACGTCAAACGACAAAAGCAACAACAACAACAAAGAAAAACTAAAAGCTATCAGCTGATTTTGACAACTAGCGCACCCTGCTCTCCAATATGAGCCTACCTTGTAATTGTATCATGGTTGCACTCAGTTAATTTCTGCTGCAGTGTTGCCATAAGACCAATATATCGTAGAGATATGAAAATATGTTTTCATATCATATTTATACTCCCAAGCAACGCTGGTAACTACTGTTACAACCTACTGTTATCGTTTTTTCTAAAAAAATTCATGAAAAAAGGTATTTTTTAGACGAAACAAACCTTACCCGCCACCCCCCTTAAAACAACTGTAATAACCATGAACATGAAAATCTTTCAAAATATCTCATATTCTGTTAATGGGCGTGGCAGTGTTTGCCCAACACTTAATAATGTAAAATCTTTGTAAGAAAATAAAAAACCAAGCGCAACGAAAAATGTACATTGCTATTAGAAATGTTTTGTTGTATGTGCGCGTTAAAAGATGCATTTACGAAAAAAATTTATGTAAAAAAAAATAAAAAAAAATCATGTTACATCTTAAAAACAACACACGAATTGTCAAAGAAACGAGCAAAATGTTCTGCAAAAACGAAACGAAAACGATTACCCTTTATAATGAAGTAGTTCGTTAAAATTTATTTACTTAATTATACGTATACATTAAGACATGTGAATAACGGTAACATACAGGCAAAACATCGCAACCAACGATAAACAAAAAGCAAAAATATCGCAAGAAGCGAAAACCAACCAATTCAAATGCAATTGAAAAATACTTAAAAAAAAAGCAGTGAGCACAGATCAAAATTGTGAGTTCAGAAATTAATTGTGACATTTTTATTTAAAAACATTGATTCTTAAATAGTGAGATATTTAAGAAATCGTGCATTTTTAATAGAAAGCAATAATTAAATAAAACCCACTTTGAAATGCTGCTCGGGATGTTTTGCCTGTTGGGTAGCCATAATGTAAGTTATAAAGTTATATGGACAAGAATGAAGATTTTATGAACGCAGTATTTATCGCATACATATGCGTAGGAGTGCGTATATAATTAATATTACATACATATATATCAATAAATAGATAAATATATAATATATACATATGGAAGTATGCATATATTTATTTTTTATGGCATTCAAATATTTTTAGCAAAATAGGTGATATACCTATGAGTAGAACATATATATGTGCATATATTATATATATGTATATATTTATATATATATATATATATATATACCCATATATATATTTATGCATAAATATATATACATATACATACATATATATAAATGAATGTTTATAATTGATTATACAGGGTGTCCCCGAACTTCATAGTCAAACTTATTGAGCGATACCAAATAAAAATGAAATGTCAAAAGCCCCTATTTGCCTTTGGTTGATGGTTGATGTTATCTGAAGAATCTAAAAATGATTTAGGAAATATCCACATATGCAAGTAACGTAGGTGATACTGAATTTTTAAATTTAAATTAAGTCCACAACTCTCTGCTGAAGCGTTGTCGTTTTATCGTGTTCAGACATTTAGTAATCTTTCTAGTATTTGTACAAATAGTAACCCTGATTGGGAACAAACTGGGAATAAGGACAATATTTTTAAGATTTTACAGGATTTACAGGATGTCTCATGCAAAAACAGGAAATTTTCACAGGACGCAGTTTAAAGTCGAAAAATTATCATTACTTGTGTGTTCAAATAATTAAATAAGCATTCAAAGGCTGGGCCGAATACAAGTTTTTTTTTTTAAATGTAATAAAATTAACGAAATTAAATTTTTCCATGTATTACGGCTTTATTAGTAGGAGCAAACATTCCCATTAATTATGGAGCACAACGTCGCACTAGCGGTATTTGCCTTTCAAAACCGCTCATAAATCAATTTCTCAAAATGTAAAGTTGAGAAGTGAAATTTTTTCTAGCTTTTGTCTAATACCCATGGAATAATTTACCGTTTGTTTTTTAATTTTTATGCTCACACTTATTCACAGCTTCAGTTGAAAGTCATCGATCGTAAACTTGCATTGTCAGTCAGTTAATTTGCATGAAAAATACCACTGTTTAGTAAGTAGATTTTTGTTGTCATTAATATTGTGAAAAAGTTTCTTGCTATGGAGGATTTAGCTGCAGGTGTGTACTTTAACCCCTTGGCACTTCTAAGTACCGTTGGGCCAGTTGAGTCGTTAAGTGTGAGAGAATCATTTATAAAATTGTGGTTTATTTTTTTTTTTTGTTTATTTTTCAATTTTATGTATCCACCTACTACTTTATAACTGATAAGAAATCATTCTTTTTATTTTACTTAATTTTTTATTAATATAAATACTTTAATTAATTCCATGGTATTTTGAAAAGCAATTTTTTTTATAATTACAACATAGGTAAATATCACAATGAACACTTTTCGAATATGGTTTTGATTGAATTTTATTTATGCTGCAGAGTTCACATCTTCCTCGTACATTGACGAAAGTTGGCCAATGTACACCAAGATTTCCTAGTAGGACATCCTTACCAACTGATTCAGCTGTTCCACGGCGTATTTGGAGGCTGGAGCTGATACATTCGCATTTGATGAGCGTTTGAAAGAATTTTTTTAAAAGTTTGGTTTTTTTGTGTCATCAGTCCCGTAGCAACAGATCTCCTAAATTTCAGAAGCGTAATCTTCTCAGAGAATTGGCAATAAACCACATAAGCATTTACAAATGCCATCTCCAAAAGACGCCAAAAAATTCGGTGCCACCACTTTTTAGATTTCCGATCAAGACCATATGCACTTCGCAATTGGTCAGCATGGTCAACTCCTCCCATAAATGAGTTATAGTCCTTCACAATTGTTGGGCAATTAACGTAATTCAGATTTCCTTTGTGATCTCTTCTGGCAACGGTTGTAGACTCGCTTCCATGGAAATTAGATGCAAAAAAATAATTTTTTTGTCCATCCATTTGTAAAAACTTATATCATCAGATGACACTCTAATATCCCAATCTCCTCTTTTCATTTTTTTATCAATGTTAAAATTTTTAGGGTTTCCTTTTCTATTACCGCGAATGGTGCCGCTAGCTAACGTATTTTCCATTTTAAGTCTTTCAAGTAGGCGAACCGACGTAAAATAGTTGTCAAAAAAAATAATTCTATTTTTTCCCCACTCGTTTTCGGTCATGGACAAAAGAACCCTTTCTGCAAGTCCAAAATATTTAAACTTTTCTTCTGAAAGTTCGTCCTTGCCTTGATATATGGACAATTTTTTTGTGTAGCCGTATTGATCAGCCAAGCATCAAACTTTATAACCTCTCTTTATTCGCTTCATTGGACAATACTGCTTCATGGCATTACGTCCTTTGAACAATATCATCGATTCGTCGACAGAGAGCTGCCTAGTCCCACGGTAAACTTGTTGAAATTTGTTATTCAGCCCATCAATCATAGGCCGAAGTTTAAAGAGTCGATCTTTGTTGTCTTTTGGAATATTGGTGTTATCGCTTGCATGAAGATTGCTCAATATCTCATCGAATCTATTACGGCTCATAGTTTTGCTTACAATTGGTAAAACAAAATCCTCGCTCGTGCTCCAATAATCTTTCTCGGAAGTTTGGGATACCCCATGAAAAAGTTTATTCCAATAAAAGAATAGCTTTTCAACTTTAAATTTCTCTGCTTCTGTGTGGCGTATAAGTTCGACTGGAATATTATGTTTTCTGCTATATCCTCAATAAACGTCATAAAATATTCCGTGGGCGTAGTATTTTTTTAAAAAAAATCTGAAACGGGACCTTCTAATAGTGAATAATCAGGAATACCTGTTTCATGCTGCTTTCGCTTCCATTGCCGATTAGGCTCAGTATCTATGCTTCGGCAGCTTTTACTTGGCATCATTTCCGGTATTTCATCAATATCAGCCGCAACATGATTTTCATTTCCTTCAGGTTCAGTTGTTGACTGTAACTGCTTACTTTCCTCAGGATCGCTGAGCAAATTGTTTGTATCATCTAGAAGTTCTCTCACATATTGGTTTATTACGTTGTCATTACTGAAGACAATTTCCTTCTCAAGGTCATCATCGCTTTCAATATCGGTGTTTTCAGCATTATCAATAGGAATGGATTCCAAAATGTCTAAAATTTCTTTGGAATTAATACGTTTGCTACGGATCCCTGCCATAGCTCTATGAAATTGCCTCTTTCAACTGCAAATGAAAAAACTTATAATATTCCAAATAATGTCACACTCACGGCCCAACGGTACTTACCAGTCCACTGGAGGTTTTTACAAAAAAATATATGAAATAATAAATTTATCGTACGCATTAATATTTTTCCGTGCAGTAAATTAATTATTGTTCAAGTTTAAAACACTTAACCGATTAGTTTTGCTGAAATATTATAAATTTTAACTATTCTAAAATAGCGTCGGAAAAACACAAGCGAACAGCATAAACAGATTTCGAATAATAGATATTTTGAGAATTTAGTGCTACCAATTGTCGAAAAAACGTTCTAGTTAGATCAATTACAGTACACTGTGAAAAAACCTACGGCAAAAACAATAAAAACAATTTTCACAAAGGTTTCATGAGCCTATTATATTAATGGTACTTGTTAGTACCGTCGGTCGACAAGGGGTTAAAATAAAGCCTTTTTTATGTATATTGAACCTTTAATTAAATAGATATTGGATTTATTGTGAATGTATGCAAATGGCCAGTTTATTTTTGTTTTTTTTTTGTATGATGGACCTTTTGTTATATTAAAGGGTGTTATTGGGTAACATTTTTTACAACAGTTAAAGAAGGAAGTTGTCAAAAAGCAAAAACCAAAAGAAAATGCTGCCCATTACCACCCCCCAGATTGTATTGTCCCTGATGTGTGTCCAGATTGATGAAAATAAAGAAAATTTAATAAAATAAATAACTTCTTTTGCATGAAGGATCGTCTGGCTTGTGCATTGTAACTAGAAGATATCTGTATGATGTTATGAATGAGTGTGAAGAGAATAGCTGTGAAGCTAAACTAAATGAACTTCAGAGCTATTTACTCAATAAAGCGGCTTGCACGGAAGAAAAACTTTAAGATTTTAAGCCTAAAATTGCATAGTTAAGGTATTCAACTTAATTCAACTTTATTTTATTGGTAGTTTTAACTTTAAATCTGGTTTATTTTAATATAGACATGAATTTAAAGTAAGATGGGTAAGTTTTCAACGGAGTAATTATAGATATTTAACAAAAATGAAGCTTGACTTCGGGGAGTGTTTGAGATACCAACCTTGGCTGGACATGGCCGGCCATTGAAACCTTTTACAGAGCCGGCTGTTTTTTTATTATATAGTAATAGTATATAATATTTTTCACATTAATAAAAAATTAGCCAAATATACCCAATAAACTTCATTTATGCCTTTATTTGGCAGAACTAAGCTTTATAACACTTTTAGAGTTGATTTAGCCAAGTATCCCTTAATTGGGACAAAAAAATTTTTGAGCGGTTTTCGAGCTCATCGTTAGATAATTGCTTTCCAAAGGTAATTTTTAAATTTAAATTTTTCATTTTTGGGAACACTTTGAAGTGAAAAACGTGATTTTTGCGAAAAAAATCGGTTAATTTATTATTGTTGTAAAAAAAGCATTAATAAATTTAAAAAATATCTCCAGCGTTACCTCGTAAATTATGTAGAGAAATAGTGTTCAAAACTTCAAAAAAGTCGGCGCAGTAGTTTTGATATTATGAGGGGCACCGACTTTGAAAAAGTGAGTTGTGGGAAAAACGCTTTAGCCCTCATCCGCATTCCTTTTTTTAATACATAAAAGTATTTCTGTCATCAAATTGATGACACGTAAAAATTCCAAGTTTTTACTTATAAATAAAACAATTAAAAAATATTTTTTATGTTTCGATTGATTCCATCTCTATTTATGATTTTAATCAAAAAATAAATATTATTTTAATTATACTACATCCATTGAATTTATATTACCCGATAATAGTAAAAAAAAGAAAATGAAAATGATTGCTTGTCGTCCCACAGTTTACTCAAACACTGCCTATTTTTTTTTTTAGCTTTGAACCAAGGATTTCAGGTGCAGTACCTATTCAGTAAAGTCTGCCTTGGTTCGAAATGGGGTGATAGATTAGTTGGAAGGAAAGGGCAATCAAGTGAAACACGTGTAGCGCGGTGGAAAGCCAAAGAAACATGTGAATTTGAATCAGTGGCAAGTGTTATACCTTTACCTCAGTCAATTCAAGTTATAAGGCAATCTCATCCTCAAACTTCTCTACCATCAACTACAACTTCAAGTCGTAAATATTGATGAATTCTTTATTTCAGTTGATTAGAAATGAGGAAAAAAATTACAAATGCGAAAGATTAAAGCATAGGACCATGGCAGCGAATCGAACCCAGGACCTCTGGAGTAGCAGTTGAGGTCGCTACCTACCGACTACCGAAGTCGCCATTAAAAAATAATACATTATTTACCTTGCCTGGCAGCAAAAGAAGACTGGAAGAATTATAAGAACGAGCAATTGGCAATGGTTCAATTGAATATTGTATTTTTTTTGTCTTTTGACATCAATAAAATGTTTTCATCTAACACTGATTGTTCTCTTTTTTGTGGATTGAAAAAATCATTATCTAAATTATCACTATTACACTAAGGGAAATAACGCATATTAGCATTATCCACGCCTGAGTATAAATTTTATTAGAATATTTGCGTGGATAAATCCAATGTTTTCCTTGCAACTCGTTTTTTTTCCGTATTTGAATTTTATTTATACCACACACGTACACACATATTCCATACAAGCAAGCAGCAACAGCATCGCACTCTGTTCCTGCAGTTTATTTCTTGCATTTGCAGTTCTTATAGTTCTCATTTAGTTATTGTTGCAAGAGTAATATGGTATGCATGTTTGGCAAAGAAATGAAATTATGTAGGGTGGAGTGACAGCTCGGTATTTTCTCAAGAACATCTTGGACCGGTTGTCATTTACCTGCATAATTTGCTTCTACCTACATATATTTTGCACCTTACTTTTTCGTTCTCTATTTTATACTATGTTTGAGAGTTGGTGCAATATTAGGGCATAATAACATATTCAATTTAAATATGTTTTTTTTATATTCAATATTTTTATATAAATTTTCTTTAAATGCGATAGTTTATTTTCAAATAGTAAATATTTGAAAGATATTTTAAAAAAATTCGTGCATAATTTTAATATATTTTTTATTAATTCTGTTTAAATATTTAAATATTTAATTTAATTAAAAAAGTATTCAAATAAATTTTAAATATTTACGTAGTCGATTTAAGCAAATGCGTTATTGGTGCAAAAATCACTCGCTTTTTGGATAAATTAAAAAAGTTTTTGGATAAATTTAATATATTTTTTCCTTAGTGTACAGTTACCACAATCAAATTAATTTTCACTTGTTATATAATCTTCATCTTTATCACTTTCGAATAGATCACTATCATCAGGAGGATAATAGGATAGTTATCGAACCAAGAATTAGAATCCATTTTTGCAAATTTTATACAAGCGGTATTCACGATCTGGAGTTTATGGTCTTGTATTCTGTATTTTTGATAATTTTGATATTTGTAGTAAATTTGTTAGCTTTACAAAAACAAAACATGAACATTTTCTAAATACTATAAATACTAAATTGACAATGGTGGAACCCTGTTGTAAATTTTGCATAGTATTTGTGTATTTGAAAAACAGCTGACTTGACGTTCTATGGCAGAACTGCATTGTGTACAAGGCAGCACTGCAAATTTAATTTGTTCTAAGAAAATATGGCAAAATTAGTTTGAGCTGTAAGTAATTTTTCTCAAGAAAAACTATAGGAATGCTCACAAACTGTAGCAAATTCTTCAAAAGAATCCAGATCGTGAATACCGCCATTATTTCTTAAAAAAAAACGTAAACAATGCAAATAACTGTGTAGGCATTGGGAAGCAAACAAAGACTGGCCGAAGAACAAAATAATGACGAAAAAAAGAGAGGAAATGATGCAACAAAATAAAGACACCTGTTAGAATATAGCGTCATCAATTTGATGACAAATACTTATTAAGGAAATTTTTTATACAGCACATATGTGACATGTGAGCACAATCTGATACCAAAAATAAAAAATTTATATACGATTTATCCATTGAGCCAAAATCTCAGATCGATTCCATAAAAAACACAAAGAATATAAGCATTTTAAATCAAAAATGTCATCAATTTGATGACAAATCCGGATGAAGGTTAAAGTTTCGCTTTAAAACTGAGTCATGTATGAGGGACATGTGCTTAAACGGCTGTAATTTCGTAAGTTTTGCTCCGATTCATCTCAAATCTTCACGGAATATTCTTAAAAGGAGAAAGAAAAAATGCAAAAAGAAGTTTAAAAACGTTACCCCCTTAATTTATAAGAAATAAGCTTTATAACTCTTCTAGAGTTGATTCAGTCAAGTATTACTCAATTGGGACAAGCAAATATTTTTGAGCGGTTTTTCGAGGTAAATACCCCTATGTGCGTCGTTCAAATGGCTCCTTGGCTGGCTTCGCAGTAGCGCATTCTGTCACTCCAATATTCCAAGACCTTATTGAGTGTTTCGGTCTGTAGCTCACAGATTTCTTGAATGATATTGGCCATAAGTGCTTGCATCGTTTCTGGATTGTTGGCATAACATCGGTCCTCCATGGTTCCCCACCAAAAAATAATCCAAAGCGGTCAAATCGCAGCTCCGAGGCGGCCAATTGACATCGCCAAGACGGCATATAACACGATTTGGGAATTTGTTGGTTCAAAATATCGATTGTGGCGTGGGCTGTGCACAGAGGGAAAAACCTATGGACTGAGCACATAAATTTATGTACACATGACAAAAATTTCTGCACACAGAAATTTTACATTTTTCCTGTATTGAGTACTTGTTAAAATCTGTATTGACTACATAATGCTTTTAAGAATTGTATGTACTCATCACAAAATTGTAGTAAATAACTTTATGTAATGAGTACAGTTCGGATGTATGTACACTAAGGGAAATAACGCATATTAGCATTATCCACGCCTGAGTATAAATTTTATTTAAATATTTACGTGGATAAATCAAATGTTTTCCTTACAAATCGTTTTTTTTTCTCGTATTTGAAGTCCGTTTATACCACACACGTACACACATATTCCATACAAGCAAGCAGCAATAGCCCCAGTGGGCAATTATACTAGGCCTTAACAAAAGAAGGCATGCTAAGACTACTACTATTGGCATCTTTATACCTCCTAATATCGCTGTACCAATGAGCACTTCTAGAAGCCCTTCCTATGGATGGGGCTCAAAAATTTTTTATTTCTGTGCAACGCAAAACATAAAAGAAGTGAAACGTATCATAAAGTGTTAGCCCAAGGAAAGCACAGCGCTCTCCTATAAAAAACATATATAAAAACAAAGCGAAAAAATTTTATTTTTTGTCACATGCGAGCATTGAACTCGGACCGCTGGCGTTATAGTCAAACGTTTTACCACTCTGCTATTTCACCGTTTGATAACTTCTGAACAAAATGTATATAAAAATATGAGGTCCACAACTCTGAAATTATTTTTCCGCTGGGCATCTACAGCAATTTGATTAATTGGTATGTAGAGTAAATTCCTGTATGGAGAATTTAGCTCTATAGATAAGGCGTTGTTTTTGAAATCTTGAGGTTGCAGGTTCGACGCTCAACGGTGACAAAGAAGTTTTTTCAGTCATATATATACACTATATATATGTATTTCTCTCATTCTCTCTACTATCAAACATATCTTTCTTCTCTATCGTGTGATGAAATGAAGTAAAGTGACCTAAGAAAGTTTCACAAGAAATGGTTTCACAAAACAAAAAACAGTTTACTGCATATTTTTTGCACGTTAACTTGAGAGTGCTTTTATAAGCCCTCATAAAGAAGGGCTTTTAACATGCATTCTCAAAAAAGAGCTTCTGGCAGGCCGCTTTAGAGTCGCGAGAGAGGAAGGCCTACAAAATTTTCTCGTTTCATATAAAAAAGTTAATGGGCTATGAGTGCGCAAGGTCTTCTAAATCCATATGAAGGCCTGCAAGTAGCGCTTCGAAGCCCTGCTTTTGCCCACTGGGGCATCGCACAGGTACACACATATTCCGACAAGCAGCAACAGCATCGCACTGTTCCTGCAGTTTATTTTTTGCAGTTGCAGCTTTCTTATAGTTCTCATTTAGTTTTTGTTGCAAGGATAATATAGCCTGGATTTTTGGCAAAGACTAGTTGTGAGTGCGATTGATGATCGCACAATAAAATTGTGTAAGGTTTCAGTGACAACCGGACATTTTCTCACAAATGTCTTGCGCAGATTGTCATTTGCCTGCTTATTTTTCTTTGCCCCTTTATTTTATTTCCAATTTTTCTTTCTCTAATTTGTACTATTTTGACATTTGTTGCCATAATACTGCAATAATAGCCTAAACACATTCACGACGGCTGCAGCAGTGCAGCAGCTGTCAAATTGTTTTTACATGCTTTCCTTATGTAGGTGTATGTGGTGAATATGTTGCAATGACAATGCTCGGCCGCAATACGGCTGCGGCAATGTTGCTGTCGTCGATATAGATTTAATTCTAATTTGACATGCAGCAAGTGCAGCCATTTTTTGTTTTTGCTCAGTTGCTCTCAATTTTTACATAAGACAGATACTTTTTTTTTGTTATTTCGGTGTTTGCTTAGGTTGTCGACTAACTTTAAGGTTATTAACGTAGTTAATATGAACAATTTTGTGCGGAAGCATCCTGCTAAATATGATCTTTTTGATTGTTGCACGGCGTTCAAAATAACCAAGCCGCACACGACATTACAACATTTCAATATTCACCTCATGTTGCACTGCTGCAGCCGTCGTCAATGTGTCTAGCCTATTACTGTCAGCATTAAAAATGGGTTGCAAATGAAGAAGGGAATGACATAAAACAGCAAAATCGTATGCCGTTGAGCGAAATCTCATGCAAGCGAGACATGTACTGAGTCCATATTTTTTGTGATTAGTACAGTTCTTGTAAAATGTTACAAGAAATATTGATTGAGTACACGTTGCTTGTATTTCTTGAAGTCTGCAATGTATTCAACACATAATGCACTGTATAGAATACATATTTTATTCATTTTATAAAGTGAATAAACTTATATGTAACCAGTACACGCTCACTTTACCCAGTACATGCAGCTCTCGTTGCGTTCTCATACAAGGCGAAGTACATAGATTTTACATAGATGTCTATGTACTGATTACATGAGTTTTTCCCTCAGTGTGTGGCATAGCGCGCCATCCTGCATGAACCAGAGGTCGTCCAAATTCATATCTCTAA
Source organism: Pherbina coryleti (assembly GCA_943735915.1). Classification (NCBI taxonomy): domain Eukaryota; kingdom Metazoa; phylum Arthropoda; class Insecta; order Diptera; family Sciomyzidae; genus Pherbina; species Pherbina coryleti. Next base: position 9,742,145 of record OX030953.1, on the reverse strand, counting down.
TTTCAATTAAAAGAATCCGGTGAACATGGCTCTGTAACGCCCACCGTTGACCGAAACGTTGTTCTCAGCCTCATTTTCAAAGAAAAATGGTTCAATGTTGCCACCATTCCACACTCCGCACCAAAATGTCACTCTCTGTGGATCCATCGGCTTCTCGACAATAATGTAGGGGTTTTCCAAGCCCAGATGCGGAAATTTTGTTTCTTAACGTAGCCTTACTTACGTATCTGGCGCTTACAACCGTAAGTCGGCTTGTACAGAATGGCGCCTGCCGTTTCTGTTTTGCGCTTGCTGGCGCCAGTTGGAAACACCAAGCGTGGTCAGGTTATCCAACACCTGATCCTTCCAACGAAGATGTGGGCACCCTCTTCTGCGTTGACCACCACCGGGCACCGAATCGAATATTTTTTTCGCTGGAGCGTCGTTTTCCATTCGCTCAACATGACCTAGCCAGCAGAGCCGCTCGATTTTAATGCGCTTGACTATGTCAATGTCAACGTACAGCTCATACAGCTCGTGGTTCCGTCGAATTCGGTACTCGCCATTGACGCAGATTGGACCGAAGATTTTACGAAGGATTTTTCTCTTGGAGGCTCCCAAAGTCTTTTCATCAGAACTGCTCAACGTCCAGGTTTGTGCCGCATATAAAAGGACGGGCATGATTAGTGACTTATAGAGCGTGAGTTTCGTTCGTCAAGAGAGGGCTCTGCTTCTCAATTGCCTACTCAGCCCAAAGTAACACCTGTTGGCAAGAGTTATTCTTCGTTTTATCTCAATACTGACATCGTTGAAAGAGTTCATGCTGGATCCCAAGTAGACGAAGTCCTTAACAACCTCGAAAGAGATGTTGTCAACAGTGACGTGGTTTCCAAGACGCTGGGACTGTTTGTTTGTTAACACTAGGTATTTCGTCTTATCTGCGTTCACTGCAAGACCCTTTCGACTCGACTCTTTCGCTAATCTGGAGAATGCTGCACTGACTTCGCGCGTATTATGGCCAATGATATCGATATCATCAGCATACGACAAAAAGATGGTGTGTGTCGATATGTTTTTCTTGCGTCTTCTGCAAGATTTGTCGTAGCGTAAATATCTGGTCTATGGTGGATTTACCAGGTCTGAAGCCACACTGATAAGGTCCAATCAGCTGGTTTACGATGGGCTTCAGTCTTTCACATAATACGCTCGACAGGACCTTATATGCGATATTAAGAAGGCTTATCCCACGGTAGTTGGCGCAAATTGTGGGATCGCCTTTCTTAACGTAGCCACCGGGATGAAAATGCACCTCGTCAGAAAAGATGATTTTTCGCCCAAAATCATTTGGGCTACACAGCACTCACTTTGGAAATAAGTTTCGAATATTTCATCTGTCGATAGAAGACGCAGCTTCCAGAGCGGAAAGGTGCTAAGCTGTTTTCAAACGCCGCCTATGTCTACATTCTCTCCTGTTGCTATCGAAAAGACTCCTTTGTACTTTTAGCAGAACACCTTACTGACCCTTTTTGTTTTTTTCCAGGAATAAATATCTTCTTTGAAATTGATTATTTAAGGGGAGTTACATACCTAGAACTTTTTTTCAAAAACTTTTTTAATTTTCTTAAAGCTTTAAGTCTCAAGAATATGTGGTTAGAATTTCAAGTTGATATCTCAAAAAATAAGAAAGTTATAGCCTAGTGAGTGAACCGCCTTCGAGACAGCACAGTGCTGGTCCTTATTTTCAAACGCGTTTTTCTCGAAACCATGTTTTCAAAGACGGTGACCAAGATTTCTCGAAACTCAGTGAACCGATCGTTTTGATTTTTTACAGGGTTATTTTTTTCATTACTAGCTTTTTCCCGGCGTGCGTTGCTGCATCCAGCAACTATATCGGAACATAATAATTGCATTAAAAACTTTTCTTACTTTCCATAGTTTGACACCACTGTCATTTTTCACTGCCCGTTCCCGTTTTCCAGTAGCAGGACATCACCAAATAGTAACTCCATTTTGAGTTTGTATGTAAGTACTGTTACTTTTACTTTCAAAGTTATTCTATATTACAAATTTTAATTGTATGGGCGGAGCCACACCCTCTTATACAATGCCCATCCCAGTTTCATCCGTATTCAATTGATTGGCGATATTCCGAACTCTACTTGCATTACTGGTTCGATGCGAAAGATAAGATTTTTTGGGGCGCTGCATTGTGAATAACAATGACAAATTAATGTCATAAGAGCAATTATGGAAGTATTGATACATACATGTGCACAAATGTCTTAACTTACCGTTTGAAAATAGAATTGCACACGAAATGATCAATCGGAATAAAATGAACAGCGAATTCGTATTGATTTTCAAGCCTAAAAATTAAATGCACAATTCGAAATTAACGTTTCGATTGATTGATGGATTGATCGATTGATGCGCACGCAATCACAAAGAACATAACCATTCACAATGTGCATTTCATGAAACTCAACTCACCTCTATGAAATCACTATTCGCTGAAAGTTTTTACAAAAAATCATTTCAAAAGAATCTATTAAATCAAATTGAATTTCAATAACTGCCGAAAGCTGATAAAAATTTGTTAAAACTTGAAAAATTCTGATAAATCGCAACAACTCACCTCTATGAAATCACTTTTCGTTGGTAATTTTCACAAAAAATCGTGAAATACAAACAAATATCGGAACCAACATTTAAAATTATGTTCGTTTTTAATGTGTGACAAAAAAAAAATGCTAAAGAAAAATGTAATCGATCATCCAGAATGCGTCGTAAAGTAGCTCCATACAAAATGTATGGGAAAATAAATTTTCCTGATATTTTTTGTTTTCATTTTGTTTCAGCATATTTTTCAGGAAGTTTTTTAGGCGTTCTTCTTGTTTGTCCGGAGACCAGTTCGAATTGGTATGAATCATCGAAATCGGACCAGTCGTTCTTGAGTTATAAGCGTATAACGCCACTTTGTTTTATATGTATACACTGAAAATAAAAAATGCAGTTAAATCAAATAAATATTGCATTTGGCGCTTGTGTTAGCGAATTGCATTTGGCTCAAAAGCAATTGTGGTTGCTGTAACGAAATTGTTGTTAATTCTAATGCAATTGTATTTGATTTCCCAATTTCTGCTACCATCATTGCATTTGAAACAAATGCGGAATCGCTCTTGACTAAAAATATGCCAATCAAGAGCAATTTCATTTGGACTAAATGCAAAAATTATTCGAGTCAAATGCAATTGCATTTGCAAACCAAGCATCACTGAAAGTTTGTGTTATTTAAGAGAAAGTATGACGCTTATAGTTCGGAGTTACTTTTTGGTCAAATATTCTGTATAAATAAAAATCAAATGTCGTTCGTTGGTAATTGTATCAGTTGAGAACGGCTGGACCGATTTGAATAATTTTTTTTTTAAACGTTTGTAATAGTCCAACTTAGGTTTTTACGGAAATAAAAATTGACCGTGCCCACTTTTACGCCCACTTTTTTGATTTATCTAAAATCGGAAAACGGCTACACCGATTTGGCTTATTTATTTTATATATGCACTCCAATACTCCATGAAAATTTGTATATAGAAGTGTTTTGGTACGGTGCGTGTTTGTGGGCTATCAGTTTTTATCCACCTTAAACACCAGAGGGCGGTGTAGCAGCAATTTTTTCAAAACTGCCTAAAACTCACAAACCGCTCATGTGATTGGGATGAAAAATGTTATACAGTAGTTTTCACGTACGTTGAGTGTTTTTCGGCTGTCTTTTTTGACCCAACTTGAACAACAGAGGGCGCTGTGGTACAAATTTTTTGCAAAACCACCTAAAACTCCCAAATAGATCATGTCATTAGAATGAAAATTGGTACATAAGGGTTTTCAGATACGATAAGTTTTTTATTTATTTTTATTTATTTATTTATTGAATGCTAAGCCCTGAGGCTTTATAGCTTATTTAAAAATTTAACAATGCATTGTTTTTCATTTAATTTACAATATAGCATTTTAAATGTTAATTCGTAGCATTTTCAAATACAACAAATTATTATTAACTTAGTTTACTTAGTAATAAGTTCATAAAAATAAAAACAAATTGCCAGGTAGATGTTAAAAATTGTACGCATATTCCAGATGTAATCTTGATAGTTAACAGATCGATTGATTAGAGCCAAGCTCATATATAAAAGGCTAGACGGACGAGGTCGAGCTCCCTCATATGCCAGGCCAGACGGACGAAGTCTTGCTCTGGATAATTAAGTTCTATTCAGTTGTAGGTAGATTTCTGCAAACAATGACTCAGTGTGACGAAATCGACCAAAAAAAAGCACAACCAAACTTTATAGAAATTCTTAAAGAGGGACATGTTGTGAGTCCATCGCACTTGGTCTGACCTCTCAATGTCGTCACAATTTGTTTTATTTCGTTTTTAAAGTTGAAGGGTTCGATTTTTGTTGCGCCGACGTTCATTGAATTTTTACAGCTATTACAGCTATTTGCATTGTTGGAAATGAAAAACAAATTCCACTTCTTTTCAGTAGAATTTCACATAGAATAAGGCTGTATAAAAATAAATACGATAAAATACAAAATGAAGCGTGTAGCGAAGCAAATTCCCTAATTTTTCTTTAATTTCATAAAAAAAATTAGTGTTTCTATAAATTTAAATGATATAAAGCATACATGACATCTTTTTTTCACAAAAATTCATTGCATGTAAAAATACCTTTTCATTGAATCCTTTTCATTGAATTGAAATACCTTTTCATTGAAACCATTAATATCGGTTGAAAATTGGCAAAATGGCGACAGTTTTAACGTTTTTTTTTTTTTTTGTTATAAAACACTGACTCCCATGTATATGTTGCTATCATACAAAGTACTGTCATTTTGTCAAATCTTAACCGATTTTGGACGGCGCCGTGTTGCAATCCCATATACCATAACCCCATATTGGCTTTATAGCACTTTTTCCTATGCTATAAACCCATAATTTGGGTTTGGGGTTATCGCACAAAATAAAATGCAATAAAGCCAATATGGGGTTATAGCACAAATTTTAAATTTTAAACATGGTATTATCTCACTTATTTGAAGGGAATAAACTCATATTGTATTATTAGACATTTGTATACAAATGAAACCAAATGATTTTGTAGGGTGTACGAATTAGCCCCCACGAACAGTTATAAATTAAAAATTTTATTTAATTTCTTTGTTTTCTTACGTCATATTTTCGTAAATCTCCGTTACAAAATATTACTTGATTAAGTTCGACATTATAGCTATAGTACTTGTGAGCGTTCGGAGAATATGCCAGCCATAAGAGTAATTCTGTTATTTTTTTTTCGTGAGTTTTTGTGAAAGGTATCCATCGTATGAGTTGAAGGATTTGCGACTCGCTGATTCCATTAACAAAAGCAAAAGCACAAGCTATTAGTTGCGCTTTATAAGTTCTTTTTCCGAAAAAAGAATCAATTATAAATCCGGGAACATTAGAAAAATTTATAATATCGCTTTTATTTAGTAAGATCTTCCTTGCGTTTAAACGATTACTCTCCATTCTTTTAAAATTTTCCATATTTATTTTTAAGCAGCATACGCAAAACTGTTTTTAATATTCGCTTTTTATGTGATAACATAGTTATTAGGCAATTCAATGCAAAACAGGTTTAACAGTTAGTTCACTCTCTATTATTGATTGCAAAAAAAAACCCAGCAGAAAATTCAGTATGCCATGAAAAAATAGTTGTAAGGGATTGATTTCGATTATTTTCAAAATATATGAAAAGTTAAAATCACTTATATTGCGCATTTCGTAAAAGGGGAAACCATAATTTTGCAAAAAAATATTATAATAGAAGGGAATTTTCCCTTTTACGAAAAGTTAAAATCAGTCATACTATGTTATTTCTATAAAAAGGAAACCAAATTATTTTGTCTTTTACAAAAACATAACAAAATATATTTATTCAACAAAGAGTATAATATTCAACGCAATAAATGAAACTCAATACAAAATTCACCAAAAAATAATCAACAAAGAAAGAATTATACGTTTAACAAAATATAACTACGGCATCAATAATAACGGAGCGACAAACTGGGCACAATGGTTTAATTTTCTTTACTTCAGCATCTTCCTTCATGGTATCGTAACAGGTTTTACAAACTTTAAAATGTTTACATGGCTGAAACATAAGTTGACGTTCCCTATCACAACATATAACACATTGCAAATAATTTTGGTACAGTGCTTCGGTCTCAATTTGTTCATCTGCATCTGATTCATCATCATTACTGTCAATTGTGTTAATGAAATCGGCTTCTAGCTTGCAGTTTTTAATATTCGAAAACTGAGCGAGAGCTGTTTGAAATGATATTTTATTTTCTTTTAATAAGTCATATGTTTTTTTTAAAAATGTATCCCTATTTTCAATAGTTAATTTTTTTTTCGTATACAATGATGTACATCCAGAAATAGATTTAAAAAAATCACATGACTTAGCGGCATCAATTTCACATAAAGCATCGACAAATTTATAAAAATTTCCATGTTTTCTAAGTTTCATATTGAGTTGGCTATGAAAATTTTCTGCACCATTGCTTGTTCTATACGGCTCCTTATAAACCGAAAAATTTGTCACTTTTTCCTTAAAAAAATAAATAATAATGTGTATAAATAATTATTCGGTAAACAGAGAGGGAATCATACCTTTTTAAGCCAATAAAATTCATAATATTTAAAAAACTGTTGAAATTTTTTTCCAGATTCATCATTTGTTATATCAGTGTTTAAGCATTGGTATGCTGCTTCTATATCACTTGCCTTTAACAATGGAAGGTATAAAAACTTATTAAAAAAGTTTTTAGCGTTTTTATAACGATTTAGATGCTGTATAAAGCCAGTTATTTTTGATGCCTTTCTCCGTAATGCATTGGTGTAATGGAACCAACAACCAACCATTTTCACCGTAGGATATATTATTTTATTAGCATTACGTAATGCATTTTCATAATCGGTTATAATGGTTGTTGGTCGCAAATCAAAGACATTAGATTTTATATATTGAAACATATGTAAATACGCTTCTTCTGTTTTATTAGACATCAACGCATAAATAAATGGAAACACCTGAAAAGAAGAATAAATAAAATTATTTTTAACAAAGTACATATAAATACGTATATCTAGTACTTACATGATCTGCGTGAATGAAATGAATTATCAATAATTGCTTAAGAGTTTTCGATCTTGGTAGAACGTTGAAGGTTGCATCCATTATATAATTTCGTGGCTCAGATGAGCTCAGTGATTTTATACTTTTTGATATTGTCGGTGATACGAATAAGGTATATGAGAAGTCATTTGTTATCACAGAATCCAAATAAAACGATTTGTCTTTCTCATACCTCGACATACCAAATTCTTTCAAAATTTCTTCGTTTTTAAAGTTGTCAATAATATCAACTACATCATTTGGATTTTTCGGCATCTTATCTTGTCTTATTTTGAACAATTGCCTACGCATATTTCCGTAATTAATGGTATGAGCCGCGTCTTTGAATTTTTTGCATTGCTCGTCAAAAATCTCACGAACGTTTGATCTTTTTAGTGGAGCTTTACGAACTTCACATTTCACTGAATTCATAATTTTCAATTTTTTAATTATTTCGATTTGAGATCCATGATTATGCACTTTATTTTTACCACATAGACGGCAATACATTGTGCTGTTAAAATCAATCGCGACTCCAACGTTACAATTTTTATTGTAGCAGTAATAATATGCTGTATTCATTTTTTTATATTTAAATGCAAAAATTTGTTCTTGTGCTTCTATATATAATAAATTACTGTTTGTCCGAAATCCAGGGATAAATTTAAATTCAAATATTTCTTCTTCCATTTCTAATGTTATTCATCTATTAATATTAGTTTCTTTTAAACACTTCTAGCACACGTTGGACACTGAACTAATTGATTGCAAAATGCGATAAAACACTGCATGCTGATATAAACTAATAAGAAATAGATGAGTGTACATATATACAAATGTAACTGTAAATTTGATAAACAATTTGATAATATATTACATTAGAGTTAGAAGAGCACAACAGGACGTTCATAACAACAAGTTCAATTTATAATATATTTATTTCATAAAAAGAAATTCACAATAGGTTTATTTTGTAAAAGGAACAATATTTTGTTTTAAATAGTTATTGTTGTTTATGTACAGTTATGTACAAAACATATTATTATTCCTAACAAATGAATATGGAACATAATTCATAAGATAATGCATGTGATACAAAATTTTTTAATTATGAGGTTATCGCACAGAAAAAAGTGCAATAAAGCCAATATGGGGTTATAGCATAAATTTCAATTTTTTAATATGGTATTATCTCACTTATTTGAAGGAAATAAACCCATATGGGACTATAACACATCGCTGGTGCTATAAAGCCAATATGGGGTTATGGTATATGGGATTGCAACACGGCGCCATTTTGGACATCTTTAGCTCATTGGAAAGAAAATATGATGAGTAACATACATCTTGAACATTGCAATATAGATCTTTGAAAAATGTAAAAGCTACTATGGAACGAATAAACATATTTTTATTTTCAATAGCATTTTTATATGAATGAATGTGTACGAGAGTATAAAAGTACGCTGCACACCATATAATCTGAAACATTTTTGTAAGAAAATTTTGATAAAACATTGTCGACCATTTAAGTTTATCTTCGGCATTTACAGTCCTACACTAAGGGAAAAAATATTAAATTTATCCAAAAACTTTTTTAATTTATCCAAAAAGCGAGTGATTTTAAATCGACTACGTAAATATTTAAAATTTATTTGTATACTTTTTTAATTAAATTAAATATTTAAACAGAATTAATAAAAAATATATTAAAATTATGCACGAATTTTTTTAGAATATCTTTCAAATATTTACTATTTGAAAATCAAACTATCGCATTTAAAGAAAATTTATATAAAAACTAGCTGACCCGGCAAACGTTGTTTTGCCATGTATGTTATTTTTAGGAAACATTTTTATAGGTAAATACTAATTCTATCTCTATCTCTATCTCTATCTCTATCTCTATCTCTATCTCTATCTCTATCTCTATCTCTATCTCTATCCCTATCCCTATCTCTATCTCTATCTCTATCTCTATCTCTATCTCTATCTCTATCTCTATCTCCATCTCTATCTCTATCTCTATCTCTATCTCTATCTCTATCTCTATCCCTATCCCTATCTCTATCTCTATCTCTATCTCTATCTCTATCTCTATCTCTATCTCTATCTCTATCTCTGTCTCTATCTCTATCTCTATCTCTATCTCTATCTCTATCTCTATCTCTATCTCTATCTCTATCTCTATCTCTATCTCTATCTCTATCTCTATCTCTATCTCTATCTCTATCTCTATCTCTATCTCTATCTCTATCTCTATCTCTATCTCTATTTCTATTTCTATCTCTATCTCTATCTCTATCTCTATCTCTATCTCTATATCTATCTCTATCTCTATCTCTATCTCTATCTCTATCTCTATCTCTATCTCTATCTCTATCTCTATCTCTATCTCTATCTCTATCTCTATGTCTATCTCTTTCTCTATCTCTATCTCTATCTCTATCTCTATCTCTATCTCTATCTCTATCTGTATCTCTATCTCTATCTCTATCTCTAACTGGAAAGACTCGTGGAAATTGATAACCAAATTTCGAGGCTGTGCTACTTACAATTCCAAAGTTATTCGATATCGCAAGTTTGGCTTGTATGGGCGGAGCCACACCTCCTTGTTCAATGACGTCTCGGTTTTCTAGTAGAAGAATATCACCCAATATTAATTCCATACTGAATTTCGTTGTTAAACGACATTTAGTTCCAAAGCTATCTGATATCAAAAATTTAAAGTGTATGGGCGGAGCCACACCCCTTTTTTCAAAACCCATCCCAGTTTTATAGTAGATATATCACCAAGTGGCAACTCCATACTGAATTTCATTATTATACGGCATTTAGTTCCAAAGCTATTCGATATCATAAATTTTAATTGTATGGGCGGTGCCACACCCCTTTGGCCTATACTGGCTCAATTTTGCAAGTCGAAAGACACGACTAAATAGAACGTTCTAACCGAGTTTCATTAATGTGTGACTTATAGCTTGAAAGTTATACTGAAAATTTGGCTGAAAAATTGCCACGCCCCACATTCAACGCCCATAAAATTTTACGTGTGGAACGGCTCTTGTAAATTGAGATAGAACACCGAATTCCGATACTATGCGACCTATAACTTCAGAGCTATTCGCTACCGTAGATTTGGGTTGTATGGGAGGTGCCACGCCCCCTTATTTTAGGGGGATGAAAAATAGATGTTGTTCGATTCTCATCCCTGACTAATATCCTCGCTAAGGATCACGAAAATTGGTCGAGCCGTTTCGGAGGAGTTCAATCACGCACCCCGTGACAGAAGAATTTTATATATTAGATATTGAATTTAAAAAACAACATATTTAAATTATTAATGGTTTTATAGTATTATTTTCTTCATAGAGATGGGTCGTTCCGAACCTGTATAGTTCCTGGAACTATGTTCACAGTCGGACATAGGTCCAATCGTTCCTTCCATTCATTTTTAGCATGTTCAAACAGTTCCGGTTGCAATGAATTTTTTTCTATAAATCAAAATGAACCGACTTCTCTTTCACACATATTATGGCTTACACGAATTTGTGATCGACTATAAGTGCAAAGATTATTTGCGAACGAACGAAACAACTGATGTGTGAAATGGTAAGATGACAATTCGACGTTCTTGTTGCGCGCAATGCTGTGTTTATTTCGTTAGATAGTTCCGCGGACATGTTACAATCTGCTGCATATGAGTTGCATGAGTTTCATTTAATCAAATAGAACTGCGGAGCGAAATAGTTCCGCGAACATGTTACAATCTGCTGCATATGAGTTTCATTCAATCAAATGGAACTGCGGAGCTAGATAGTTCCGCGAACACGTTTTGCAACTCGAGAGTACTCAATTTGTTCTTTTTAAGCACTTATAAGTTACATACGAACGGACGGACAGACAGACGGACATGGCTAAATCGACTTGGGTGGTGATGCTGATCAAGAATATACACTGGTGGCCAAAACTAAAGCAACTCAATATCAGTATGGTTCATAAAATTCATAATCTTAAAGATAGAGAGACATTGTTTTTTTTTAACATAACTATTTATTCACTTGTTGAAAAAGAAACTAAAAAAGTTATATTCACATATGTATGTTTTTATATAATGTATTGAATGCATAAGGCTCAAAATTTCATAGCATATCCGTTATTTTTCAAGACTGCAAGACATCTCCGAGGCATTAAATCTATGAGGCGTTGAATTTGATCTTGCGAAATGTTGTTCCATGCGTCTTGAGTACGACTGAAGATTGTGTTCTTATTCGTTGCACTATCCCTCTTAATTTTCCAATCTACGATACTCCACAGGTTCTCTATCGGGTTTAAATCGGGGGACTGAGCCGGCCACTTGAGAACCCTGATATTTTGCTCATTCAGCCACTCTTTAACTAAATTCGAGGTATTCTTTAGGTCATTATCATGTTGGAAGACCCAAAGCAGTGGCATTTCCTCCTCTGCATAAGGCAACATAATGTTTTCCAAAATAAATTTATATAAAAATCGGTCCATTGTTTCCTTAATTTCATAAATGGGTCCAACTCCGAAATAAGAAAAGCAACCCCACACCATAGTGGAGCCTCCCCCGTGCTTCACAGTAGCCTTACAGTATTGAGGATTTAAGCGCTTATTGACTGGCCGTCTTACGGTACAACTTTTCATATCGGAGCCTTTTATATTGAATTTTGATTCATCGGAGAATAAAATATTCCTCCATTGTGCAACACTCCAATCGACATGCTCTCTAGCAAAAGCCAGCCTAGCCAACCGATTTTTGGATGAAATAAATGGCTTTTTGGCGGGTTTGCGAGCCCTTAATCCGGCCTCTGTAGCGCGCCTGCGAACGGTTCTAGCGCTGATATCTAACCCTAGCTCTCGGACTATTTCCGTGGATGCTACAAATGGGTTTTTTTTTATTTCGCGGATTATATTTTGGGTCATTCGCGATGATGTTTTCCGCGGCCTTCCGCCACGGTGAATTGTTACCACAGACTTAGTCTCATGAAAACGCTTTATAAGCCGCGAAATCACTGATTTGTCTATTCCAAATTGTTCACATAAAGCTTTTTGACATTTACCCTTTTTGTATTCACTGATTATTTTCTCTTTTATCCATGAATTATACTTGTTTCTCGCCATATTATTTGAATTACCAGAAAACACTTATAAGTTGATTAATGCGCAGCAAATTATTACAAAAATAACTTTGTTAGAAATATTTATGCCAGCAAAACAATTATAGTAAACATAACGGAACATAATAAACGATTCTTCTTATAACCATTGTTGCCAAAACAACTCTTACAGTAGAGTTGCTTTAGTTATGACCAAGCAATTTTTGAGCCTTATGCATTCAATAAATTATATAAAAACATACACAAATGAATATAACTCTTTTAGTTTCTTTTCCAATAAGTGAATAAATAAAAATGTTTTTGAAAAAAAAAATTTCGCTCTATCTCTAATATTCGGAGTTTAAATCAGTTAATGCAACATACTGAAATTGAGTTGCTTTAGTTTTGGCCACCAGTGTATATACTTTGCTATACCTATGCCTCTTTATGGGGCTTACAAACAGAGTGACAAAATTAATATACACCTATTGCGTTTTTCTATGGGAGCCCCCCTAAGGAGTGGTCGGAGGGAATAGGTGTCTAAGGAAAAAATGTTCCTTTTTCGGTCATACATATTAATCCGCTTCGGCCTTCTCTTAAAGACCTTCTGTTCAGATGTAGAGAATACATATACAAAAACCATAAAAAATTGCTACTACACTGAACCAAATATTGTTCTTAAAATCAAAGAATCTCGTTCATAAAGCGAAATTCATTTATTTTTAAGAACTATTCATTGCCCCAAAGAACGAATTCTTTGGCTCAATGAATCGTAGTTCTTAATTTTAAGGAACAGTTCATTGTTCGTGTTCATTAAAATTTTGTTCCAGTTCTTGTGTTGTAATATCTAAAAAACCATTAGAGAATTTTATTTCAATAAGAAACTGATTTTTTAAAATATATCTTGATATTGTTTTAAAATTTCTAAGGACAGACTAACTTATTGTAACAGTTGTATGTGTCATTAATTAATCATTTTTCTTCATAACATATCAAAGAAATAACGTAAGAACAAAGATTCATTGAACCAAGGAACTCGTACTTTGGACCAATTTTAATGTATAATACATTGGGACAAAGAACTTTTTCTTTGTTATTAAGTACGTTTTTGGTTCTGTGTACAGCTCAAAGGAACTACATAGTTCCGCGGACATGTTTCCGCAAACTAGTTCCGCTGTACAAAAGAATCGTTCCATGTTCGTTCCGACCCCGGAACTGTTTAGCATGTGGTTAGTCTTATTATATAATTTTATTTACAACGAAATATATGATTTACAAAGAATTTGAAGAGATGTTCGCTTGATTCGGTCGTGGACGGCAGACTAACTGAACACTCAGTCCTTTCTCAGCTTTTATTAATTTTATTCTAGGGAAGCATGGCCCACAAGCCATGCCACCATAGCGCGTTAAAAATATATCGCAGTGCCAAATACACTGCCGCGGCGAAGCACATTACTACAGACACCAAAACAGTTTTCCCGAACTCCATGTCTATGAACAACATTCAATATTACTTTTTGTGCTCAGAGCCGTGGCTATAAATATATACTGGCTCGCCAAAACAAATTAAATATAATTAAAATCCGCGCTAGTGGGTTGCAACAAAGTGTTGCTAAACGCTTGCAGAGCAATAAACTCCACTGACCCACTTATTATGTAGGTTCGCAGGAAAGGGGATGACGTGACAGACGATCACGCCACAAGCACAAGCCTATTTCTTCATATTGCGTCCATCAAATGCCATTTGCCTGTATTATTTATTCTCGCTTCACTTTCTTGTTCTCTAATTTATACTATTTTTGACAGTTGGTGCAATATTAGGTCAAAAACAGTATAAACCATGGTATAATAATACAAGGTAGCATTGACAGTTGCTTGGGAAAACATCTCCTGTCAAAAAATATACTCAAAAAGAAAGCGCTCACAATCGGCCATTGAAAACACAAACAATGTTCAAAACGTTGAAGTGAAAAAAAACAACAACCTCAGCAGCTGCACATGTTTTTTCACAAACAGTTGTTTTTGACAGGAGATGTTTTCTTGTAGAAGAGAAAATAAGCAGTTGTCAATGCTACCTTGTATTATTATACCATGAGTATAAACTAGAGGGCGAAAAAATAAATATACAAAATATATGTAGATAGAAGCAAAATACGTAGGTAAATGACAACCGGTGCAAGATATTTCAGAGAAAATATCAAGTTGTCAGTCCACTCCATGAACCAACAAGACAAGATCAAGCAATCAGCAGTGCGAGAAAAAAGTATTTTTTTCGTGCTACGTCATCGGTCACAAAACAAGCTATGTTGCATACGTTTTTCATGCAAAACATGTGAAAACTAAGATAAAAGTGTAAAATTATGAAATTAACAAGTTTAATTCGCGAAAAAAGTGTTTTAATACTATGTTTGTTTATATTTTCATGCAGTAACGAAATTTAAAGTATTTTTTTTTGCTGTTGCAATTGTTGCACGTCGCTACAGCACACTTCATTTTTATAAAAAACACAAAAAATGACTGAATTATAAACACTAATAATTCCTTAAAACTTCAAGAAATAATTTTTCACGTCCAATCGCTACACGTAAACAAAAGAATTTGTGACCGATGACGTCAGACCTATCAATTTTGTTTTGTTTAAAATATGGCGACTCTTTTCATTGCATGATCTTTATTTCTTGGTTCATGACTCCACCCTACATAATTTCATTTCTTTGCCAAACATGCATACTATATTACCCTTGCAACAATAACTAAATATAGGTCCCTAGTCAATAAACTATAAGACCTGCAAATGCAAGAAATAAACTGCAGGAACAGAGTACGATGCTGTTGCTGCTTGTCGGAGTATGTGTGTACGTGTGCGATGCTGTTGCTGCTTGAGTATAAATAAAATTCAAATACGGAAAAAAACGAGTTGTAAGGAAAAGATTTGATTTATCCACGTAAATATTTGAATAAAGTTTATATTCAGGCGTGGATAATGCTAATATGCGTTATTTCCCTTAGTGTATCTTATGGCGTTTACTTTTCTCAAAAATATTCAAATTTTCTCAAATATTTTTCTCAAATTTAATTGTAAATTAAATCGAGTTCTTTTCTGGACAATGTTGACCTCGAAAGTAGAAAAAATGCAGAATCTTTCACTCTCAAGATCGACGATTTTAAATTCTGACCTCAAATGCTAGCAACTGAATGAACAAAAAAAGTGACATGTTAGGAAAATATTAAATGTTATCATTGACATTTCATTACAATTTAAGCTTTTTCATGGATGACAAAATAAATATTATAAAAATTGTTCTCAAAAGTAAGTAACAGTACAGCCAACACAACATCCTTAAAAAAATGTTGCATTTTATACCCCCACGTTTAAAAAACGTAAATGGGGGTATATTAAATTTGTCACTCCGTTTGTAACGCCCATAAGGAGACGTGGCAGGTGTAGAAAAGTACATATATTTTTGATCAGCATCACCACCCGAGTCGATTTAGCCATGTCCGTCTGTCCGTCCGTCTGTGATCACGATTACAGCCGTAATTTAAAAGCTATCATGACGACATTCAATATTTAAGTTTTTATCTAAAAAATAAAGGTCAATTTCGAAAATGAGCCAAATCGGATGAAAACCACGCCTACCTCCCATACAAAGTGACTTTATCAAAATGGTAAAATCTCTTAGAATTCCACAAAAATCAATAAATGGACTTGCAATTTTGCAGATGAGTTTTGATATTTAATATACATTCGAAGTATGAAATTCAACCAAATCGGATGAAAACCACGCCTACCTCCCATACAAATAGACTTTATCAAAAAGGTAAAATCTCTCTAAAATCCACAAAAATGAACATATGGACTTGAAATTTTGCACATGAATTTTTTTATATAACATGTACTCTGTGTACGAAATTCAACCAAATTGAGTGAAATCCACGCCTTCCTCCCATACAAAGTGACTTTATCAAAAAACAAAAGCGAATATTTTCTGTTAAAACTATAACGAAATTTATAGTTTTTTATTATTTTTCAAACATTTAAAAATTGCAATTAAAACGCACTTGTCAAAACCCTCCTTAAAACAACAACATATAACGAAAATATTTTTACAAATAAACATTTTATTGAATACTTAGGACTTTGAATATACTTTGATTCGGCCGTGGGGGTATTTTAACTTCGGCCCAGTCGAAGATCATTTCTTACTAGTTTCTGATCTTTTCTAACAGTTCAACATTTTTTGAGTGCAGGTCAAAATGTAAAATATTCTGCACTCTCAGAGGGCAGAATTTTTTTCCAAGAAAAGAAAACGCCATTAAAGAAAGATATATAAATGTTTTTATTTCGAGGAGTCCAACTTTTTTGCCCTAAAGGTCATTGGGATCAATCACCCCGTTCTAGCACTTACCCACGAGAAAGTATATGGTAGGTAAACTTACCCTACTTTTTTATATGTGAAAAGTAGCTTATTAAAATAATCAAAGTGACTTTTTAGCAAAAGCTCACCCACTATAAAAGTTCTGTGTTTTATTTAAAAGATAAAAAAATGCAAATAAAATTGAATTGAGGGCCTTCAAGGTTTTGGGCAACGGCGCAAAAAGACTTTTTTGATTTGACATTTTCATGTTGTAAAAGTTGAAATCTGGTAAGTACTAGAAAGGGGTTCTCGGGCCCAATGTCTTTTAGAGCAAAAAATTTGGACGCCTCAAAATAGAAACATTGATATATCATTCTTGGACAAGAAAGGTCTGTAAATGCCGAAGATATGAAGAAAGACTTAAACGTTCGGGAAAAAACAATTGTTTTTTTTTCGAAATTTTCTTAAAAAAATGCTTCAGATTAGACGGTGTGCAGCTTACTTTTTCCATTACGGTCTAATGCACTCGTACACATTCATTCATATAACAATTCTGTTGAAAATAAAAATATGTTTATTCGTTCCATAGTAACTTTTATATTTTTCAAAGATCTATATTGCAATGTTCTAAATGTATATTTCTCATCATATTTTCTTTCCAATGAGCTAAAGATGTCCAAAATCGGTTAAGATTTGACAAAATGACAGCACTTTGTATGATAGCAACATATACATGGGAGTCAGTGTTTTATAACAAAAAAAAAGTTAAAACTGCCGCCATTTTGCCAGTTTTCAACCGATATTAATGGTTTTGGATTCAATGAAAAGGAATTTTTACATGCAATGAATTTTTGTGAAAAAAGATGTCATTCATGCTTTATATCATTTAAATTTATAGAAACACTAATTTTTTTTATTAAATTAAAGAAAAATAAGGGAATTTGCTTCGCTACACGCTTCATTTTGTATTTTATCGTATTTATTTTTATACAGCCTTATTCTACGTGAAATTCTACTGAAAAGAAGTGGAATTTGTTTTTCATTTCCAACAAGGCAAATAGCTGTAATAGCTGTAAAAATTCAATGAACGTCGGCGCAACAAAAATCGAACCCTTCAACTTGAAAAACGAAATAAAAAAAATTGTGACGACATTGAGAGGTCAGACCAAGTGCGATGGACTCACAACATGTCCCTCTTTAAGAATTTCTATAAAGTTTGGTTGTGCTTTTTTTTTTGGTCAATTTCGTCACACTGTGTTATGTTCCGATATAGTTGCAGGGTGCAGCAACACTCGCCTGGAAAAGGCTTGTTGTTACATATAAACAAATTGGTAATTTGCTTAATACGCGGACGAAGATGGGAACAGAGGTGCGATGAGTACAATCAATAAAAAGACGGACGGACATTGGGAGAAGGTAATTAATCACCACTTCCGAAGTGGATTTCAGAACATGCCAGAATATAATAAACAATAATGACCAAACTTTTTGTTTTGACAAAAAAACAAAAAGTTGCTGAATACACTTCCAATTTGAAAAAAAAAAAATACTTGGAAAAAAACTTTTTTTAATTCTTATTTCTAATTGTATTAATTTGGGCCGAATGCAATTGCCTTTGAGCCAGCAAAATTTACATTTACAATTTTTGCACTTGGTCCAAATGCAAGTCCGCATTTGAATCAACAGCAATTGCTGTTGGGAACGATTTGAATGCAAGTTCTATTTGAGTCAAATTGAAAATCATTTGTCATACCTACGTTTTTTTTGTGTGTATAGATCGACGGTGCTTACGAAAAAAATCTTCCGACAGAAAATTGCGGCGAAGAAAATCTCTTTTTTCAAAATGCGACGGAAAAAAATCACTTTTATCAAAATGCGGCGAAAAAAAACACTTTTATCAAAATGCGGCGAAAAAAATCTTTATTTTAGGCTTACTTTTTTCGTGTTAGTATTTAATTCGTGGTAGAGTTCACTTCAAACATATACTTGTTATATTACTTGTTAGTGAAAATAATTGTAGTGATTTCTAGGAGAAAATTATAAATTTCGAAAATTCTCATTGATTTTTTTTAAAAAGTTTTTATGTAAAATTTTGAAACAATCATATGAAATATATCATTATGTTACATTATTTGTTGATAAAAATCATTTAATACAGTACTGTAAGGAATTATAAAGATGAAATTATAAATAGAAATAATTATTTGAAAACATAATTTTCTTCAGAAAAATTGTTCCCGCTCCTTAAAAAATACAGCGTTGTTAACGTCACACTCTGAAAAGACATTTTCTTCGCCGCATTTCATAAAAAGAGATTTTCTTCACCGAATTTTAAAAAAACGGATTTTCTTCGCCGCACTTTTTGATATGGATTTTTTCGCCGCATTTTGCAAAAACAGATTTTTGTTGCCGCAGTTTAAAAAAAAGGATTTTCTTGATCGCGTTAAAAGAAGAGATAGTCTTCGTAGGAACCGTCGAGATATAAAATTCTTCTGTACATGGCTATGTCACTGAACTGCTCCTGAACGGCTGGACCGATTTTGATGAAATTTGGTGTGTGTGTGCGTCTGGGTCTGGAGATTGTTGAATTCTAAGTTTGCTCTGGTAGGTGGCGCTGTGGCAGTGTTTAAAGGGGTATTTGACAATATAACTCAGAAACAAATTGAGAAATTGTCATGGTTCTTTCACAACACCATTAGGTTTTATGCAAACAAAATTACAAAAATACAAAATAAATAAAAATAAACAAAAAAAAATCTTAAATTTTTAATATAGTTAGCTTGATTTTTCGATTGTTTAATACGTTTTTAAATTTTAGCGATAGAAACTTTAAATAAACCCTACATTTATGCACACCATATAAAAGAACATTAAAAAAGACAGTTTTGGTTTTCAATATTTTTTCAGCAACAAATATTCTTACCAAAGCTTTTGGCGAAATAAAGAAATTCGTTAGGTATTTTTTGGAAAATTATAAAAATTAATAGTGAAAAGAAAATGAAAAAGGTTGAAACACGATTGGACGGAAAATTAATCAAAATTGGAAACAAAAAAGAAAATGAATGCAATCCTTTGTAACATGACCGAGTTATTCACTTTCAAAGCCAGCACTTTCAATTTTGATTAATTTTTTTTTTCTTTTTCACCAAAAAATGGCAGATTATTTACCTTAAAAATTTGAGGTGTTTGATGAATATGAGGACCTAAGTATGTTTGGCGATGACAAAAAAGGTCAAAAATTTGGGTATAAATGGTTAAATATAAAAACGTGGTGGCCAAGGCACAAAGTATAAGTGCGTGCGTTTGGCGCCGAAGAACCTTGGTTTAAACCCCCTCTGCTGACAATGGCACACCTCAGATAATTATAAATTCCATGAAAAACTTCTTGAGGACATGCAGTTTAGCCGTTCGCAGTGGGTATAAAACAAGTAGATCCAGTTTTTGATCCATTGTGTACAAAATTTAATAAAACGCACAGCAGAATAGCTCATAAGAAGCTCTGTTAATGTCCTTTGAACGGCTGAAATGGCCAAAGTGTTTTGGATTTTTTGTATATAGAAGAGCACAATAATTGCGTGAAAAATTGAAAGCATTTTGTTATGATTCAGAGGTTTTTTTTATAAAATTAGTTTCTAAACAAACAGAAAAAAATGTTAAAAGCTATACATCTTCCAACTTATTCTAATCCGATGTAAGCAAAAGTTGTGCAAAATAACTATTATTAGCAATTAGGGTAGATTGAACAAAACTTTGTCTATGCCTTTTTTATTTTTTAGTGTTTCTATGAGAAAAGTAAGGTATACATTTTAAAACAACATATGTGACCCGGTCTACGAAAAGGGACCTTCGGTGTAAAAACAAGTTTTCGAGAAAACAGCTGTTTATGTTTATTATGTTATAATTCAATGTCCAATTTTTTTTCATTTTCACTCATTTCTGCTCTTTTTTTGGAAAATTTCTTTACGAGTTGGAAACTTCTGCTTTGCGCCATTAGAAAGAGCACACATTAGTCTATCCGAATCGCCAAAAAAGTGATAAATGATATTTTCACACCGAAGGTCCCTTTTCGTAGACCGGGTCACATTTATTTATTTAGGCGAGTTGGAAACTTCTGCTTTGCGCCATTAGAAAGAGCACACATTAGTCTATCCGAATCGCCAAAAAAGTGAAAAATGATATTTTCACACCGAAGGTCCCTTTTCGTAGACCGGGTCACATATAATTACGTCGTATTAAAATCAGGCCGACGATATCGAAATTTCATAGAAAAAGTTATAATCTTTACTTGATCTTTAAAATCAAATTTAAAGTATCTATACTTTTACTTTTTTGTATGTATAAATAAAGCTAACGTTCAAGCAGGTAGGTAGCAGGAGGTAACGTACGAACAGTAAAACATTTGCAGGGTCCGCTAAAATTTGGTTGTTTTAGTATTAAAATTCAATATTTTTTTATTCAATACTTTAGTTTTTTACTCTTCTTAAAAATTAAGATGTTCATTGGTTCACTATCAGTTTTTCCTTTGTTAACTTTTGTTAAATCAATATTAAAATAGTTTAAATTTTTTCTTAAAAACTAAGATGTTTATTAGTTTACTATCAGTTCTTCTTTTGTTAGCTTTCAATATCAAAATCGTTTAAGTTTGCATTTTATCTTATTAGTAAATTGGAGGTAACGTACGGACAGTAAAACATTTGCAGGGTCCGCTAGTATATATATATAGATCGATAATCTCGTACTTGTCATAGGAATTTTTTTTTTGTAGCTTCGTTCATTTTTTATAGGCAAAATAATGACGAATTTTTGGACGAAAATCATTAATTTACGTTGGGAAGTCCGCCATTTTGTGAAAAATCAATTTTTTCAAAATCGGCTATGACAAGTACGAGTTTTAAGTATCTAGTTTAATAATATTTTTTCATTTTTTGTTTCAGATGAATTTAGGAGGAGCAATCTTGGCCACCGCATTTCGCCTTTTTTTTCACAGCGCTCTATAAAAAATGGTGTATCTACCTTAATATTACATTTATTTTTAATAAAAAAAAAACAACATACTCTCGAATGTGTATATTTTAAGGTATAAAAACGCTCATTTAAAAATATCTATTAGAGCCTGAACGGAATCAAAGCTATTAGCGATTGGCGACATTAACAAGCAATAGAATGCATGAAAACATATGAATATGTCCGAAATCAAATCGCTGGTCTTCGATCATGGTATAATAATACATGGTAGCATTGACAACTGCTTATTTTCTCTTCAACAGGAAAACATAAACTGTCAAACACAGCTTGTAGTGCAAATACATCAGCAGCTGCTGTGGTTGTTGTTTTTTTTCACTTCAAGGTTTTCAACATTGCTTGTGTTTTCAATGGCGGATTGTGAGCGCTCTCTTTTTGAGTATATTTTTTGACAGAATATGTTTTCCCAAGCAACTGTCAATGCTACCTTGTATTATTATACCATGATTGCTTGTGTTTTCAATGGCGGATTGTGAGCGCTCTCTTTTTGAGTATATTTTTTGACAGTATATGATTTCCCAAGCAACTGCCAATGCTACCTTGTATTATTATACCATGGTCTTCGATCGCGACGAACATTCCCCAGATTAGAATCTATTTTATTTTTTCTCTGGCGACCTGGCGATACTCTCTTTGAGTGGTGTCAAACATGATAAGTGTTGCCGTATTTTTCCTAATGATGGGGTACGTTGAGTGCTATTTTCTTAAGTTTTGTTATCTTCTGACATTTGTTCTCTGTGTTTCTGTTTTCTTTATATCAATTATGCATACACAAAACAAAACATTCTGACAATTCAGTTTGAATAGTTCGCCAATCTCTATTCGCTTTCATTCTGAACGTGTTCTGAGCGATTGGCGAGAAGAGAGGAGCGCCGATCGCCAATCGCTTTGATTCTGTTCGGGCTCTTCGGTTTCCTTAAAAAAATTCACAAACATGATCTTTTTCGGTCTCTGGGTATATAGCATGGTATAATAATATAAGGTAGTACATATTGACAGTTGCTTGGGCAACGACCATCTGTCAAAAAAATGTCTAGAAAGAGAGCGTTCAATTATTTCTTATGTTTTCGCCATTGTTTATGTTTCAGCGCTTGCAAATAACCAAACATTTTCGTACAAAATATTGCCTATTTTATTTAATCAATAGTGAATTATTATTACTACAACGAAGATAACTTGTGAACTTTGTGTTATTAAGTGCAAACATAAGAAAAAATGTTGAAAACGTTCAAATGTAGCAACCTCAGCAAATGCATATGGACGAAATTAAAGAAGTTTCCAATTATTATTAAAACACCACGGCTGGAAAACGTTAAACACATATCACACATAATTTTTTCACAACTTTCATTATTATACAGCGTGGGCCCTAATAACTGTCGCATCTACTTTTTCAACCCAAAAAAGAACTACGAAGCATTTTGAACTGAAAACATTTTTTTTTTATTGTTGAAATTGTTGACTTACATTATTATTGATTTAACTCAAATCTTTCCCCTTAACCTTTTTTACCAGCTTCAAACGCTTTTGAAAACTATTACAGGCGGCACGGATGACTTCGTCTGGTATGTCGTCCCAAATTTTTCGTAAGAGGAGTTTAAATTGGACCAATTTCATGTTTTTAAGATTCTTCAGTTTTCCCAACATGTATCCCCATACACAAAAATCCAAAGCATTCAAATCCGGAGAAGATGCAGGGCATTCATCCACTGGAATAAAACACGGAATATTGTCCTTACACCAACGCTGAACAGTTCTTGCTTTGTGAGGCGGAGCAGAGTCTTGCTGGAAGCAATATGGCTCAATGCCAAAAAGCTCAGATGCATGAGGGTGAAAATGGTTGACAAGAACTTCATCCAAATAATATTGGGCATTGATTTTTACGCCTTTGTCAATAAAAAGGAGGGGTAACTTGCCTTTTGTGGATATGGCTCCCCAAACCATAACTGATGTGGTGTTCTGGTACCTCTCAATAGCCTTTTTATCTGCTGGAATGTCGCACATTCTCGGTGCATATACGCGGTCGTTCTGGGGATTGTGACTTTTTTGCAGAATGAACAACTTCTCGTCAGAAAACACAATGTCACAGTTTGCGTGCCTCTGAAGGAGCAAAGAACTTCTTTCCGTCCGTTGTTTCTTTTGCCGCTCCGTAAGACCATGAATCCTTTTTTTTTAAGCTTTCATCTTTAAATTTTTTTTTATGATGTTTCGGATGGTTTTGCGGCTCACATTTAGGTCTTTGGCCAGTTGTCTCCCTGAAACTGCACAATTTCTCCTTATTCGCTCTCGTACTGTCTTTACCAGACCCGGAGTTCTAACGGTGCATTTCCGACCAGGTTTTTTGGAAATTTCAACGCTCCCAGTTGCCTTGAATCGAGCAACAGTGCGTTGAACAAATCTGCGTTTAACACCTATATTACCTAGGATGTTAACAATTTCACTAGTTTTCTTGCCCTGCATATGCAATTTCTGAACAAGCTCTCTTTTTGCTTCCATCACTCACAAACTTTTAATAACAACTATTTAAACATATAACAAGATCAGTTGCTTGCACAATCAATGGAAGAAATAAAATAAGTAACGGTAAAAAGTCTATGCATTCAATGCTTGATACAGGGGCGCTTAAAAAACATGCGACAGTTCTTAGGGCCCTCGCTGTAATTGTGTATTTAACGCACATATTTTGCGGAATTTATTTATTTTTACATTCGTTTAATTCTTGTTGCACGAACAACTGTTTTTGACAGATGGTCGTTGCCTTGTTGCTGAGAAAATCTATACTTGTCAATGCTACCTGTATAATTGTATCATGGGTATATAGTTCCCCTTAACACACTAGGTCTGTTTCCGTACTTTACACTGTGTAAGATTTGTGTAAAACGTGTGCTAGAGAGTAAAAACGAAATGTGAGAATAGTTGCAAAAGTACGGAAACAGCTTCTAGTAAGTTTCGAGCACAAAACAGCTGATTTTGACTGCAGACGGCAGCACAAAATTTAAAACACTTTCACTCAAATTATTAAAAGCCATTTTTAATGCAAAACTGAACAATTACTTAATTTTTATTTATTACTATTTATTTATTGTACGTAAATTTCTTTTTAGGCACACAATTTGTGAATTTATTTATCGCAAAACATAAACAATTATGAAATGTAATTTGACATTTGCTTCTTCTTATTGATGCTTATTCTTCTTGATGCTTGTTCTTACTTTACTCGAAGTCTCGAGTTCTAGCACTCTCTGTGCACTTTGTGTGCTCGAGAGAGCGATTTTATGCTTGTTCTTCTTCTCCCATTTTAAGCACAGAAAGTACGGAAACAGAAAATAGCGTCCCACAAGTTACACAGTGTGCGTACGGAAACAGACCTACTTTCTCTTCGACATTTTGACAAGTTAAAAAAATTAATGGCATAGACAGGGTTGCAGTGTAACACTTTTAACGGAGTCGCAAAAAAGGAAAAATTGCATTAAAGAAAATTTTTGACTTTTTATAAAAAATATGCAGTGAAAGCTCCCATAAACGGACGCTCTTATAAGCGGACACACTCTTGGGAACGAACAGTTTTTGGTTTTTTCCATAGAAAATACTCTCCCATACACGGACTTTCCGATAAACGGACGCTGACACACAAACATGTATATTTATGAAAAAAGAATCTCCCATAAGCGGACGCGAAGCTCTAATAAGCGGATAATTTTGTCTTTTCTTATAACAAACTAGCAACCCTTTGCCCGCAAAGTATCTTAAAATAAAGTAACGCATTTTTTGTAAAAAATTTGTCCTATTATCGTTTTAATAGGTTTATTTTTTCCATGACATTAATTGCAATCATGTAAGAATTTCTGTATAAACAATGATCAAGCACAGACAATTTTATGTTGATTTAAGGAAACATGGCTCTTAACCGGAGACATTCCCCTACTTATTTAATCATATTATTAAATGGTATGAAAATACATTTTATGCAATGCACTTCGGCTAATTAACCCAATTTGTAGCTCAATTTTATAGAACTCGTATTCGATAACGTGAATTGTTTTGGAAAGATATTGGTTTGAATGAGTCCTTACCTTTTCAAATGTAAATTTATGTTTATGGAATGAATCAAAAATACTTTTTTATCACTTTCAATAAATAAAATCAAATTAAGTTAAAATATTTTCATAGGTCTTATTTCAGTGACGAAATTATACACTAACGCTATGTAATGCCGTAAAAACAGGCTAAAAAAGCAATTCAACCCATACCAATGCGCAACTTCAAAGCGATGTAATTTGCATCGCACGGCGTTTCAATTTAAGCTTTAATTGTTACCATAAATTTCATGCACTTCTATTTGGCAGCTTAAGAATTCTGCACGCAGCTATTCAACATTTTGAATATAAAAACTCTCTCTGAATAATGAAACATTGAAACAGCAGCAACAAACGACGCGCTTGGAGAAAATGCTTTAAATTTTAACTGAAGGGGATTCCGCTGTTCGCGAACAAAGAACTATCTCTCTCTGCTTCCATGCAGAGAATTTCTTTTCTGAGCATTGAGCAGTATTTTGTAGCGAAACCAAAGCAACATTCTGCTGGCTGCAAGCAATGACAGCGTCGAAGCCAATCAACAAATCAATGCTTGCAAGAAAATGATTTAATTTTTCAATAAAATATGTATGTATTTTACGACCAAACTATTGATCTTAGATGCACGTCACCATCGACTTTTTTGGTGGAATCGGTAAGATCATTCATTTGTGTATATATCACCTTCACTTATCTTTTACGATTTAAGCAGAAAATAGAAAAAAGCGCAAAATTTTTCCAAAAATACCGAATTTTGTCAGTTTCTTAGCCAATAACTTTTAAGCTTAGAAATATTTCAAAAATTTAAGTATACGGTGTTAATAAACAATTAATTACGATTTGAGTAGTGAAAATTTCATTTAAATCCGTTCATCCGTTATTGAGTTTACTTGCATCAACGCCAAAAAGGCAATATTTCAAGTTTAATTTTTATACAGGGTGTTTTTTTTAGACGTATAGAACTTCGAATTGAAATAAAACACAAGAAAATCGTTTTAATGTCCATCAATTTGGCTTTATTGGAAGGATAATTTTATGCCATTAATGTTTAAATATGATTTCGGGCATGTGGCCGCCGCGGCTGGCTCGAATAAAGCCAATTCTACAGGTCCAATTTTCAACCATTTTTTCGAGCATATGGGGCCGTATGTCGGCAATAACGCCACGAATGTTGGCCTCCAAGTCCCCTAACGTTTCTGGTTTGTTGACGTAGACGAGCGACTTCACATATCCCCAAAGAAAATAATCAAATGGTGTCAAATCACACGATCTTGGTGGCCAATTGACAGGTCCATTCCGCGAATTTATGCGCTCATCGAATGTTTCCTTCAATAAATCG
The DNA here is from genome assembly GCA_943735915.1 of Pherbina coryleti. NCBI lineage: Eukaryota > Metazoa > Arthropoda > Insecta > Diptera > Sciomyzidae > Pherbina > Pherbina coryleti. The sequence goes on along the minus strand of OX030953.1, from coordinate 9,715,034 downwards.
ATTGTGACGTGCGCTGTGTGGCATGTAGCGCCGTCTTGTTGGAACCACAACTCATCCACATTCATGCCATCCAATTCGGGAACAAAATAGTCGGTTATCATGGCTCTATACCGGTCTCCATTAACGGTAACTGACTCTCCAGCATTATTTCGGAAGAAGTATGGCCCAATGACTCCACCAGCCCATAGAGCACACCAAACAGTCAGTTTTTGTGGATGTAATGGCGTCTCAAGGATCTCATGTGGATTCTCTTCACTCCAAATGCGGAAATTTTGCTTGTTGACGTAGCCATTCAACCAAAAATGAGCCTCATCACTGAACACAATTTTGCGATGAAAATCAGCATCGAGATCAATCTCATTTTCGGCCCATACACCAAAATCACGACGCATTGCATGGTCTCGCGGCTTTAATTCTTGCACAAGCTGGATCTTGTAAGGTCGCAAGCTAAGATCTTTGCGCAAAATCTTCCATAAAGTTAATTTTGAGTTTTTATATTTTAACAGGGTTTGTGCTTTTTTTTTTTTTGAGTAAAATTTAAATATTTTGGACCTTTTTTTAAAAACAGATTAAAAATATATACGCTAAGCTAACGGTATCCGTCCCGGTATTGGTTTTTTATAAGTACTTTAATGGAATTTATCAAAGAAAAAGAATTGAATGAAATATATTGAAAAACAACGGAGTTATTTGCATCGAAAGTAAAACATACGAATTTCTGATAGTTTATTTGTTATTCTAAGAAAACGATGTTCTTAGAAAAAGTCTTTGTACTAAAATTTTGTGAAATTTTGAAGATATGTGAATGTTTTTGGTGTCAAAATAACAGAATTTTTTTTAAATTAATTAGAAGAACCTTTTCACCAGAAAAAGAACGCTAATATGTAGATTTGCGTTTCTCGTAAAGGGGCGGAAGAGGCGTGGTCAAAAATGAATTATGAAATAACCTAAGTTAGCATTCAAGTTAAATGTGTGCCGAATTTGAGTTAAATTCACCCAGTGGTTAAGATTTGTATTCTGGTCAAACATACAGAAAATTAATTTTATTCATTAAGGTAAGCATTTGGAAAACAGATCGGAAAGAGATATTGGTCTAATTTTTTCACATAAATTATTCTTTGAGCTTAACTGTTCTATAAAAAGAATAAAAACAACTTTTGATAAAAATTAATTTCTTTAAAAAATCACTTGGGGTAGAGTCATGTTTTTTGATGACAGAAACAGTTAATAAATTTTTTGTAAAATTGGAAACATTTTTGCTATTAAACGCTATGTCATGTAAAAGGTAGTCGAAAATGCAATTTTGAGTTTTTATTATTTTAACAACAAAAACAACCTTTTTTGGACCTTTTTTGAAAGAATTTTAATATTTCTAATAAATATTAAATAAGATAACGATACGCTTTAAATTGTTTTTATTAATTGCTTAAATTGAGTTTATCAACGAAAAAATTTGGAATAAAATATATTCAAAAACAACGGAGTTATTTGCATCGCAAGTAAAATATACGAATTTCTGATAGTTTTTTTGTTATTCTAAGGAAACGATGTGATTAGAAAAAGACGTTGTACCAGAAGTTTGTGCAATTTTAAAGATATGTGAATGTTTTTGGTGTCAAAATAACAGTATTTTCTTAAAACTAATAAATCGCTTAAAAAAAATAGTCTAGTAGTTAGATTTGCGTTACTTGTAAAGGGGCGGAAGAGGCGTGGTCAAAACTTAGCATGCCATAACCTAAGTTAGGATTCAAGTAATATGTGAGCCGAATTTGAGTTAAATCCGTTCAGCCGTTAAGATTTGTATTGAAGTCAAACAAACAGAAAATGATTTTTATTAATATAGATTTATATCCTTTATTTATTTAATTCTAAAAAATTCTAGCACGTTGTGCTCGTAATTCAAAGGTAAGTTAATTTAACAAATATTTAAATAAAAATTCCATTTTTTCACAGTCGGGTTCACTATGATATAGTCGTCATGGACACGGTATCAATTTTCCCCACTGACAAATTTTTAAATTAAAGTCTAACGTAACGCAACGTGGTGTTACGTGAAATATAAACGAATTTTGTGTAATTTTGTTATATGAGCTATAAGGCCTAACAAAAATAGAAGATTTGCTCCGCAACGAGTTAAGACGAAAATGTTCGCTTAGATCAAGAGTGTCAAACACGCGGCCCGCGGGCCTCACGCGGCTCTCAAGGAATATTTTTGCGCCCCGGCCAATATATTGGCCCACAATAATATAAAGATAATAAAATAACATATCGACGCAGCATAAACATAAGAATTACAGAATTATACTCGTTGTTTTTGCTATTATTAAACAAAATGCGTTGCAAAAATTTACGTTTGAACAGCCATTTCAAAATAAGCTTACCTTGTGATTGTATTATGCTCATTACCAGCAATTTTTAATAGGTGGCAAAATAGTCGAAAATTCGCATATGAAATTATTTCCATGTTTGGAAGTACTTATCGGTGCGAGTAGTTATTTTCAGTTATGAAAGGAAATAAGTCCCCTGTTAGAAACTCTATTAATGACGCTCACCTTGGATCAGTTTTGAAAGTCATCACTGCAAACAAAATTTCTCCTGAAATAGAAAAATTTGTTGCATGGAAGAGATGCCAAGTATCAGGATCTAAATATTAAATTTTGCTTTTTTTATAAATATGTTTATTATAAATTATAATTCATAATATATAATTATTCGAATAAATCTTTGTTTCTTTGAATATTAATTTATTTTGCAGCCCACCTAAAGTTAAACTTTGTTTGCTCGGCCCAATTTAACCTTTGAGTTTGACACCCTTGGCTTAGATGCATTTCAATGTGTTAAGCCAAAATGAACAAAGGTAAACTTATCGAAACTAAACGAAATAGTTTGACGAGTTTTATGTCTTTGGATGTAATTAACATGGTGCTAGTGTCTATGCTAAGCTCTCTTATTGTTAGCTTGGCTCAGAACCATACTTTTTAAGCATATTGCTATGTGAGTAACTTGGCAGCACTTAAGACCGATGACGGTTCACATATCGATAAGAACGAAAGATTACTGTTGTAAGATTTTTTGATACGGAGAAGCTTATGTGTTGGGTGTTATTCTACAATAAGCTTGTGTATTTCTTTTAGATAAAATAGGATAACTAGATAAAAGCTATCTAAGTAAGCTATAGCAGATAAAAGTATTTAGTCAAAATCTCAGATAAAAATGTTTAGTTTTGAAAAAAATAAGTTTTTTTTAAAACATATGAAAAAGTGGCAATTTTTTAAGTCATGGCAAAATAACCATATACGGACACCACTACGTGATAAAAGACTTAAAAAAAAAGACCCGTGTCTCCCAATTTTTCCCAAAATGATACCGAGGCCCCAAATCTTTGGCGGCCCATAAACAAAAAAGTGCATGACTTTGGGGAAAATGGGGAGACACGGGTCTTTTTTTTTGTCTTTTATCACGTAGTGGTGTCCGTATATGGTTATTTTTTTCGTGTTGCACTGTGTTATCAGTAAGTAGCCAAGAGAACTTCATATAAAAAATATCGGGCAAAAATATCAAATTTTAACTAGCAAGTAACGTTTTATTCAAAATAGTGACACGATTACGATCTCCGGGGAGTCGCGATTTTTTTGTGTTTTTTTTTTTATTCATGATATATTTATTTACAAGATATGCTTCAATTCATATATACATTAAGCTCCATTGCTTCATAGAAGAGCTTTGAAGGAGCATGCTAGATTGGCCCATTAAAATGCATAGTATATTAACAATATTTACAAAAGTGTTCCAATTTAATTTTAAGCAATTTCAATTTAATTTAAAGCAAGCAAGTATTTTTTAACTTCATACTTAAATGATCTGAAAGAACTGGCGGCCTTACATACTGATGGCAAGCTATTGTAAATCGTCGGTCCTGCATAGGAGTATCGTTGCTTCGTCATCTCGAATTTGCATCTCGCCACAATCAAATCATTTCTGTTCCTGGTGTTGATAGTATGTGCGCGCGTTGCCAGCTGCGTCGTGTTGTAACTAGTGTTTCTTAGATTTTTATAAACTTGGAGTATCAGTTATGTGTGGTATGTGTGCAAAGACGCTATAGGCAAAATACTTTTAAATGTTGGGCTATACAGCACTCTAGAAGTGAAACGCGGGTGTAGGTTGAAGATGGCTTTAACGGATTTGTTCTGTAGCCGTTGCAGCTTGTTGAGTTGCGTTGTACATTTGTATGCCCAAGTCATCGGCATGAACGGCAGGTGCGAATGAACCAGTGCCATGTAAATCAGGTATTTGGTGTCGACTGAAAATCTTCTTTTATATTTTTGCAGTATCCCGAGACCTAATTATACTTTGCTCTGCAAGGTGTGTATGTGGTCACTCCAATTTAAGCTGCTGGTCAGCGTTAGACCCAAAAATCTTACGCAACGCTCCTCTACAACTTCTGTACCATTATTGTACCATATTCAGCCTACAAATATCAGCTAACTTGCGACGTGGTGAGAATATTATGAACTGGGTTTTGTCCGCATTCATTGAGATGTGATTAAGCCGAAAGAACTCATTCAGAATCGCCATGTCGTATTCAATTTTCGTTTTAAGCGCTAGGCGCGAGTATGAGCCCGAACAGAACCAAAGCGGCTGTCGGTTGGCTGACCTCTCTCGGAGAAATCCGCTGAGAACACGTCCAGAATAGGAGCGGTTGTCGGTTGTCGGATCAGCGTTGCTTTTTGTTGTGTAAATGCTACAAATTCAACACACACGCACACAAAACGAAATGTTAGCTCATGGAATGCAACACACACACACAAAACAAAACGTCAGCTCATGGTAAAAACAAAGCAAATAGCACTGAACACAGCCTTTTCTTAGCTAAAATATGGCAACACTTACGCCACTCAAAGAGAGATCCGCCAGCCGTCGGAGAAAAAATAGAATTGATTCTATTCTGGCGTTTTTCCGTCGCGGATTTCTACGGCCATTTAATTTTTGGCGGCTGCATATATTTTCATGTATTTTGTTCCACAGCGCATCCGACAACCGACAGCCGCTTTGGTTCTGTTCGGGCTCTATGTCGGATAAAAGAGAGCAATGTCGTCTGCAAACAAGAATAGCTTCCCATTAAAGGGCTGCATGAGTACATTTGAAACCAGTTTCAAGCCATTCACAATTTTTACACAACACTGCAATGTCTTGCTCTCAGCAAACAAATGAAATGAGAGACTGCAGCGAAGACAAAGAAAAGAAATGGGTGCAAATCAAATGAGTACAAAGACATTGTTGCGTTAAATCATTATTGCTAGAGGCACACTAAAAGCAATTCACAGTCAAGGCAATAAAATAAAATGCAATAGCAATGAGTGCAATAGATCATTGTAATGAAAATCTGTACAGGTATTTTTTTATTCTGTACTCCGCAATAACTCAAGAAGTGTTTGACGGATTTAAGTAAAATAAAATTTAACGAATTTTCTAATGTTGTGAGTCGGAAAAAACCATATATAATTTGCCACACCCACCCACAACGCCCACTTGGTTCAATTCATGTCTTCAAAAGGGAGATTTTAGCATTTATTTGTGACTTTTTATAGCTTAATTAATGGTTTAAAATTGATGTAATACTACTTGGATGGTCTTGTCATGTTTTAATCTGAAATTTGAAAAATAAACCAAGTTTTGTTGTCATTAAAATGCTAATTTATTTTTATTAACCCTTATTCGGCATACTGGGATCATAACATCCCACTCATTTGTGTTGTATACGTCCTTTTGCTTTTACTATAAGTTTTTTAACTTCCTTAACCCTCTCGGCATATTTGTTGCCATACGGCAACAGTTTGCTTTGTGGCTCTGTTTCTAGTTTGGGACACCCCGCTTTTTAACAATTAATTTTTTATAATAGATTGAAATGTGATGAAAAAGAAGAGAAAATCGAAAATACGAAAATTAATTTTTATAACATGTTTTTTAAGGTTATTCCGAGTGAACTCATGTGCGCGACCACGCGGCCACGCGACTTCAAAAAAGAGCAAACTAAAATATTATATTTTTAAGTATTTCCGAGAATTTTCTAAAGCTAAAGGTAATTAAATGTAATACTACGAATTTAAGAGATCTTATTTACATTTTTAGTTAAAAAAATATGTGATATTTATAGCGCTAGAAGTTTTTAAAATGTTTTTGAATATTTCTAAAAATTTTTGTAGTATCTATTAGGAAAACAATACGGCTTTCAAACTTCATACTCAGCTTATTTTAGTCAAAAACTAACCCTGAACGAAGTTTGGAATGTTTTTTATTGCCAGGGCTAATTTGGCGCTAAAAAAATAAATAAATTTTTTGCCTGTGAAACTTGTATATTATTAAAAATAAACTTTTGAGAAGCTAAAAAAAAATCAAGTCAAATTTTTATATCGCTATTTTGACGTGATAACGATACGTTTTTCCGCGCAGGTTTTTAAAAATGTTGAAAAAATTGCATCGGCGTTTGATTCATTTGTTACTCGCTAAACCCAAGGGCTAATTTTTTGACTTTATGACAAAAATAAAAACAAAATTAAAAACGTTTCCAGACTTGGAGGGAGCTTTTTAAGCAATGGAACAGCAAATTTGTTGCATAGAATTATTACTCGCTGAGTATTAGTGCTAGGGTAACAAATATGATACGACAATAAAGGCCTGTTTAAGCCCATGCAATCAAATTAAACAAACAATTTCTGACGTCTTGGGGATACCGAGAGACTAATGCAACATTGAGCAAAGGCAAATGCATCGCCTAACGACAAAAATAAAAAAAAATTCTGACTTCATTTCAAGTCGTGAAGATAGCAGCTTATGCAACAGCAATGTAATATCGTTGCAAGGTATTATTACTCGGTCAGGAAACGTACTATGGAAAATTTTATTTTACGACAGCATAAATGTGCTTTTTTTAAACGAAAATATAAAAAAAAAATTTTAGAGTCATGACTTGGGGCAGGTAACCAGTTAATGCAGTAGAATGCAACAACAATAAAACGTTGCATGGAATTTTAACTCTGTGACTACTGACGCAACGATAAATATCATTAACGAAAATGAAGGTTAGGCCTTTGGCTACATAAGGCCCCACAGAAGCCCGCCTAATGTAACGTAAACACATCATTGTTGCATGGATTAATTATATGGAGCTAAGGCAAAGTTAATGCACCACAGAAAAGCACAACTAATAGAGAGGCAAAAGCAAAAGCAAAAACAAAGACAATGACAAAGGCAAAAATAAAAGCAAAAGCAAAAGCAAAACGAAAGCAACAACAATAAGATCAACAAGAAAAACAAGAACAAGAACAACAACAACAGCAACAACAACAGAAACAACAACAACAAAAACTACTAACGAAGTATCAACAAGCTAAAAACAAAATTTGTGGCGACCCAAAAAAATTTTTTTCTTAAAACATGGTTTTTTTTAAATATTCAAGATTATTTATTTTGATTCAATATTTTCAATTTATTTGATTTAATTAATAATAAGATGACTAACATCATCCAAATCCATCTCAGTAATAAAATTAAGCCTTCGCAATCTCAACTGAATAAATGCATTCAGTGCATTCAGTGCTTTTCGTCTTGTTTGTTGGGACAATGATTTTTTTGCATTGCTTTTAGTGTTTAGGAACGAAAGCAAGACGTGCATTGATTACCGAGAGATGAATGTGAGTATTGACTGTTGTTGTCATTTTTGCTTTAGTGTTGATCAAGTATAACTCTCTCGCTGTTATGAATGAGAGCAAACTGTGAACACTGCAGTAAATCACACTGTGTGTAGGAAAGAATGAGTGCACTCATGCAGGGCTTTACTTCCCATTCAAGGTGATGTTATGAATGTCGTTAATAAATATAAGGAAAAGCAATGGTCCGAGAATGCTGCCTTGGGGTACGCCATAACGACAAATTTCAGAATTACTGGTGTGGTCGCCATTCACCACGAACTGAGGTCTAGCAGTCAGGTAGCTACGCATTAAATTTAGTTCCATGTGACCGAATCCTATATACTGAAGTTTTTGAATAAGAACGTTATGATCGACGCACTCAAACGCTTTTTGTAAGTCGAGCAATCAGCATCGAGATTTCCACAGATGTCATCAACGGCCTGAAGTAATGCTGGCTGCGTTCCAGATCCGCAGCGAAAGCCATACTGGTGCTTGTACAGAAGACCGATTCTGTCAATGTATGATGAGATCTGTTGTTTCATCATCTTCTCCACAACATTGTTAATGATAGGTAAGACTGCAATTGGTCTGTAATTTTTTGCAAATTGTTTGTCGCCTCCTTTAAATATGGGGGAGACTTTTTGCAGCTTCAACTTCTGAAAGTGTGTTTTTGTTCAGAACAGCAAAAAAATATGATTTGCAGAACAAAAAATCTAAAACTCAACTAGTTATCGAGCTATCGATTTTTCAAATGTTTTTTTCTTGCTAAAAGGTCTCTTCAAAAAAATATCTATATCTTCGCCATTATCCAATGGATCGAAAAGATTGACTCGGCATTAGAAACATAATTAAAATATCTTTCAGAAAAAATACAAATAAATTATATTTAAACATTATGTTGAATTTTATAAGCAATTTTATATTATGTTTTCTTATAATTACCAACAAAACCTCTATTTTCTCAAAAATTTGCATTATTAAGGTGATTAAAATATATTTTATTTTAAAAACCTAAAGTTGTAACTCTCATTTTTTAATTAACCTTGTTCGACATGTTAATGCTTGAAATAACAACATTTCGTAAAAGGGAAAGTCATTTTATCATAAAATACTTCCATAAAAAATCATATAAATCTTACATTTTATATGCCAAAAAAAAAAGATAATTTTTTAAACTTTAATAATTTTTGCTCTATAATCCATAGTAATAACGTTTATTTTAAAGAAAATAACAGTTTTATGTAAGAAAATATTTAAACATAATCTTCTATATTATTATTACGCAAGCGCTTTTTTTGTGATGACCATCATATCTATACAGTAAATGCGATTTTCATGAATGAGGTATCAACAGAAAGGAGTTGGTATGCAAATTTGCAATAGGGTATTAATTTTTCTAAAGTATTGTGTATTTAAACAAAAAAAGCAAAACAATATTCTGCAAAGAAAGTAAGTTTTCTATGGGATGCCTAAAAGTATGTGATATTTTTTTCTGAAGATTTTCAAAATCATTCTGTTGTATAATTGAAGCAGTTGAGTAAAGCGAAAAACATTCAAATAAATGTTATATTTATGTAAAATAAAAAAAAATAAATAACTAGCCATTTCAGCCCTTGAAAGGACCTTGACCTAGCTTCTTATGATCAATTGTGTTGTGCGTGTTATTAAGTTTGTACACAATTGACCGAGAAATGGACCTACAGGCTTAACGCCGACTCCGAACGGCGATGAACGGAATGTTCTTATTCTCAAGAAGCTTTACATGGCATTTTTTATTACTCTCTGAGGTTTGCCATTGTCTGCAGAGAGGTGGCGGCCGTACAGAAAAATTATTTTAATTCAAATAATTTTTTGTCGCTGCTGGGGTTCGAACCTGGGTCTCCAAAGTTCGTTGACATAGCGGCCACGCACTTTAACCAACTACGCCACGGACGCTACAATATTTATTTATTTTTATTTATATTTATGTACCAGCCGCAAAAGAGCAAGATCATGCAAAATCGCGATTCCAGTAGCCTTTACTGTCATCGCCGCTAGCTTCGTTGAATGAGGACGTACCTTGCACAGACAATTCAAACTTCCTAGACCTCTTCTTGAGATACATCTGTATCTTAATGGGTCTAATGCATAAAAATGAGATGTTTCTCAGAGATCATTTGTGTGAGATCAATCTCAACAAGTGAGTCATAAGAACATTCTCAGTCTCAGTCTCAAAATTGTATGCATAAAAAGGAGATCAAGCTCATGACAAACAACTCAACATAAGTGAGATCGATCTTAAAGCTTCAGTTGAGCTTTAGTTTATTTAAAGCAAGCTAAAGCAATTAATCGTTAAAATTGCTTCTTAAAATTTCAAAAAAATGTCCGAAAGTGAATCTGGAAGTGAGCAAAACTGTAGTTTATCAAATTATAAAAATAATAAGCTGGCATAATTTCTAATTGATGAGTTAAAAGAAATCAAATTTTACTACAGAAATCTAATCTGCCGGTGCACAAATTAAAAAAAGAAGCACTTGAAAGGTTTCGAATTGTCCTAGAGACTGATGAATTCCTATGTCCTCACCGATTCCATTTTGAAATCTAGAATCAGCCAAAAATCTTAAATATACTCTCATTTTTTCAGAATTTGTTAGAGCTCCACCAAGCGATTCCAATGTTGGCCCTAGGAAATAGTGGCGTTCCTAGGCTTGGTGACACCCAGAGCGGATACTCATGGTGTCACCCCTATAAAAAATTTCTAAATGCAAAAAGAAACCAATGCGATGAGATTAAGTGTTTTTATTACTATCTTTATCTTCTCCGAAAAAAAACAACGTATGACAAACAATAAGAATTTGTAAAAACCAGAACAAAAATATAACATTTTCAGGTGGGTACATTAGGGCGGGTCAAATTTTTTATCGATCAAGCGTATAGCAGAAACGTAATCTATGATGAATTCTGAGAAAACTTCCCCAAGAAACCATAGGACTAAAATCAATCCCAATATCGCGCATATTGAGGTCAAAATTTGTGTATGGATTTCATAGTTTTATATAAAAATACATACTGTAGAATAGTCCAAAAATGACAGCTAATATCATTGATTTTGGGCTTGTTGAAAAGGAAATTTTGCCATCTCTCCGAATCTAAATTTATTTGAAAAATTGCCAAAAATGTAAAAATCATCGTAGAAACGTTTTGATAATTTTTAATTTTACATTTGAATTCTTCATTTTTACTATTTTATTACATTCTTCACATTTTAGTATTTAAAAAGTAAACAAAACTGGAATTAATAACCTCAGCTATACGAGTTCTTTCATACAAAAAATTTATCTCTTGACGATTTGGTTGGAATTTGTTGCGATGGAGAAGTAAGCAATACTGGTACCGTAATGGCATTCTACGAAGGTTCGGAATTGAAAAATTCTAGAAAAATCATTACATTGGTTTGTTTGCTTGCTGCATTTTAATGAACTACCTTTTCGCCACTTGTTTGGTGCATTGAAAAAGTCGACTACAAGCGGACCTAGAACTGCTAGCGGGGATTTTACAAAATTAATTGAAACCTGTGAACGTTACAGGTAGTTTTATACTAATTTTAAAATAATTGGACTTTATTTTAAGTCAACCCACTTTTTGTTATAGATTGTATTTGATTTTCAACCCATTTTGTTTGGAAATATACCTCTACCGTTAAATACTAAAGACTACAGATGTGAAGTATCTGTATCGACTAACAAGGGCGTAGGCAGGATGAAAATTAGGGGGGGCGCACAAGACCTTATAAATTTCTTTTTACCATATCTTTATCATATCTTTTTACCACATCTAGCTTCAAAGAAAAAGGAAAAACCACATATTAAAAAGGAATTACATATAGAAACTTCTTTCAAAGCCATCGATTAAACATAAAATCTCAGGCAACTGCCCACTAGGGCGTATCGAAAAATTTAGATCGTATTCTAAGAGGTCTCAAAAGTTGCATGGGGTTGTCAAGATAACCAAAAAAAAATTTTAACGAAAAGAAAGGATGTCTTCCTGCCCCGCAAGGATAAAGTTTTTTTTTGAGGAAAACAGTAAAAAATAACGACCTTAAAATGCTTTGACTTTTATAAAAAAAATACCACCAAAATTTAGACTATTGGGTAATAATCAAAAGTTCTGTGCTATCTCGATTACAACTTTAGCTTCGAATATCCTTCACACAGGACACTGTGGATAAAAATCGTGAGTGGCGTCGTGTTTACCAATATATTGTTAGTTTAAGCCTATACCTACTTTTGTTTTAAGACATACGCAGTTTTTTTTATAAAAGTCAAAGCATTTTAAGGTCGATATTTTTTACTTTTTTCCTCAAAAAACAACTTTGTCCTTGCGGGACAGGAAGACATCCTTTTTTTCCCTAAAATTTTTTTTGGGTGATCTTGACAACCCCATGCCACTTTTGAGACCTCTTAGAATGTGAAATTCGAAAAAAAATTGTAATTCGATACGCCCTACTGCCCACCCTTCCCTCTAATCAAAATTAATTTTGATTGCTCAGACTATGTTGATTTGATAAACATAGATGATGACAGCATTTAATCCGAACCTCCATTCACAAACATTTCATAAGAGCACATGCTAAGTTATCTAGAGTTTGAAGATCCGCCGCTGCCAGACCCACAAATTCCATCGCATATTCAGGGAACTGAGCGATTTGTTCAGTTATGCGCACCTTACACGGTCAATCATTTGACGTCAAGCATGTGTACGTGTGGATTGATGCTATCCCTTACACACATCATGTACTGAACACATTGACGACGACAGCGACGACAAGCTGTCAAATTAGGAATAGTTCTAAATCGACGACACGACATTGCGACATTAGACCATGGTATAATAATACATGGTAGCATTGACAGTTGCTTGGGAAATCATATACTGTCAAAAAATATACTCAAAAAGAGAGCGTTCACAATCCGCCATTGAAAACACAAGCAATGTTGAAAAAGTTGAAGTGAAAAAAAACAACAACCACAGCAGCTGCTGATGTATTTCCACAAAAAGCTGTTTTTGACAATTTATATTTTCCTGTTGAAGAGAAAATAAGCAGTTGTCAATGCTACCATGTATTATTATACCATGACATTAGACCAAATTCTCTCCATAAGAAATGCATGTAAAAAAATTTGACAGATGTCGTAATGTCGTTGCTGTCGTCAATGTGTTCAGTGCATCAAGCATAGCGTCAAATTTTCATTCTTCATAATTGTTCGTGAAATACAGACGTGCCATGAGTGACACACACGATTGCATCGCATATATTGCAATAGCAAATGCTATTAAAAAACATAAAAATAAAAAGAACAGAGTTTGGATGAAAGAGTGGTTCAAAAAAAGAAATGTATTTTCAAACAAAAATCTCTTAAAAGAGTTAAAAATTTCTGCACCGGGTGATTTCAAAAATTTTATGAGAATGGATAACGCCACTTATCAGGAACTGTTAAATTTAGTTTCGCCCTTAATTAGGAAAAAAAGACACCTTAATGCGTGACGCTATAACTCCAGATCAACGATTATCGACTGCACTTCAATATCTCGCAACTGGAAATTCGTTCGAGGAGATGAAATTTTCCACCGCAATATCACCTATCACCATAAGCCAAATTGTCATAGAAGCCTGTGAAGCCATAATAAGTAGCTTAGCAGAATATATAAAAGTAAGTAGTATTTATTTCAATTAAAAAAAATATGAATTAAAATTTAGAGGTTAGATAAGCCAAAGTGTTCCATTATTCTTAATTCAAAATAGTTTCGTCGATCTCAAACTTGCACGCGTTGTTCTTAAACTTATATAACTTAGTTAATTACTTTATTTTATTTTGCGAATTACTAGTGTTTCCTATTAAACCTTTATTTCAAAATCCAATCAGCAACACAAGCTACACAAAACAAAGTTTCCTGCATCACACGCTATCTGCACTGGGATTGAGTGGTGCTCTTCCACAGGGAGTGTTATTATTAACAACAATCTTCATGGTTTCAATAGATAGCAGTAACATAAGCAGTCGATAATGAGATAACAACAAAAGATGCAATGCAGAATCTTCACAGCCATACGTTAGCCATGTTTGATAAGAATCATTCTTCCTTACATTGAGCTTGAGCAGTGCTGGAAAACCCTGTTTTTTTTATTACCCATTGGGTTTGACTTATTTTTTTAACTTTAACATAAAAATCATCAATAAAAATACTGATAAAATTCATAACTATGCATAAATGAAGTTGTATTTCTCTTTCTCTCTTCCTCATTCTTTTGACTACTTGCCTTTATAGAATTCTAGGGATAAAATAGAATTTCTTTGGATCCAGCTTATCTCTTATAAGATTAAACACAAAATAAGTTGAGAACATGGAATAAAAAACAAGCATTTAATAAAAAAACCTGAGTGTAGAAAATACACCAGCCCTGAGATTGAGTAAAATTCAAAATAATAATAATGAATTTTTATTATTGAATATGAAAAATTTACGATATTTTATAACAACAAAACACCAACAACAAAAGATGCAAATCAGAAAGATTTTTGTAAAAGAATCGTGTTTTTTGCCGAAGATTTTTTTCACATTGGCGACCATGTTAATAGCAAAATTGCCCCATTTGAGGATTAGAAAACTTGCAAGTGATTCAGGAGATGCCAATGTACAGTAGCTCACAGCTTATTTTATGCAGTGCATACTTTCTGCTTCAAGGCTCTATAACAACCAAACTAACAGGAATATAAAAAACTAGTAAGATATGATCTTCGACTGGGCCGAAGTAAAATACCCCCACAGCCAAACCAAAGTATATTCAAAGCCTTAAGCAGCCAATAAAATTTTTATCTGTAAAAAATGATATAAGTATCTGATATAATATATAAAAGTAAGTAGTATTTATTTCAATAAAAAAATATCAATTAACATTTCAAGGTACTTTAATATACATCAAAAACAAAAGTTAAAACAATTCAACATGTAAACAAAAATAAAAGTAAAAGAAAAGAAAAATAAATTATAAGCGGTATTCACAATTTGGAGTTTTGGAGTATTTTTAGTAAATTAAAAAGAATTTGCTACAGACTGTGAGCGCTCTTCGGCCCAGTTTTTAAGCGGGTTTCAACTCTAGTCAAATTAAACCGAGCTTAAATCACCAAAATTGGACGTTTAAACTCGGTTTTACTAGATGTTTTAGCATTCGTTGAAGTTAAATTGAAAATTATCATACGATGTGTTTTTTCTTTGCTTAAACCGAGTTTAAATGTCCAATTTTAGTGAGTTAAGCTCCGTTTAATTTGACTCAAGTTGAAACTTGCACTGAAAAACTGACCCTTATAGTTTTGCTTGTTAGCAGTGCTGCTATTGAACGTCAAATACACAAATACTATGCAAAATTTAGAATAGACCCAGCAAACATTTTGAGTCCGATATGAGTCCGATTAGAGTCCTAATTCTGAGTGTGAGCGCTCATTATGAGCTCATTTAAGAGTCCGATATGAGTGTGTTTCTGTTCTAGAGGTGGTCGTCATATATGAGTCCGATTTCATATACCGTATGAGCCTCTTTTATGAGTCACATATGACTCATATTTTAGAGATATCCAGCAAACATTTTGAGTCCGATATGAGTCCGATTAGAGTCCAAATTCTGAGTGTGAACGCTCATTACGAGCTCATTTAAGAGTCCGATATGAGTGTGTTTCTGTTCTAGAGGTGGTCGTCATATATGAGTCCGATTTCATATACAGTATGAGCCTCTTTTATGAGTCACATATGACTCATATTTCAGAGGTAATAAGAATAAGAAAAACTTTTTTTTATTTTTTAATTACATATGTATGTATTATTTTTTTTTGTTTCTTCTCTTTTTGAAAGCAATTAAAAGCACAAAAATAATTTTTAATTCTATAAAATAAAAAAATTTAATAAAATTCAGTTCGTGTTCTCTTCAAACAAAAAACATACAAAAATTAGAAAATTTTATAAAAATTTTCCTTTTTTTTGTTTAAAAAAAATACCTTAAAAACAAATTAAATATTGGGGTTTTAACTTTTTTTTTAGTAGTAATTCATAATAAAAAAAAAAATATAAAAATTCAGTTCTTGTTCTCTTGATAACAAAAAATATAAACAAATTAAAATTTTGTTTAAAAATATTACTTTTTTTTAAAAAATACCTTAAAAACTAATTAAATATTGGGGTTTTGAGTTTTCTTTTTGTGATATTTGACACGGTCTCGAGCTGTTTGGAACCACTTTAATGAAATTTTCTTAAACTCCAGCTCATTGTTAAATTTTCGGGAAAAGGCTTCTGTAACAATAGTACAAAGTGAATGAAGAGCACCAAGCAGCATTTTAAAAAACTTACCCTTAAATGCACCTGTTATGGCCATATTTTTCAGGGAGATTTTTCCTTCAACGTTTATCCAAGATATTTCACAGGCCAACTCGTCGGTGACCATGCGCTTCCAAATATTTCGTACAAATTTTGCAGGGTCGGGAATTCCAATTAAATACACTTCATTTTCCTGAAAAAAACACAAGGATTGATTTTAAATACAAAAACTTAATTAATTAAAACTTAATTAATTTTTCTTACAATAATTTTAAATTTTTCAGCATTATTTTTGACTTCTTCTTCAAAAAGTAAAAAATCTTCTTTCTGGCTGAATGCAGCTCTCGGTAGTGCCGATGGTCTTTCAACTGCTCCGATAGTCTTCTCAGTAATTATTCGCTTTATGGTAATTATTTCTGTTAATAATTTAGTTTGTGTTGTAGCATGTGCATCATTGTATTCAATCAGTTTTCGTCTCAAATCTAAAGTATAAGGCAAAGAACTATGAATTTTTCAGTATTCACCCCATTGTTTGAAATTATTACTTACATCGGTTGTCTTCTTTCAGGCACTTCATTTCCTTAAGGCATTTCTCTAATATCTTTTCCATATTAGAAGTATTTTCTACAATAAAAGATATATGCACATAGTAGACATTAAAATGATAAAATTTGTATGAAGTAAGAACTTGCCTGAGATTGTCGAAGTTGTGTTTAGTAATGTATTTGACGGTGTCTGGTTGGTTATATCGTCATATTGTGTTAATAACTCAAAGTCATTACCATTTTGATTTACACCAGGGTTAAAATTATAAAGTCTTTGTGTCATTTTGCTTTAGTGTAAAGTGTGCAATAGGGGTGCGAAAACATAAAATGGAATGAAACAGCTTTGTAATAACAGACATTTTTCTTTCAGCTGAGAATAATTGTGAATTGTGGTTGTCAAATTCAAAGATAGAGACTCAGAACATTTTATATTGAAAATGCTTGATTTAAGTGGTGTTTCAAAATAATCTTTCAAATCAATTACTTCATTAGAATAACAAATTTTTTTACCCTCCTGTATTACCAATGATTGAATTTTAAAGATTTTGTTTTCGACGATGTAAAATTGTTCTGACCAAAATATTTCTACATTACTAACGGCCACTTCTTTCCTATCAGCATTGTATATCAATAAGCTGTGCTCAACAAGACGATTATATATTTGAGTCGCTACATTATTTCCTTTCCTAACCATTTTCTTCACTTTATATAAATGATTTTCAAATTTGAAAGCACCAAACGTGTCTAGGTTTTCACGGAAATACAAGACTTCATCGGGCAAGTGTAAAAGACAGTGAAAATTAAATTTGACCATTGTGGTACCATACAGATCCGGAATTTCATTTACAAAATCAGTGATAAGCTCCCTAGCGTACATATTGTTAGATAAGCAATATGTCGTATGTAGCAAAATTCGTACTGCGATGCTCAACTTTAAAAAATGATTATAATAATGCTTAGGTAATACACCTTTCAAAATAATCGGACCGGTGTATAGCAAAAATTGCCGAAACTCTACAGCTTTCCATCTGTCAAGGTCCAGAAACGTTCTAGGCTTTCTTGAAAACTCCCTTGGAATATTTGATTTCAAAGACAGTAAACGTTCTTCCAATATGCCGATATTTTCCTTTGACAATGAATAGTCTTTACGCCTAGCCTTTATCCATGAGCTTATTAAAGTTTTAACTACACCCAAGCAAATTATGTGCATATAGTCATATGCAAACTGATTAACAATATCAATAGGTAATTGTTCAACAACTAATTCAGTTGTAATATTATGATGGTTTTCATCACATCTATTTCGAAATTGTTCATCAGTCCTTATATTACTATCCCGCAGCTTATAAGTGATTCTTCTTTCAATATAATCCCCGCGTTGTTTGCATTTTATGCAACTAAAGTACCCGCTATGGTTCTTAACTCCTAAGACATAAGATCTTGCGGGAGCGTCACAAATGAAAGCCCTTATTTTTATTTCATAACGATTTTCTTGATACGTAAGTCCCTCAGTTACTAGTTCCAAAAGTTCTTGTATGAAAACTTTTAGATATTCATTAACATTATCAGGTTTTTTAAGACCGACGTAGGTACCAACCATTAAAACTTCTGCTGTACTATGAACATTTATTAAAATTGGCCATGCTTGTAATCGAGAGCTCTTGGCAAGAGGTAAACCATCTATATTGATATTAAGAGAAATAGTTTTTTTTTCAAATAAGTTCTTCTCTAGAAAGTCTGTGAGACAATCGCGTACGCCATAGTGCATATATTCACCTTCTCCCATTTTTCTAGTAACTACTTCTTTAGGGGTTCTTTTCAAAGTTCTAGCGTCAGAAGGTAAATCATGAATCTGAAGCCTTAAAATTTTTAATAAATCATTCAAAGCACTAGTTGTTATGTTGTGCTCTACAGACCAGCGTGCTAAATTTTCTCTAACACTCGTATTACGACTATTTATGTTAACTTTATTAACATTAACATCACCAAATTTATTAATATTAACATTTTCCTCAAAATTCAATTGTGATGCTTCATGCTGAAAAGAGTTTTCAGTTGACTCGACGGATAATGACGAGTCTGCCACAACATTATCCCTATCGCCAACATATTTCCGTTTTAATGAGTTGATCACCACTATTGCTTCCCTACGGTTGCGTCTTCGTGACATTAAAAAGAAATTTTAAACCTTTAAGATTCTTTTTATTAAGAATATTTAATTATTTTTTATTCACAAACCACAATAAAGAACTTAAATCTTGAATTTGTTTATTTTTTATTGTTAACAATTGCTCTTTCTATTATTTATTTATTTATTTATTTATTTATTTATTTAAAATATTTCAATCCTAATGCTAAAAGATACAAAATTATCCTATACATGTATAACATGAAGCAATAGTCATTAAAAAATAAATCAGTCACAATTTCATATTTATACTATTATCACATTTAATAACATACATTTTCAAAATTAAGGATTATCTAATATATTTATAATAAAAGAGAAAGTACAAAAATTAAACAAATTTGGAAAAATATATCTAATTTTAATTTTAATTTGTGGTTGCTTTGAAATGTATCAAAAGATTGTTTTTAAATTTGAGTGCGTTACGGGTATTTGTTAAGGAATTAGGAAGTGAATTCCATAGACGCGTAGTGTGAACAAAGAACTGCCGTTCAGACATTAGACAATTGTGACGAAACTGAACAATATTCTTACAACGACTTGAACGTAAGAAGCGAATCTGATCAAATAAGTACGCAGGCTCTTCAGTATATACTATCTTATGCATTAGAATCAATGATCGATAATTCAGCAGACATTCAAGGGAGATACCACAAATCCGCTGTGAGTATACAGAAACACTATCATAACGTTTAAGACCAAACACATATCTAGTAATATTGTTAAAAAGAACATTCATTTTACGCATACAAACACTATCGACCTTTGAAAATAGTTCACAGCCATATAACAATTTGGGAAGAAGGTAGGTCTTAGAAAGAAGCAGTCTAATTTTTTTAGGCGTATAGTGCTGTGTAGCCCACAAACAACGCATCATTCCATACACTTTTCCAACAGTAAGATTAACGTGGTCATTAAAAGACAATCTATTATTAAACACTATTCCTAAATTTGTTACTTTATCAACTAATTCTATTTCCGCGTCATTAATATACAAACTCACGTCACTACAATTCACTGGTTTTCTACTTATCACAAGACATTTAGATTTAGTCGGGTTAAGGCTTAAACTATTATCATTGGCCCATTTGCTTATTGTATTTAGTTCACCATTGAGGTCAATTACGCATTGCCTTATTGCATGCTTATCACAGTTTTTATATATCTGAACATCGTCAGCATACATATGCGAGTTACAACTTCTAATAACACTGTGAAGGTCATTAATATATAAAGTAAAAAGCAGCGGGCCTAAGACAGAGCCTTGAGGAACGCCTTTAAAGAGTTTTATAAATTCAGAAAGTCTGTTGTCCAAAAAAACCGCCTGAAGTCTGTCTTGCAGGTAAGATCCAATAAGTTTTATGGCTGAGTTTGAAAATTTGAAATAGAGACGAAGTTTTTTTAGTAGTTTATCGTGATTAACGTTGTCAAATGCTTTGGAAAAGTCAAGAAGCAACAAGAATATAATTTCATTTCTGTCAAGTGATTTGCGTAAGTCCTCACAAACACTAATGAGAGCAGTAGTACAGCTGCGTTTCGGCATAAACCCAGATTGTTTCTCAGTAAGTAACTTTTGTTGTGACAAAAAAAGAGAGATTTGAGAACTCATAATCTTTTCCAAAGCCTTTGACAGCACAGACAAAATTGCAATAGGCCTGTATTCTGTGTCTGATTTTGGAATTGGTATGACTTTGACTTTTTTCCACGAATTAGGGAATACAGAAGTTGTTAAAACTGAATTAAATATGTGTGTAATATGTGGTAGAATAATGTACAAAAGTTTTTTTAGGAAATGAGGGTTTAAATTGTCTAGACCTGTCGAGTTTGATTTAATAGACAAAATTGATTTAAAAACCTCGTCACTGTAGATATTTTTAAAAGTAAATTTATTATCGTCAGTTAGACTATCATAACAATTACTTAGGGAACTATTATCAATCACAGCACTGGAATACATTACATTGTTAATTATCATATCACAATTCTGAGAGCTTGTAGCTTGACTAGAGAGATTATCACAGTTAGAAGTGCATGCAAATTTTTTATTAAGTTCATCTATGTTTTCTATATGAATTTTATGCATGTCTTTACCTCCTATCCCAATATTTCTTATTTGTTTCCAAGTTTGCTTACCATTCATTGCAAAGTTAAATTTATCTCCATAATACTTCATTTTAGCAAGCCGAATCATCTTTGCTACCTTATTTTTGCTTAATTTGAATTTCTTAAAATCGTCTGGTAACCTGTACCGTTTCCATCGACTGTATAACTGATTTCTTTCAAATATTGTTTGTCTTATTTCCACAGAAAACCATGGATTCCTTCTATTTTTTATCTTCACTGTTTTGAATGGTACAAAACATTCAAAAAGCTCATTCAAACAATTTTGTAAGAAATCGATTTTATCATCAACGGAAGGCATGAAATAAATTTGATCCCAGTCTATTAAGTTAGCAGAGGAATAAAGCAAATCACTATTAATGTTTTTAAAATCTCTAAAAGTATATGAATTTACAGCATCACTGCAATTAAATTTATAAGTCAAAATTATTAGGTCATGTCTAGAGAAACTTGGTGCCGATATTTGTTCAAATAACAAAACATGATGCTTTTGAGAAACAAAAAATAAGTCAAGTAGTGTACTAGTAGTATTGCTAAAATGCGTAGGGTTTTGGTAATTTACAATGTGCATTCCGAAAGATAGCATGTCATTGAGAACTGTTTTTTCAATTAAAATATTACTGTTGAAATCTCCTGATATAATAATGTCAGAAAACAAAGGAGATACGTGTTTGAATTTGTCATAAAAAGGATCAAGGCTTATATTCTTGTATGGACGATAAACACATCCAATTAGCATATTTTGACTACCATTTTCTACACAGATTAGCAAAAATTCGATAATATCACCGTTATTTGACTTGCACACAATTTTACACTTAAAACTTTCACGAACATAAATTGCTACTCCACCACCATGCTTAGTTCTGTCACTTCTAAACAATTTAAAGCCATTCACAGAAAACATATCATTATTCAATTCAGGGACAAACCAAGTCTCAGACACACATATAATATCAACCAAAGACCCGTCAAAAATATCTCTAAATTCATCGATTTTATTTTTCAAACTCTGCGCATTTAAATGGCAGACTCGCAAACCATTTCTTTGCTTCGAGATTATCTGTATTAAGCAACGAGTGCTGTCTATGGAACCACTATTATCATCATTCACCGTATTCATATATGTTTGAATTGTTTAATATAAAAATGTAACGCACAACAACCAGACATACTTTCAAATCAACCACAACATATCCAAAAATAGTTAATATTAAAGGTTTTTTAAAGATACAAAAATAAACATTAACATAATTATTACAGCAAATAAAACGATCCAATATTATGAGGTAACAAAAAAAAACATTATTATGAATCACCCTGTTGTTCAAAGCCTCGAAACCCAGAGTGATCAGCATTGGAGTAATTTTGATTAAGTGTTTCGGTTAGTTGGTCAATGCAGAGAACACATGTAGCATTACCACCTTGATGTTTTTTAACAAAGACCATGCCTCGCCGCGTGTAGACGGACCACAACTGCTTTTGCCTTTTTAATCGAACAGCTGACTTAAGAATGTTGTGATTTGTTTTTGTTAATTGTTCGTTAAAGTAAATTGCTTTGTCCGATGAAATACCCATAAGACCAAGACGCAGCGGCTCTCTTGTTTTACGTTGATAATCAGCGATATCATATAAAAACTTGTTTTTGCTTTGTGGAGTGCTAAGTTTAAAAATGATGGGTGCGTCGGTGTTCGTCGCAAAGTTCGGATTATTTCTAAGCCTTTTTACATCAATAATGCTAGGCGCGGGGATTTTAAGGGACTGACAAAAGGTGTCCATATAGCTTCTCAGGTTTTCATTTTCTGTGCGGGGGACACCATGCACACGAAGCTCAGCAGCCACGGTAGCATTCTCTTGTTTCAAAAACTTATTTTTCAATGATGTAATCTCCTTGTTGAGCGTGTTGACGCTGGCTGTATGCAAGTGTTCAAGATCGTCAATCCTCTGTTGCATCTCAGCCAGCTGGTCGTTAATATAAGACTTGATCTGCTCAACGGATTTATTTACTTCAGCAACAATAATAGTATTGATTTGACTAACAACAGCATTATTAACTGAAGCAGTAATTTTATTCGTCAGTTGTTTAGTCAGATCACCCAATTTCTTATCCAGCTTCTGGTCAATCGATGAAGTACGCGGAGAGTAGCTATCAATTGCAGTCGCATTTTTAGCGCGTGTTGTTGGGGGTGTCATTTTAGTTTGTTAGTGTTGTTTTTGTTGCAATACAGTTTTTAATTTTTTTTTTTTTTTTTGTTTTTTTTTTTTTTTTTTTTTTTTTTTTTTTGTTATTTAATTCGTATGTATTGTTGTTGATATTTTTCACTCAATTATGTTTCCAGAGTAATTAAAAGTTTTGCACAAGTTTGGTACAAGATATTATTGTCAGATTACACTTCTTTATTTCGAATGTACCTCTACAAGATTTCAATGTTTTTCATTGACTATTTATATTAAATTACTGATTTAGAAAAATTTGCAAATAACACACTATAAAATAAGCAACCTATCGCAAGGGTTGCCACTTGATTTTCTTTTATTGCTTTCTACTATTGCTTTATTAATTGCTTACACTTCAACAGTTGCACTTCGACTGAATATTTTTTCGTCCTTGAACGCAGATGTTCTTTGGTCGTGAAATTCCTTGAAACGCAAGTAACGGTATTTCCAGACCTCTGCGACTGTGTACTGCGCTTATTCGCATCCCCGAATTGTTGTTGGTTGTTGAATGGCATTTTGGTGTTGAATGGCTAGCGGGTGTGGGTAAGAAACTGGGAAAATTATTACGAAACATGAAGCAAGAAATACAAATGACGCAGTCGCGTCGTCTTGATTTGTTTGTGTGTTGTACAAATTACATGGGAAATTGATTTGATAAATAAGAAATTTCTGAGCCTCATAATGCCGTCATATTTCACATTCATATTGGACTCATATCGGACTCATAATTTTGAGCCTCATAGTTCCGTCATATTTCACACTCATATCGGACTCAATTCGGACTCATAATTCTGAGCCTCATAATTCCGTCATATTTCACACTCATATCGGACTCATAATTATGAGCCCTCCGAAAATGTTTGCTGGGGAGTTACACAATTTTAAATGTAGTATTTATAGTATTTGGAAAATATCCATGTTTTGTTTTTGTAATACTGTCAAATTTACTACAAATATCAAAGCTATCAGAATACAAGACCATAAACTACAGATCGTGAATACCGCTATAGTTTTTCTATGTAAAAGTAGAAAAATAAGTTGCTGTGCTTATTTCGTTTTCCGGCTGATTTTCCCACTGATTTTCCCACTGATTTTCTTCATATAAGTCATGCGGCTTTTGTGATGTTGTGGGTTTATTTATTTGAGGAACTGCAGGAACATATTGGTATACTCTTTGGCTTGTTGATACCGGATATGCGTTAATGGGACGCAATATTCCAGTCGCAAGATTTTTTTTTTGTCTGAATATTGTGTCGCTGGAATCGATGGAATCTGGTGATGAGTAATACTCATTTGATTGTGTTAAGTGTTGAATTCGTGTAGATGATGGGCATGTTGAATTAATTTGAACTGAATTTCTGGTTGAATTTCCTAAAACGCCTTAATGTTAGTCAGTTCTTCTTTTATTAGCTTCATTTTATATTGTAAACTAGATATTAGTTCGTGTCTATATTTTGTGTCAGTTTTCATGAATTTTTCTATAGCGTTTGTAACGTGAGTTATGTTGTTAAGTATGTCGCTTATAAGTTTGTTTATTATGATCTGGTTGTTATTGTTAGTGAGAACGTTGTTTATTTTTTCTTGAATTGTAACGAAGTCTTCGTGATCAGGTGTCCCTGCAACCCACTTCCTCTTAGTAACTTTATGCTTAAGGTGTGCTAGCATTTCCTCGATTTGTGATAATTCATGACGGAGGTAGGGATATAGGGGCTGGTCTCTTGGAATGTCTTTTTCAAATGCTGCAGTTAGTTCATGTACAATGTCGTATTGTTTGATGTTGATGTCGTGGATAATCTTAAAATTTCCTGTTTTAATTTTCGCTCGTCCATAGTGGACAGCTACTACTTGTGAGTTAGTATAGTCAAGAATTTGCATTTCGCATCCTACAAGGATTAAAGATGACCTGCAAATAGAAATTAATTTCGTATATTACTTTTATGTATAACTTTGCCCGATTCGGTTGTAATGGTGGTGTTTTTATTTTCCTTAACTATTTCCTGATTATAGCGTTCAGTAAGCTTGGATCCTAGTCTTTTATTGTGTCTGACAAAAACTATTTCGCCTATTTCATAATTCTTTAGAGGTTTACGTTTTTTATTGTGGTACTTTGCATCTTTTTCCTGTTTTCTTTTGAGTTTTTCAATGTTGTCTAGTCTGATTCTTTCGAAGTCATCGGGACTTACCCTGGGTGATCGCCCTAGGAGAAGTTCCACAGGTTTCTTTCCAGTAACGGAATGAATCGTACAATTATACTCGTGAGTGGCTCTATCCAAAAGTTCGTTGAATGGTCGTGAGTTATTTTCAGCTATTAGGCATCTCATTATTTCAGCGAGAGTGGAATGAAACCTCTCTATCTGGCCATTTACTTCACTTTTGTATGATGGAGTTTTGTGAATTTGGATGTTTAATTCTTCCATCATAGTAGCCATGGATGCGGAACTTAAGGATTTTTCATTGTCAATTACGACAATTTCTGGCACAGAAAAGAAGAATAGTACGTCCCTCAACGGTGTTCTTATGTCTTCGATAGAGCGTGTTTGAATTGGGATGGTTTTTGCATATTTTGTGAGTTTATCTATGGCTGTTAGGACTAGATTTTTCTCAGTAGAGAAAATATCAATGTGGACTATGTGGCCTGGGTATTTAGGAAGAGGTGTTGGTTTTAGAATGGGTTTGTTGGGGTGTCGGTCATATTTGTGCAGTTTACAAAGTGAACAATTATTCGCAAGGGATTTGATATTTGATGACATTCGCGGAAAATAAAAATTTTCTAATAATTGCAATCTGCTCTCTTCTGGATTTCTGTGAGCTCGTCGATGGATAGTCAGTATTTTTTCCTCTTGTTCTGTCTCGTTCGTAATATCTTCTACTAAGACTTGAGTTCGCCTTATTTTGTAACTACGAAAATGTATCGGATATACCTCTTGAACTATCCCCATTATCGCTTCTTCGGCGTATAGTCCATTAACGGTTTTTGGATTTAAATACCTTCTAAATATGTCAATGATATCGGTATGTGTGTAGTGTGGCTTCATAAAAATGTGTTTATTGTAGCTATCGAATGGGTTCTGCATTTGGTATGAATTTTCGTCGCCTAATTTTAATATAATCTGGTTTCGAAATACGTTTAATGGGGTTTCTACACCGCATATTAAATCTTCAGCAGAGCTATCATGACTATGCTGCGTTGCAGTCATAGAATTAATTTGAATTGTTCTAGGTGTTCTAGAAAGCGTGTCAGCAACCACATTTGTTCGGCCAGGCTTATATCGAAGTTCGTGGTTATACTCCTCAAGTATAGCCTTCCATCTTTTCATTTTAGCGTTTGTGTTCTTGTTGCTGAGGGCATGTGTCAGTGGTTGGTGGTCTGTGTAAATAACTACTTTTCTGGAACCGTAAAGGAAGTTACGCAGTGAGTTGAGTGCCCAAATTATTAATAGCATCTCCTTCTCATTGGTAGCGTAATTTCCTCGGTTTGACTTAGTGTTCTTGAGAGGAAAGTTATTGGTTTCTGGTCTTGAGAAAGGACTGCACCGATTGCGTGATCGGATGCGTTAGTAGTAAGCTCGAACGGTTTATTGAAATTGGGGTGCACGAGAAGAACTTCTTCAAAAACGAGAGCACTTTTTAATTTTTTAAATGCATCTAGAGCTTCTTGGTTGAGTGAAATTACTTTATGTTTAGATTGAATTTCTGACACTCGTTCATCTTCCACCTCTTAAAAGGGATGTCAGGGGTTTCGCAAGCTTAGCGTAGTCCTTCACGAACTTACGGTAGTATCCTGACATACCGAGGAAAGATCTTAATTCTTTGAGTGTCGTAGGAGGTGGTAAGTTTACAATGGCTTTTACCTTATTGGGATTGGTCTTAATCCCATCTGGTGAAACTATAAGCCCTAAGAATTCTATCTCGCTTTGCAAAAAGCGGCATTTATCTATTTGTATTGTCATGTTTGCCTTTTCCAATGTTTTAAATACAATCTCTAAATTTCGAAAATGTTCGTCTTCGTCACGACCAAAAATTACTATGTCGTCTATGTAGACATAGCACCGTGTACCGATATGCTCCCTTAGGATGTCATTCAGTGCCCTCTGAAAAATTGAGGGTGCATTTTTTAATCCGAACGGTAGTCGAGTAAATTCGTATTTACCGTGATTAACTGAAAATGCAGTCTTTTCGATATCTTTTTCCTTTAGGGGTATCTGATGGAACCCGCTCTTTAGATCCGCTATTGTAAAATATTTATTTCTGCCTAAGTTTGACAAGAAGACCTCACTTATTTCCGGAATAGGGTACCTGTCGGGAATTGTAACTAGATTTAATTTTCGGTAATCCACGACCATTCGATATTTCTTCTCTCCCGATGAATCAGGTTTTTTCGGAACGATCCATACAGGCGCATTATAGGGAGATTTGGATGGGCGTATAATTCCGTCTTCGAGCAAGGCTTTTAGTTGCGTTTCGACTTCTCGTTTCAATGCGAAGGGATAGGGATATGATTTCGAATAAACTGGGCTATCAGAGGTAGTGCGAATTTCACCTTTGACCGTTGTCGTATAGGTCAGCTTTTCGTTTGGCTCCGAGAAAAGATTTGGGCATTTTGCAATTATATTATGGAGTCTTTTTGTTTGTTCTTTGGTCAGATGGTCCGTTCGTATGTCAATCGAGTTTACTGTTTCAGATAAATGCTGTTTTTTAGTTTTTTTTAGTGGCGATGTTAGCACACTTTTTTTCCAATGATCAAATCACCTTTTTATGGATTTATTACCACTTTATGATCTTTAGTGTTTTTTCGCTTAAAATTCTTTTTCTAATCTCAAAGAATTTTAGAACACTCGCGCATGCCCCACGTTGGGCGCCAGTTAACGAATTTTAGTTTTATTTTATTAAAAAAAATATTTTTCGGACTTAATGTCCGATTTTATTCGTATCCATTTTAAAACTAAACTTAACAATTGTAGTTAACTTATACACTCTTTCTCTTCTAGAATAAGAACGATTTTAGTGTAAAGGCTCGATTATGCAATCGTAAAAGTACGCAACGTAACGTGGCGTAGAGTTCTGTCTGGAATAGAATCCATCGCTGCGCTAGGTTACGTTACGATTTCACTAACCACTTACACGTATTTTTCATAGGATAAAACTCTACGCCACGTTACGTTGCGTTGGTTTATGGCTGAATTACAATACTGCATTAGGTCGGTCGGCCTTTGACAGCTAGACTAGAAACAATGGGTTCTTATGAAGCAACACAAAATATGACTTCATGCATTGCGTCGACCTCATTCCGTAAAAATGAATTTTAGCGGAATTACAATGCGGCAGTGTCAGCGTCAGTAGCAGTATCAGTGGCAGTGACAGTGAACAGCTGTTTCGTATTTTACTGCCTGCAAATTACAATGCAGCAGTGGCAGTATCAGCGGCAGCAGCAGTGTATTTTTAATTTTCCTTT
The DNA here is from genome assembly GCA_943735915.1 of Pherbina coryleti. Classification (NCBI taxonomy): domain Eukaryota; kingdom Metazoa; phylum Arthropoda; class Insecta; order Diptera; family Sciomyzidae; genus Pherbina; species Pherbina coryleti. The sequence continues at coordinate 9,686,481 of OX030953.1, read as the reverse complement.
GTCTTTTTATTATTCGAATGTTGCCTCCCTGAATTTTATCGTTCGCTTGCTTGGTAGCACTGTGGCAGTGGCAGTGAATTTAGAAATTGGGCTAACATCGGCAGTACTGATTACTGCCGCTGCTGTAATGTAAATGCTACCATTCAACAACATTATTCCTAAAATAACAGCTGATCACCAAAAATAATAGAAATCAGATTACGCCATCAGAGGCAGAAAAAGTTGCACCGTTCTGCGCAAGACGTTAGGTCTTTTGTGACGTAGATAGGAAAAGTCACTTTCTCTGTTCTTCTCACTGATTTTCTGTTTGTGCAAGAAAAGACGAAATATAGTGCGAAATAGTTCTGTGCTATTTTTTTTTCAGCTACAGTTGTTTTTTTATGTTTTGTTCAGTGAAAAACAGCTGATTTTGACAATGGGTCGATCGTGACGTAGGCAGACATGCGCATGGCATAATTTTGTATTTATTATTTTAAGCTGATCACTTCCACTGCCGCATTGTAATTCCGCTATTGGAGGGGGTGACGTACGATCAATGCTATGAGTAGAGACCAAAGAACTAAGGCAGCGCTCATAGTGAAGCATATGAGCGTTTCGTTGCTGTGCTGTGAGCGAAGCGTTTTGGTTGCGAAGAAACTGTTTACATGTTTGCTTATGAGGGTGCGCATAGTGAAGCATATGACCGAAGCGTTTCGTTGCGTTTCAAAGATGTTATCACAAGCTTTTCGCAAGCAAACGCATCGCACCACTTTTGCGAGCGTTTGCTTGCGAATATACGTGTATTTTGTTCTTGTTTATTTCTTATTTTGTTATGTTGCTTTATTGAAGCAAGATAAAACAAACACGATTATGCATTTTATTAAGCTGACTTCCTTGAAGGAAAATTTGTTTTGTTATGTTGTGCTTCTAGTTAAATTGGTTGAATTGAACTTATTAATAATTTTTGAGTGGAAGGAATATGGAAAAATGTTCGTTCATCATTGTGCAGATAGGGATACAAATGATGGAACTCCCCGTATTCCCATCGAAATGCATTTATTTCGTGCACTGGCTTTCCCTATATTTTAGTTTTTAACAATTTCATATATATACTTTCATGCTTCACCGTGCGCACCCAAACGCTTCGCAAAACGCTTTCAACAGCACAGCACCTAAACGCTTCGCTCACAGCACAGCAACGAAACGCTCATATGCTTCACTATGCGCGCTGCCTAATAGCGGAATTACAATGCGGCAGTGGCATGGTATAATAATACAAGGTAGCATTGACAACTGCTTATTTTCTCTTCTACAAGAAAACATCTCCTGTCAAAAACAACTGTTTGTGCAAATGCATCATAGGCCGTGTGCTATTCGGAAACTTTTCTTTCGGATGATGAAATTTTGACAGTCTGAAAGAGAATATTTGGCACTTGTGAGGTGAATATGATTGTCAAAAATTCATGTAGCCCCAGGGGCTAGTATAATTTTTGACAATCGGAAAGAGAATTTTTGACACAAGCAAAAATGAAAAAAAAAAACACTTGTGAGTTTGTGAGCCGTAAAGCAGCTAAAAATTTTGTGTTTCCGACAGCATAGCAACCAGAATCCCTAATTTTCAATATATATCAACAATTTCGCAAATAAAATTAAATTCTTGTGCTAATGCACTACCAAAATCTAAAACGTCAACATTTCTAGTTGTCAAAATTTCATCGTCCTTTTGGCACAGCAAAAATTACAATTTTATTTCAACAGACAGAAATTGTATTCAACTCAGTAAATTCTCTCCTACAACGAGTGAAAAGTTTCCGAATAGCACATGATACAATTATACAGGTAGCATTGACAAGTATAGATTTTCTCAGCAACAAGGCAACGACCATCTGTCAAAAACAGTTGTTCGTGCAACAAGAATTAAACGAATATAAAAATAAATAAATTCCGCAAAATATGTGCGTTAAATACACAATTATAATAGTGAAAGTTGTGAAAAAATTATGTGTGATATGTGTTTAACGTTTTCCAGCCGTGGTGTTTTAATTTTAATTGAAAACTTCTTCAATTTCGTCCACATGCATCTGCAGCTGCTGAGGTTGCTGCACTTAAACGTTTTCAACCTTTTTTTTATGTTTGCACTTAAAAACATTAAGTTTACAAATTATTTTCTTTCTAGTAATAATAACTCACTACTGATTAAATAAAAAAAGCTCAAGCCTGTGTTAGATAACACGGGCGCATAGGTCAGACGTAGAATACGTTAGTCATTAACAGCCTTATTCAATAGATTTCCTTAAACAACCTTTAAACGCTTGTTTAGTTACGCACTGTTTAAGGCTTTACGCAGCTTCTATGCAACCTTGCTAACATTGTTATTCATAAACATTTTTTCATTTTCTGCTTATGACAAAAACATAAAAAGAGAAGACCTCCAAAATGTTATTTTAACAGAATTTCGTGAGCGAACCTGACGGGCCATCGAGAAGTGAAACATGTTGTGTTTTTGATAAAATCGTGAAACATGTTGCGCTACTCAGAAAAACAGGTTTTCTTCTTGTTGCGAAGATCACAAATCATTTAAATTTTGTGATTGTGTTTGTAATTGCCATTTCTATCAACAAAAATAGCGAAAATTTACAACAATGCACTTTTTCGCAATTTTGTTTAATTTCTATGAAGCTGGCATTTTTTCGCAAAATTCAATTTCATTGGATATGATTGCGGAGGCGTGGGTTCAATTCCGGCGGCTGGCATGATTTTTTTTTTCTTAAAATATACATTTTTTTTTTATTTTTTTTAATCAATTTTTAGTAAATAATTTGTAATTTTTATAAATTTCAAGCGAAGAACTTATTTGTTTTCAGTCATTTTGTTTTTGTTTTTTCTATTATTTAAGCTTAGGTAATATCGCAAAGGCGCGGGTTCAATTCCGGCGGCTGGCATGATTTTGTTTTTCAATTTCGCATTATTTATTATTTTTTTTAAACAATTTTTTAATAAATAATTTTATAAATACAATTTTGAGCAAATAATTTACTTCTTTGCAATCATTTTATTTTGTTTTATTATTTAAGCTTAGGTGATTAATATATATGTGCATATGCTTAGAGTAAATTTTATTTTTCATTTTTATGATGATTTCGCATGGATGTTTAATTGAATTATAATTTTTTTTCCTCAAATGGTTGCATTATTTAAAAAAAAAATTATTTCATTTAAAAGTAAGTATTATTAAAAAAAAACTGACAAAATGTATAAAATTAATTACATTATTTGCAAGAAATGGTAAAAAATTAAAATAAAATGTACTCTAAACATATGCACAGACAATACATATTAACTTCCTAAGCTTAAATAATAAAATAAAATAAAATGACTGCAAAGAAGTAAATTTTTTGCTCAAAATTTTATTTATAGAATTATTTATTAAAAAATTGTTTAAAAAAAATAATAAATAATGCGAAATTGAAAAAAAAAATCATGCCAGCCGCTGGAATTGAACCCGCGCCTTCGCGATATTGCCTAAGCTTAAATAATAAAAAAAAACAAAAACAAAATAACTGAAAACAAATAAGTGCTTCGCTTGAAATTTATAAAAATTTCAAATTATTTACTAAAAATTTATTAAAAAAAAAATAAAAAATGTATATTTTAAGAAAAAACAAAAAAAAAATTCATTTAAAAACTTTTTTAATTTAATAAAATATTAAAATATTTAAACAGAAGTAATAAAAAAATATATTAAACCTTTGAACGAATTTTTTAAATATCTTTGAAAAATTTACTATTTGAAAATAAAAAAATCACATCTAAAGGAATTTTATAAAAAAAAATATTGAAATTAAAAAACAATATATTCAAATATTTCTCACAAGCTGCGTCCATTAATGCCATTAGCATGGTTGCTTTATTTTCTTTTTTCGTTCCTTAATATTATATTCATTGTGACAGTCGGTGCAGTATTATGACACCATATGTCAAAAATAGTATAAACTAAAGAACGAAAAAGAAATTAAAGTAACCATGCTAATGGCAATAATAAAGCAAAATTATAAGGCAAAATATGCAGGCGAATGACAATCGGTACGACATATTCGTAGGAAAATGTCGAGTTGTCACTCTACCCCACAAAATTGCATTATTTGAGCAGGCTAAGAGCCCGAACAGAATCAAATATCGTTGCGATTTGCGATATCGCAAAGCAATAGAATGCATGCAAATGTATGAACACGTCCAGAATGAAATCGCAGGTCAGCAGCCGCAACGATATACCGCACAATTAGAATCTATTCTATTTCTTCTCTTGCGACCGACGATTCTCTCTCTGAGTGCCATTAGTGTTGCCATATTTTTGCTAAGAATTGGCTATGTTTCATGAAATTTGCATAGTTTTTTGTTATCTTCTGACCATGGTATAATAATACCAGGTAGCATTGACAGTTGCTTGGGAAATCATATACTGTCAAAAAATATACTCAAAAAGAGAGCGTTCGCTGGTCGGCCATTGTTAATAAATGAAAACACAAACAAATAAACGAATTTTCTGCCAGCATCAAGCCACAGGCATCAATCCACCGCTGGCGACGAGTTTCGTTATTAGGCACTGAATAAAATTTAACACACGGACTGAAAAACTTTTCGCACAAATTACACAAGATCTTTTTATCACTTTCATGACTTTAAATGTTTATTTCTTTATGATTTGTTTATTTAAACGCACAATATTCTTATTAGTTTTTTATGTTTGTTTTTGTCACTTGCTTTAATTTTCGCTTCGTTTCGCAAACAGCTGTGTTTGACAATTTATGTTTTCCTGTTGAAGAGAAAATAAGCAGTTGTTAATGCTACCATGTATTATTATACCATGTCTTCTGACACTTCTTGTTTGTGTGTGTTGTATTCACACAATTGAAGAGACCAATACATTGAAATGAAATTGAAAAAATAAATAAAAAAAGAAAATACATGCAAAATGTAGAAAAAAACGCAGCTCCTTTTTCGCAACGATAAATCGCACAATTAGAATCTATTCTATTTCTTCTCATGCGACCGACGATTCTCTCTCTGAGTGCCATTAGTGTTGCCATATTTTTGCTAAGAATTGGCTGTGTTTCATGAAATTTGCTTAGTTTTGCTTTATCTTCTGACATTTCTTGTTTGTGTGTGATGTATTCACACATTGAAATGAAATAGAAAAAATAAATAAAAAAATACTAAATAAAAGCAACTTTGAATCGTTTATCGCAATCGCATCATTCTGGACACATTCTCTGCGTTCGACGACCAGAGAGGGTCGTTGGTCGCAACGATTTTTGATTCTGTTCAGGCTCTCATTCTGGACGTGTTCTCTGCGATCGACGACCAGAGAGGATCGGCGGTCGCAACGATATTTGATTCTGTTCGGGCTCTAATACGTATGGCCAAATATCCCTCTTATACAACTCTTGCAACAAAAACGAAATGAGAATTATAAGAACTAAGGTTGCAACTGCAAGAGAACAGAGTGCGATGCTGTTGCTTCTTGTCGGAATATGTGTGTACCATGGTATAATAATACATGGTAGCATTGACAACTGCTTATTTTCTCTTCAACAGGAAAACATAAACTGTCAAACACAGCTGTTTACGAAACGAAGCGAAAATTAAAGCAAGTGACAAAAACAAACATAAAAAACTAATAAGAATATTATGCGTTTAAATAAACAAATCATAAAGAAATAAACATATAAAATCATGAAAGTGATAAAAAGATCTTGTGTAATTTGTGCGAAAAGTTTTTCAGTCCGTGATGTTAAATTTTATTCAGTGCCTAATAACGAAACTCGTCGCCAGCGGTGGATTGATGCCTGTGGCTTGATGCTGGCAGAAAATTCGTTTGTTGTTTGTGTTTTCATTTATTAACAATGGCCGACCAGCGAACGCTCTCTTTTTGAGTATATTTCTTGACAGCATATGTTTTCCCAAGCAACTGTCAATGCTACCTTGTATTATTATACCATGGTGTGTACGTGTGCGATGCTGTTGCTGCTTGCTTGTATGGAATATGTGTGTACGTTTCTCACACTGGTTCTGTGATGAACACACAGATATCGTACTGCTCTTACACATGATGTTATAATACATAAAATACAAAGCATATGAAAATTAATACAAAATTTGAAGGAGTTAAATTTTGATTTACTTATAGAATCAAAAAAATTATATGTAGCAATATGATTATTTAAATACAAATCAAAAGAAGAAATATTAAATATGTTACGAGCATACTTGAATTTTTTTCAATGCATGCATAAAGTATTAAAAACTTATAATGAAAGTGACAAACATTTTCTCAAAATTTTGTGCTCCAGATTAACACTCCCGTATTCTACGTTAAAAGGCAATATTTTGTAAGAAAATATTTGGTTATTTGCAAGCGCTGAAACATAAACAATGGCGAAAACATAAGAAATAATTGAACGCTCTCTTTCTTGACTTTTTTTTGACAGATGCTCGTTTCCCAAGCAACTGTCAATACTACCTTATATTATACCATGGAATAGCACACGGCCATAGAAATAAAATTTAAGGAAATGGTGTTCTACTCACACATACTATATGTGTGTAGAAGGATTTTTCTTCAATTGAGGAAGCAAGCTAGAGCAAGCAAGCATGATTTTTTGACATAAGCTCTTGCACAGCAAAACAAAGAAAATGAGTGGTGAAAAAATACTAAAATATTAAATAATTAGCGATTGTCATCGCTATAAATTGTATTAAAACGAACATAAATAAAATGAGAAATTAAATAAGCATGCGTTGTGCCGTGAAAAATTGTGAAAGTTTACAAAAAGCACATAATAAGAAGGTTTAGTTTCACAGGTAATCTTGCTTTATAGTTTGTTGGTTTCCCGCCATTTGTGTGCATGAGTCATGTGCAAGAGCTTCTGTCAAAACACAAGTTCAGCTTCATGAGCGCATTCATTCCTTAGGGTGGCAAACATTAGGGCCCTAATTTTTTTTTGATTGAAGATAAGTTTTAATCAGGGACCGTAAGGCTGGAAACTCACTGCAACAAAACAGTTTCAAAACAGTTTTCTACTCACTAGTTTAAATGAGCGTGCGCTCATTCTGTTTTAAGACGAAAACAAAACTTATTTGTCTGGCGCTATGCAACTTTGCGGAAACTGCAACATTGTAGAAAACTGTTTTGAAACTGTTTTGTCGCAGTGAGTTTCCAGCCTAACTGTTATAAATTTCTTCAAAAAAGTCAATAAATGATGGTTATTTTTACTGATTTTTTTTTTGTAATTTTTTTTTTTTTTTTGTTATTATTTACTTTTATTTATTCGGTCAAAACTCCCAGTTAAAAGATGTTTATTTTTCTGTTAAAAATAGAAGTTAAATATGACTTATTTTTTCGGTCAAAAATGTATATATGACAGTGATATCCTATATTAAATACTAACTTACCCGGTACACATTTTTTGCACCCGAAAATATGCTAATGAGCCGAACGACTAGTCGTGCCATATGTGCCTTATTTCACGGGACGTGCCGTATTTTGCATGATTTTTTAAGTGTCCTGCCGGGAAAAAATTTGTCCCATATTTTTGACATTTTTCGTAAAATATCTATGATTTCAAATACAATAAAAATGAAATAATAAAATACGTCTGAACACCAAAAAGTTTTCGCCTTTATTTACGATATAACCTAATGCGGCCCTGTTTGAATGTTTATGTATTTGCATTAACTTAGGCCCCTATTACCGAGCGTTTCCACCGCCGGAACGAACGAAGAAATCATCGCGAACAAATCGTCGCGATGAATTCTTCGTTCGGTCCAACTGTTTCCACCGCACGAACACAAGTTGCGAACATTGGTAAGTCGCCATCTTGTTCGTTCGTGCAGTGGAAACACTTAAATTCAATGCTTGCGAGCATCAGCTTTGATCAATATTTGTTTATGCAAACGTACTAAATTTGATTAATTTTTACTACTTTTATGCCTTTTAATTTAAGTTTTATGTAAGTATTTATGTAAAGAATTTATTATATAAAGAATATTATATAAATAATTTGCTTATATAAAGTGCTAATAAAATAACAAAGTAAAACAAAGTTCTTTTGCGTTAAATTTTCAATATATTTTCTTTCTTTTTTGTTTTTCCTACGTTATTAACTACAATTTCAACAAATCTACTACCTATGCGCAAATAAGCACTGGATTCGCCCAAAAAGATCGAGCGTCGGCCGATCAGAGCGAACGAAGAAATCTTCGTTCGTTCGTGCTGGAAAAGTGTTTACACTGCGCGAATAGCGCTCGCGAGCATTTTGTAAAAACCAATGTTCTGAACCTTGGTTCGGACCAAACTGTTTACACTGCCTGAACGAACGAAGAAATCTTCGTTCGTTCGCGCAGTGGAAACGCTCGGTTAGGTACGACAACTCAACTTAAGTTGAGTGCGTAATTTGTAAATTTGTATTGTCTATTACACATTTGAGGTACATACGTGTCTATCGACTGACAAGTATGTATCTCAGAGATGTGTATGTATTAGGTTTAGGTATTAGGTTTAACAATGCAACTCTGTGTCGAGTGTAAAAACTGTCGAAAACTTACATCTGCTTTGAGCTAGTTGTATACAAAGAACTAAGAGATAAGGAAGCGGTGAAGTTGAACAGAAATGAAGTATTTTACAAATACAATGAAATTTATGCAAATACATAAACATTCAAACAGGGCCGCATTAGGTTATATCGTAAATAAAGGCGAAAACTTTTTGGTGTTCAGACGTATTTTTATTATTTAATTTTTATTGTATTTGAAATCATAGGTATTTTACACAAAATGCCAAAAATACGGGACAAATTTTTTCCCGGCAGGACACTTAAAAAAATCTTGCAAAATACGGCACGTCCCGTGAAATACGGCACATATGGTACGACTAATCGTTCGGCTCATTAGCATATTTTCGGGTGCAAAAATGTGTACCAGGTAAGCTAGTATATAATTAGACAGCGGAAAATATGAAATTGCATATTTGTATTGAATGACCGTAGAACAATTTCGATGACACAGATATGCGTCCCGTCAAATTCTATCTTGAAAAACATAACATAAAATGTGCATATTTTGCATATTGTATAAAAAATGCATATGCACATTTTTAGTGCATATGCAAATAAAAAATTGCATATTTGCATATAATATGCATATGCAAAATGTATGCAAGTCCATTTAACCGCAACTGCATGTCTGTATGTGTTTGTGAACCAACAACAACTTCTGTCATAGGAATGGGCGTTTGCAGGTGGTGCAGGGAAAGTACCCCCCTTTCCCCCAGCTTTGCATTTTTAGAAATCCTGCGGACACCGATGATCATAGGTAAATTGAGTCAACCGAAGTTGAGTTCTTCAGAAATAAAATCAACCGATGATCAAAGCGATGACAAGAGTTCAAGGCCCCTTTTAGAAAACTGAAATCCGGTGTTATTCTTGGCCCATTTTGCTTCTTTTTCAAGATATGGCGTTCTTTCTAATTTTTTAAGGTTATTATTTTGACCGATCCCTCTACCTGTGCATCTCGATTTCGAGACTCCCTTTAGATAACCCAAAATCACTGTCATTTTTGGTCTATCTTGCTTCGTTTTCGAGTTATGCTTTTTCAAATTATTTAAGTTTATATTAAATTATCGACTCTCTTTACTTGTGAGCCCCTCAGAAAACTGAAAACGACTGCTGAAAATGGTTCGATGCGGTTTGATGGTGCACTAGGTCTGCTCGCTATGATTTCCCGTTACTTTTACTTCAGTGTCGTTCTACGGTTTGATGTTTTATTTCATATTAAAACCTTCAAAATACAACGACACTAATGAAAAGCTTTTAAAATATGCAATTCTTGTTTTGTTGGCTTTGCTTCATACTACACATTTTTGTTCGATGTCATGGCTACACTGAAACTACACCAACATAGTGTATACTATTCAAGTACTGTGCATAAAATGTTCTGTGCAGCTCTTTATTACCAACACATATAAATAGTATGTATTATACCACATGTGTATAAATTCATTATATGTGTTTCAGGTTGTACAATCATTACATTTGAATGAAGCAGTGTTAGTAAAAACCGCAGAAGAGTTATTGCAAAATTCACTTTTATATAGGAGTTTCATTTTTATCAAAACCCATTTCGGACAATTTTTTTAAGTTATTACCAGTTTGGAAGGAAACGGTATGAGCTTAAAGAAATCTTACAAAATATTTGAGAAAGCTCAACGAATTATAAATAAGTTCCTGAAAAGTTGGGTGACGACCTTCGCCTTACATTAAAGTTCGTTATGGAAAGAAACCCAGATTTATATCTGTTTTAAAAACAAACGAAATTTTAAATAAAACTTCGGTGGATTACCTGGAGTAATATAAAATTATTTTTTCTAAAAAGCGACAAAATTTTGCCGACGACAACTTCGAAAGTTTTAATAATTTATAGTTTGTGGCGTCCGTGGTGTAGTTGGTTAAAGTGCGTGGCCGCTATGTCAACGAACCAGAAGACCCATGTTCGAATCCCAGCAGCGACAGAAAATTATTTGAATTAAAATAATTTTTCTGTACGGCCGCCATCTCTCTGCAGACAATGGCAAACCTCAGAGAGTAATCAAAATGCCATGTAAAGCTTCTTGAGAACGAGAATATTGCGTTCATCGCCGTTCGGAGTCGGCGTTAAGCATGTAGGTCCGGTTCTCGGTCAATCGTGTACAAACTTAATAACACGCACAACACAATTGATCATAAGAAGCTAGGTCAAAGTCCTTTCAAGGGCTGAAATGGCCAGTTATTTATTTTTTTTTTTTTATAATATATATATGTTACCTTTAAGGCATGTTCCAACTTGACACGCTCGGTATTCGAGTGGAAATTTAAAATTGTTTTACTGGAAAACGGTAAGAGATAATTGAACATTTTTTCGATTGAATAAATACACTAAAAACTTATTTACAAAAAATTTTTTTTATTCATTTTTAACATTTTTTATGTACGAAACTTTAAGTTGAATTGACGTGCCGATATCGGAAAGAGCTGATTACCATAATAACTTAAGTTTTAACTTTAAGTTTTCTTTGAACTAGAAAAAAATAGAAAAGAATTCATAAATAATATGAGTGAACTAAAATTTCTAAGTTTGGTCAAAAACAAAAAATTTATGAAGATTAAAAAAAAAATCGTAAAAAACTCAAGTTTTTGTCTGGATTTTGTGCAAAAAAATAATACAAATGTTTGTAATATTTTAGTTCACACGGAAACTTTACATGTGGAAAGTCTGCGGTTAAAATTTGAAGACAATCGGACAAGGTAATTTTGAGTAACGATGGTAACCAGGTATAAAATATATAAAATATAAAAAATATCATACACAAAAAATGTTAAAAATTAAAAAAAAATTTTTTTTGTAAATAATTTTTTAGTGTATTTATTCACCCCAAAAACAATTTTTTATTATCTCTTACCGTTTTCCTGTAAAAATTTTTTAAATTTTCACTCGAATACCCAGTGCGCCAAGTAGGGACATGCCCTAATAGAACGTTAATAAAATAATTTTTTTTTAATTTTTAACATTCTCTTTTTCAGGAAACATTTTCAATATATAAATTAATTTGGAAATTTTATAATATCAGAAAATTTTAGTGACTCTATAAGCAAAAATATGCAGCATATTTCTTGCATATGTAGAAAATATGCTGCATATTTCTTGCATATGCTTTTGCATATTTTTTGCATAAAATTTGCATATAATAGATATGGAGTAAAAAATGCATTCAAGAATTCAAAATGAGTGCAAATCCAAAATTTGACTCCAATCAGACTTCAAATAAATTTTGCATTAAATTCCGCTGTCTATATATAATATAGAATATCACTGTCATTGAAATTTTTGACCGAAAAAATAAGTCATATATTAACTTCTATTTTTAACCGAAAAATAAACATATTTTAACTGGTATTTTTGACCGAATAAATAAAAGTAAATAATGAAAAAAAAACAAAACAAAAAAATTCGGTAAAAATAACCATTATTTATTGACTTTTTTGAAGAAATTTATAACAGTTACGGTCCCTGATTAAATCTTATTTTCAATCAAAAAAAAAATTAGGGCCCTAATGTTTGCCACCCTAAGGAATAAATGCGCTCATGAAGCTGAACTTTTGTTTTGACAGAAACTCTTGCACATGACTCATGCACACAAATGGCGGGAAACCAACAAACTATAAAGCAAGATTACCTGTGAAACTAAACCTCCTTATTATGTGTTTTTTGTGAACTTTCACAACTTTTCACGGCACAAAGCATGCTTATTTAATTTTTTATTTTATTTATGTTCGTTTTAAAACAATTTATAGCGATGACAATCGCTAATTATTTAATATTTTAATGTTTTTTCACCACTCATTTCCTTTGTTTGGATGTGCAAGAGCTTATGTCAAAAAATCATGCTCTATCTCGCTTGAAAAATTCTTCAACACACGCATAGAATGTGTGAGTAGAACACCACTTCCTTATATTTTATTTCTATGGTTGTATAGCGTCTTTTTCATACGAATTTTATTTGTTTATTATTTTTTGTTAATTGAGTGAAAATGGATAAAAATACTTAAGTAAAATAAAGTATAAATACATATGTTATGTATATGCATATATTATTATCCATATCATGTATATATTATTTTAGTAGAAATAGCGCATTTTATGCGCTTACTTTGAGAATGCGCTTTTCAGAGTTCAGAGTTGTGGAACTCATATTTTTATAAACATTTTGTTATGCGCTTCTTAAATGCAACTAAAACATCGTTTAAAAAGCTCTTCAACAAATAGTTAAAAAAGCTCTTTTATGTGTTAGTCCAAGGAGCGCTGTGTTAAAAAAAAAAAGTAGATAAAAGCAAAGCGAGAAAATTTTATTCTTTGTCACATGCGAGGATTGAACTCAGACTGCTGGCATTACAGCAAAATGTCTTGCCACTCTATTACTCTATACTATAATTTCCTTGCTTTATTACTTGTGAACAAAATACATATACACAAAAATTGAAATTAATGCAAACAGCTGATTCATTTCAACGAAAGTGTCAAAATTTCGGTGTAATCATGCTCCAATAGAAACAGCAATTTTACACCACAGCTCAATTGAAAATGTATGTTATGCGTAATATGGCAAAAAAGTTCAGTTGAGGTGTCTTAAGTCACGTCAACTTAAGTTGAGTTGTCGTACCTAATAGGGGCCTTAATTGTATTTGTAACATACTTCATTTCTGTCCAACTTCACCGCTTCCTTATCTCTTAGTTCTTTGAAATGCATATAAAGCAGAGATAAAGAGATGGGAAACTTCGTTTCTATTAGGTCTGTTTCCGTACTTTATGCAATCACGTCTTGTGTATGTGAGTTCAACTCATATTTGTCAAAAATAGGTATTACACCCAAAAAAGTCCTGCATATTTAAAAGAAAATTGTTTATACCTGAGCAAGAATATTGTTATTAATAGTCGATAAAGAACTTCTGTTAATATATAAATGTCAGTTTTGTCAATCTAATTTCTGGAGTTACTTCGATAATAGACAAAAATATTTTTGATAGAAAAAAATTGAATTTAAAATGAAAACAATTGTTCTATTTACAAGTGCTATTGTTAACAGAAAAACAAAATTCAATTTCTTTCAAGAACAGCTATATCTTTGTTTTTAAAACTCTGTTCTAATTTTTAAATGCATGAATTTGTTTGAACAAAAATTGTAGGTTAGTTTTTCCCTATTTATCATTTTGAGAGAGAAGTATCAAATTCACTAACACCTTATTATTATTACACCATGGATCAAAGCCTATGCCCGCGGGCATTTGAGCTTTTGTGCTTAAAAGCTTTCTGTATACATATCATGGTATAATAATTAAAGGTAGTATTGACAGTTGCTTGGGCAACGACCATCTGTCAAAAAAAATGTCTAGAAAGAGAGCGTTCAATTATTTCTTATGTTTTCGCCATTGTTTATGTTTCAGCGCTTGCAAATAACCAAACATTTTCTTACAAAATATTGCCTATTTTATTTAATCAATAGTGAGTTATTATTACTAGAACGAAAATAATTTGTAAACTTAATGTTATTAAGTGCAAACATAAAAAAAAAGGTTTAAAACGTTTAAGTGCAGCAACCTCAGCAGCTGCAGATGCATGTAGACGAAATTGAAGAAGTTTTCAATTAAAATTAAAACACCACGGCTGGAAAACGTTAAACACATATCACACATAATTTTTTCACAACTTTCACTATTATAATTGTGTATTTAACGCACATATTTTGCGGAAGTTATTTATTTTTACATTCGTTTAATTCTTGTTGCACGAACAACTGTTTTTGACAGATGGTCGTTGCCTTGTTGCTGAGAAAATCTATACTTGTCAATGCTACCTGTATAATTGTATCATGTATACATATTAGGTCTGTTTCCGTACTTTACACTGTGTAAGATTTGTGTAAAATGTGTGCTAGAGAGTAAAAACGAAATGTGAGAATAGTTGCAAAAGTGCGGAAACAGCTTCTAGTAAGTTTCAAGCACAAAACAGCTGATTTTGACTGCAGACGGCAGCACAAAATTTAAAACACTTTCACTCAAATTATTAAAAGCCATTTTCAATGCAAAACTGAACAATTACTTAATTTTTATTTATTACTATTTATTTATTGTACGTAAACAAAGAACTTTTATACTAATATTCATATAAAATACATGAAAAATAAATGAAAAATTTTGTTTTTACACATTTTGAAATGTATAGTTTTATACAATTTTTGACGAATAGTCAGTTTAACGTCCCGAATATGCGGAAATCTGAAAAGAAATGAACAAAATGTATTACATCTGATTAACTATGCGAACACCGAAGCGCCCCAAAAATGTTTTCAGCTGTGAAAAACTAATGCGCCCCTGAAGCATTTTGACAGATGTGGGTGCACCATTGTGAGTGCAAATTGGTGCGAAATCAACTGGCTCTAATTTGCATTTTTAGCAATTTGTAACCATACAACGCATGTTATAATTTTTTTTGGTCATATTTTTATTTAAAATAACATAGTTTTCAGCAGTGAAAAACTCTTTTAATTTAATTATTTCACTGCACAAACTTTCAATTATTTTAAGTGATCTCAGAAATGTCAAAAAACACTCTCTATCTCGCTCGCTCAATTTAGAAAGCATACCACAGTTCACGTACACTGTGTGTGTGGGCAACACCATTTCCTTATATTTTATTTCTTTGTACGTAAATTTCTTTTTAGGCACACAATTTGTGAGTTTATTTATCGCAAAACATAAACAATTATGAAATGTAATTTGACATTTGCTTCTTCTTATCGATGCTTATTCTTCTTGATGCTTGTTCTTACTTTACTCGAAGTCTCGAGTTCTAGCACTCTCTGTGCACTTTGTGTGCTCGAGAGAGCGATTTTATGCTTGTTCTTCTTCTCCCATTTTAAGCACAGAAAGTACGGAAACAGACCTATCATGGTATAATAATACATGGTAGCATTGACAACTGCTTATTTTCTCTTCAACAGGAAAACATAAACTGTCAAAAACAGCTTTTTGTGGAAATGCATCAGCAGCTGCTGTGGTTGTTGTTTTTTTTCACTTCAACGTTTTCAACATTGCTTGTGTTTTCAACGGCGGATTGTGAGAGCTCTCTTTTTGAGTATATTTTTTGACAGTATATGATTTCCCAAGCAACTGTCAATGCTACCTTGTATTATTATACCATGAGACCTATTAACTCACGGACGAGCACTGAACTGCGTCAGTATCTATTGAAATTTCATGCAGGACAAACCTGCTGCACGTGCATGATTGTTAGATTGTTTTTTTTGCTGCGCATACGCAACTTATGCTACACTCATAAAAATTCCAGTTTTTGCTATTTCTATGCAAAATTTTCTACTTGAATGGGAGTTGCAATACTTTTTTTGCAGAAAATATTTTTTTTGAACCTCAATGTATGATTTAATTTAATCAAAAACTAAAAAGCCTAAAGAAATAAAAAAAGCAAAAAATGACACAGTTTCGTATAGTAAGTATTGACACTTCTAAATAAAAATTGAATTTTAAAAATTGAAATTAAATTATAAAATTAACCTTTACTATTTTAAAGTTTTCTCCCTTTTTGTAACAGTGCATAAAATAGTGAATTTTAATATGTTTCTTCGATATGAATTATGTGTTTATGAACAGTAGTAAGCATACGTTAATCGGAAAATTTTTTAAAAACATTTCCCCCTCACGCCTCTCCCATAGATTTTTAATACACCAGATGAAAATTTTTTCCGGCGCCACTGAATAATCAAACCAGCGAACCATCGTCTTGCATGAAAGCTGGACTGAGACACAAATAGTATTTTTTTTTCAGTGCGAAGCTTTCAATGAGCTTTTATACATAAATAAAGTATGCTTGTATAGAGTTTGATGACCACTGGTATAGATAGATTAATATTTGTTATTAAGATAATTAAGTTAATATTTGGTGCGATCTTTGGAATCGCTATTTGCGCTTAACAATATTTCTCATACAAAAAAATTGCTTAGCTAAGACAAAATAATTTTAGCCGCTAAGTTCACACTTGCCGATAGAAACACTATATAGTGCTTTACATAATTTATTGGCATCACTTTTTGGAAAACAGCCATGTTTATTTCAGTTTGGCAATAAAAAAGGTATATTTGTATATAAACCAAAAGACTTGAAATTACCAATGCTGCCAATGCATGGCAATGAGAGAATGTTAAGCTCTTATGAGTGTTTTTTTTTAACAAGTGCAAAAAACGCACCTAAAAAAAAGCGATGCCAAAAACAAAAAAGCACCTATTATTGGAATGACGATTCATGTATGAAATTAATAATTTT
Organism: Pherbina coryleti; assembly: GCA_943735915.1. Taxonomy (NCBI): domain Eukaryota; kingdom Metazoa; phylum Arthropoda; class Insecta; order Diptera; family Sciomyzidae; genus Pherbina; species Pherbina coryleti. Next base: position 9,669,579 of record OX030953.1, on the reverse strand, counting down.
CAAAAGATTTTGGACAGTTTGAAAATCTTTTTTTTGACAACCCTACTCGCTTGCAATACTTCCAACCGAGGAAGATTTTCCTTTTTTTTACATACATTTTATACTATTTTGGGGAGATTACGATTTGCGGGGCGTCGAGATTTTTACGATGGATTCAAAGAGTTCGCTCAATAAAAATAAGAATAGCCGAAGGTAATATCGATTTGTTTTCGAGAAATCGATTTTTAAAATTTTCAAGTGAAACTTCTTAGGCTGCGCTTCGAAATTTGAACGAGAATATTGAGTGAAATTTCAAGGTCACTTTACATCATTTCGTAACACGATAGAGAAGAAAGATATGCTTTATAGCAGAGATAATGAGAGAGATATACACTGTATAAAAGACTGAAAAAAATCCCTTGTCTCCGGTGAGGATCGAACCCGCGAACTCAAGATTACAAAGACATCGTCCTATCTATCGAGCTAAACTATTCACATAAAAATATACTCTTCATACCAATTAATCAAACTGCTTTTGCTGTAGATGCCCAGCGGGAAAATAAAAAGCGCTCCTAGAAATAGCGCTTTTTATGCGCATTTTTTGTGTGCTTTGAGGATGTGCTTTTCAGAGTTCAGAGTTGTGGAGCCCATATTTTTATATTTATTTTGTTCACAAGTAATCAAGCAGGGAAATAGCGGTTCGAGTTGAATCCTCGCATGTGACAAGGGATACAATTTTCTAGCTTTCTTTTCTAACAAGCTTTTTTAACTATTTGTTGAAACGCTTTTTAAACGATTTTTTAGCTGCACTTAAGAAGTGCTTCCATCCTAGGACATCCAATGTAAAATTGAATATGAATTTGGTTTACGTAAAAAGCGCTCCAGATATGTGCTTGTGAAGCGCTTGGATTACCGCTGGGTGGCAAAAGTCGCAGATTGTGTGCTGATTGCGTTCTATGTGTGGTAGATAGTGGGGTTGCCATGATTCGGGTAGAAGAGAGAAAGATTGAGCGAAGCAGAAGTGAATAAAAGAGTTGCCCTGAGCGCATAATAGCTGAATTACAATACTGCGTTAGGTCGGTCGGCCTTTGACCGTACTTTGGTCTCCGTTGTAAAAACTTTACGATATAAGCTGCCAAAACGGACGACCTCAAACTTTGCAAAACTAATGGCTGAATTACAATACGGCGTTAGGTCGGTCGGCCTTTGACAGCTCGACTAGAAACAATGGGTTCTTATGAAGCAACACAAAATATGACTTAATGCATTGCGTCGACCTCATCCCGTAAAAATGAATTTGAGGGGGTGACGTACGATCAACGTTATGAGTAGCGACATGCTCTACTAGCTCGTGCTTTTGACATTCCATATTAACGCTGGGTTGCATTTTCGTTGAGAAATGCTAAAATGTGGGTATTCTTGGATTCCGATGGAAAACTAAGATTTTCATAGGATTATCGTAGGAATATATATTTTGATGCGAGTTTTTTTTAAATTGATAAAATTTTTTAAATTAACATGCTGCTTAAATAGTATAATAATGATTTTGATGAATTTAGAATGATATTAATATTATTCAATTGTATATCCTATTAAAATTTATGCATTTTTTAGTATATTATAAATAATATTATAAGGGTATTCATGCAAAATGGCAAACTTATATATTGGTCAATTAGATATTTTAATGAGGTTGGTTGAGGACGAATACCCTTAATATCATTGTTTGAATAATATAACACACAAAGGAATGTTGTGGTAAGGTAGATTGGCAAATACAGTTCACTTTGTTTTTGTAAAGTTGTACCCAAGTACTCACTAATTACAAGTGATTCAGCTAGCATTGGACAAGGGGGCATGGCACCGCCCATATAAGTCAAACTTATGGTATCAAATAGCTTTGGAGTTAAATGCCGCATAATAATGAAATTCGGTATGGAGTTGCCCCTTGGTAATACCCATCTACTAGAAAACCGAGACGGGCATTGTACAAGGGGGTGTGGCTCCGCCCATACAATTACAATTTTTGATATCGAATAGGCTATGAAAGTAAGTCACAAAACGTTGAATTTTAGAATAGAATTACTATTTGGTGATGCATTTCTACTAAAAAATTTGGACAGGAATTGGTCAAGGGGGTGTGGCTCCGCCCATACATGGAAATTAAAGTCGCAGAACATTGAAACTCACAATGGAGTACCACTTGGTGATATCCTTCTACGCCTATGGTAGGCATATTGTAGTTTTAGGCGATTTTGTAAAAAGTTTGTACTACAGCACCAACTGGTGTCCAAGTTGGATCAAAGAAGATAGCGCCAAAATACTCACCGTACCTCAAAACCACAATATACCAATTTTCATTCTAATCGCATAAAGAATTGTACTACAGCGCCCTCTGGTGTTCAATATGGTTCAAAAAAGATAGCAGCCCAACACTCAGCGTACATGAAAAGCACTATATACCGATTTTCTTAAAATTTGTACTTAAGCGTCCTCTGGTGTTCAAGGTGGATAAAAATTGATTGAAATTGCCCCAAAACACGCACCGTACCAAAAAACTTCCATACACAAATTTACATGAATATTTCCATACGTATTTCCAACTTGCTTTCGTTGACGAAATTTCCTACATTTTGCTCTCAAAATTTGCAAAAATCTCGGCAAAAATTAACAGTAATAATAATAATAAAAAGCAGTAATTTTGACAAAAACAAGAAAAAAAATGACATCAAGTAATCACATTTTATAAAAAAAACAATATACATATATATCTATATATATAAAAGAAAGTGTCCGAATGCGATGTAATCCCATAACTCGAGATCGGCCGAACCGATTTTGATGATTTATACTTTGTTGGAAAGGTATTTTTTCAGTTCGGGTTTAAAAAAAAAAAAAGAAAAAAAAAATCGAAAAAAGTGTAAAAAAATCAAAATTTCAAAATGTTTTATTTTTATCAAGGGCCTTCTATGCGATTCTCATACTCGCAAGGCACCTGCCATTGTTTGGAATTTACAAAGGACAGCAAAGGGCCCGTTGAGTGTTCTGCTGCTATCGTTTTTGACCTATCTTGAACACCAGAGGGCGCTATAGTACAAATTTTTTACAAAACCACCTAAAACTCCCAAACCGCTCATGCGATTAGAATAAAAATTTGTATATAGTAGTTTTCAGGTACGATGAGTTTTTTAGCACTATCTTCTTTGACCCACCTTGGACACCAGATGGTGCTGTAGTACAAATTTTTTACAAAATCGCATATTTTTAGTTGTTTTCTTAGGTTACATGTGCAAATATTTACAAAATATAAAATATTTCTTAAATTTAGTAAAATTAAAAAAATTTCCGTTATTTTGATATCAAAAACATGAACATATCTTGAAAACTATGAAAAATTTTACTACAACGATATATTTAATGCAACATCTTTAAACAAAATTACGAAAAAAACAATCAGAAATTTAATTTTGCGACTTTCGAGTCAAATATCTCCGCTGCTTTTGTATACATTTTGTTAAATTTGTTTTTGTCTTAAAGCTTCATCAAAGTACTATGAAAACCTTATTGCAAAAATACCGTTAGTTAAGTATATATATTTTAAATATTTTTTTTAAAAAAGGTCTGAAATTTTGGAGTTTTCCTCACAAAAAGGCTCAAAGTTTGGTTTTGTTGTAAAAATAATTTAAATTCAAATTCGAAAATTTTTAACTCTATTTAAAAGTTATAACATTTATAAGCAAAATTTATGTAAATTTTACGCAAAAATTAAAAACCATTTTTGTGATTCAAAAAGCAAGGGTACCCCTAGAATTTTTCGAACAAAATTTTTTGTTTCCAATATTATGTTTTTATAATTTTGAAAAAATATACAAGCTAAAAACTTAATTTAATAGAAAAATGTATCTAAGTATCTCTTGCCAATCAAAAGTTATAGCCAATAACGTTTATCCAAAATATATATACAAAAAGCAAAACGCTGTCTGTGTGATGGCTGGAAACTTCTAAATTACTTAGCCGATAGAGCTGAAATTTTGGCAGTACATTTTTTTCAAGTACGAGATGGTTTAAATTTCTGTCACACCCCCTTTTACCGCCCACAAATCTATAAAAATGCTATAATTCCTACGGTTTTCGTCGATTGGGCTACATTTTGGTAATTTAGTCTGTATGCTTACTGTCGGCAACTGTACTAAAACAGGGTAATGTCCATCTACTAGAAAACTGGGATGAGCATTATATAAGAGGGTGTGGCTCCGCCCATACAGTTCAAATTTGTATTATCGAATAGCTTTGAAAGTAAAAGTAGCAATACTTACTTACAAACTCAAAATGGAGTTACTATTTGGTGATCTCCTGCTACTGGGAAACTGTAACGGGCAGTGGAAAATAACAGTGGTGTTAAACTATGAATCTAAGAAAAGTTTTGAATACACCTATTATGTTCCCATATAGTTGCAGGGTGCAGCAACGCGCGCCGGGAAAAGCTAGTATATATATATATATATAAAAATATCGATCAATCAAAGAAAAATTTTTTGCCATAAAAACTGAAATGTGTTTCCAGAAATTCCATTTTAAATTTTAATTTAATTTCACATTTTATCATTAAATTGGAAAGCGTTCATTTATTTTGAAGCTTCTAGTCCGAATTTTCACATTTATATGTGACATTTTTCATTATTTCGCAGATTATATTACACTTAATAAAAATATCATAGCTTTCTAAAGTTGGTTTTATGGTTCTTAATGATTTTATGATAATATCTTTTAATTTTTTATTGATTAAAATTATAATTGCATGATTTCGGAAAAAGGGACGTTTTGTGGGATTTTTAGTATAGCTGCTTTTATTGGCATCACCAAAATTATAGACGCACGATCTGTCAACGCAACATTTTGTTTTGCAGAGTTTGAGGTCGTCCGTTTTGACAGCTTATATCGTAAACGCTTATATCGTTTTTACAACGGAGACCAAAGTACGGTCAAAGGCCGACTGACCCATGGTGTAATAATAATAAGGTGTTAGTGAATTTTTGACAACACCAAGAATAGCTTTCTTTCTGTCAAAAATTTGAGAGCGAAAGAGAGGAGCCGTTTATAGTTGTCAAATTGTGTTATTTGTTTGAGTTCCTAGATGATGATGTTGTATAGTTTTTATAGGTTATTGTGCGAATAAAGTTTAAATTAATATTTAATTCAATTAATTGTGCCGTGTTGTGTTGACAAAAAATTATTGCAATTGTCTTCGGCCATTTGCCAAGTTCGCCATTGAATGGTTTTGCCCTTTTATTAAAAACGTGCGCTGGAAGGTGCCACCGACATGAAGCTTTGGCCAGCATCCAAATTGTCTTGCATTCACATCGACTGCTTCAAGAAAATATCGAATGCCATGAAGGAATGTTCAATATCTCAACTACTGATAATAGCCATCAAAAGAAGTGGACATGGCATTGAGCTTCGACCGACTGCACGTTAACTGATTTATTTTCATTCCAATCCACCATCACCTGTTTTTCACAGGAGCGGGGCGAAAAACTTTATAATTTTGAGAGAGAAGTGTCAAATTCACTAACACCTTATTATTATTACACCATGGACCGACCTAACGCAGTATTGTAATTCAGCTATAAATGTTGCGTTGAAGATCAAGCAATCAGCAGTGCGAGAAAAAAGTATTTTTTTCGTGCCACGTCATCGGTCACAAAAAAAGCTATATTGCATACGTTTTTCATGCAAAACATGTGAAAACTTCAATAAAAGTGGAAAACTATAAAATTAACAAGTTTAATTCTCGAAAAAAGTGTTTGAATACTTTGTTTGTTTATATTTTCATGCAGTAATGAAATTTAAAGTATTTTTTTTTTTTTGCTGTTGGAATTATTGCACGTCGCTACAGCACACTTCATTTTTATAAAAAACACAAAAAATTACTGAATTATAAACACTAATAATTCTTTAAAACTTTAAGAAATAATTTTTCACACATAATCGCTACACGTAAACAAAATAATTTGTGACCGATGACGTCAGACCTACCAGCTTTGTTTTGTTTACAATATGGTGGCTCTTTTCTTTGCATGATCTTTATTTATTGGTTCATGCTCACGTATGTTCGGCTGCGAAAAGCTTGAGAATGGCAGCTTCTTTTTCAAAAATTCTTTTTCTCTAGGATAGCTATCGTGCCAAGTTGAGACATAGGCTATATTAATTTGATAACTATTATTTAAATAATTAATTAAAATTCAAAGAGAATGACCATACAATTTCTTTATTCTTATTCTCAGAGAGAAAAACTTTTCTCATTAAAGCTCTATGCAACTCATGCACTGAACACATTGACGACGGCAACGACATTACGACATCTGTCAAATTTTTTTACATGTATTTCTTATGGAGAGAATTTGGTCTAATGTCGCAATGTCGTGTCGTCGATTTAGAACTATTCCTAATTTGACAGCTTGTCGTCGCTGTCGTCGTCAATGTGTTCAGAACATCAAAAAAGGTTGTGCCCAAAGCTTATAAGGTAGAACATATGTATATGTAATACTTCTGTATTCCAACTCTGAAATCGAAGAGAGACAGCCATAACAACATAAGATGTTGTTGTTTGCATTAGTTTATTTGAATATATGAAAATTACTACACACCAGAGCTGTAAAAGATTGAATCATTTTGGAATGCACACACTCTTAAATCATTCAAAAGATGCATCAACCAGATTGCAATCTTATGCTTCTGTAGAGTAAATGAACTACAAATGCTCAATTCATCATTCTTTGAAGCTAAAAGAATGCACACCCAATGCTTTATAAGGAATGGGACTTATGAAAAATATCAATCCCATTCTTGTAGGCTTAAGAAGTACGATGAATGCACTCAGTTTTATCATTCTTTTCAACTCTGAAACACTGGACATTTTATTTACTACCATGAAATACTACTAAATATAAAGCAGCATTTTGCATTTTTGTTGTCATTTGTTTTCGACGGCCGATCTAAGTGACATGCTTTTGTCTTTCCTTTGACATTTTCTGGAATAATAAAGTGCTTATTAACAATAAATATTATTAACAAAATGTATAAAAATTAACTTATACAATTTGTTGTATATAATACTTTTTCTATACATGATATCAAGCCAATGGCAACCCATCACAGTCATCCCCAACAGTCGCACACGCATACATAAATACACACAAAACAACTTCAGACATCAACAAATCCTTGCGGCTGAAGCCATCGCCGTCTGCATTCACTAAAATTTCAATTCGGCTGCAACTATCGCTGGTTGCAGCCATCGTGGCTGAAGCCATCGGTGGCTGCACTCGTTAAAATTTCAATTCAGTGTGCATTCTTTACGTTTTGCAGTTCATGACTTGAAAACAATTTTAATCAGCCTAAAGACTTAAGCCTAAAGAGTTCACACTTTGAATGCTACAAAAAAAGAGTTCAGCTTTTGAATTTTTAGACAAGAGAATGAAAACTGAAAATGATTCAATCTTTTACAGCTCTGACTGCAGTAAATTCGAATGCCTAGAAGTATGCTATACTTTAAAAAATCAAACAGCATTTTGACAAGTCAATGTAAATCCCAAAAGCAAATAATTTATTATTTCTAGCATCTTTCAGGTTGAGCCAGTCTCAGAGAATTAAGCTGGCATAGATAGATCAAGCTGATATTTAATTGAAAAGTAAAAAAAAAAATGGAACAGATATTACCTTAAAAGCACGAAAAATGCAAAACCCTGTAACTACAAAACTAGAGCCAATTTAATAAAACTTTGCTCAGTGTTGGTAAATACTGCAGAATTTAAATAAGAATTCATTGAAAGTTTCATAAAAAAACCACATTGCAACTTTTGGGCTGTTTGTAATGTCATCATAGCCTTGTGCATTTTCTTGCTTCGGTTATGAATGATCATTAATTTCCGTCAATTAGTTTTAAAAGTGCTGCATTCGGCTTTGGGCTTATCTCGATAAAGGAGGCCACCCCAAAAAACCACATTGCCGTGGCCCCATTTTCCCTTCTAAATGTAGCAGAACCTATATGACATCACATATCTGCTTAGTACAGTCTTTCTTATGTTATAGTGATCAACTATCTTTCAGCTCAGCAGATTGAATTTTTATTTCCTTTCGGATTTTATGATTGAATAACGCAGAATTGGTTGACAGATCTGGTTGGCTAAAATGTTGCAACGCTACGTACCTGAAATGACAACGCAAAAAGTTTGTTTTTTTTTCACAATTAACATTTGGCACGTACTGGTAAAATGATCATGTTTATCGGAAAATATTTTAATTGCAATTTCAAGTTACTGATAATTTCTTGTTGGTGTTGAATATTTGTTGCTCTGTTCTTCTGAACATAGCTGAGTTAATAAACAATAAAAATGAGTTTTTATGTAAAGTTTAATAACGTTTTAAAATATTTTCCGCGCAACCTACTGCCTTCTGGCTGGCTGTAATGTAGTCAAGCCACTCTTGCCTTCGAACGACCTGTTTTCTTAGTCTTTCTGCGTTGCAAGGTCGTCTAGCTCTTATGGTGTGATGTGAACATACATTTCTTTCCCCTACAATAGAGGCCATACCTTATTTTCTGGTTTAAATGAAAGTAAGAGGGTCTTATGGTCGCATTTGTAATAATTTCCTTACCGTTTTTAGGGCAAAAATGCTTGCAGCACCAGAGAAATCCAGGAAATAGGAGTAGAGTTTTCAATTTTGTTTGTTTTTGCAAAAACATAAACAAAGCAACTTTAGCGAGGGTTGAATGTAAGTTTAAGAAGTGTCTTATAATTTTGATAAGCACCTTATAAATTAAGATTATTCCAACACCATCTTTCGAAAGAAATAAGGACCAATGATGCCGCCAGCGTCAGATGTAATGGTGATTCGTTAATGGCAGTTTTGCTTATTTTTGCTTGCTCACTGGGCCGATTATGTTTACCGTAAAATGGACGAAGTGCTCTATGAACTCCGCGAACAGATTTATTTCTTTCAAAGTAAATTTCCACAATTTGGAAGCGTTGTTCTAGCGTTAAATGATTCATGATGAATTGCCAAAACTTATTGAATAGAAATGTCAACACAGTTTGACATTCTCAACTGTCAAACAATAGACAACAACCATCGAAACTTCTCATGCACCTTAAAAAACACCCTGCATAAGCAAATATATATATAAAAAAAAACAGAGTATATATTAAGTCGGTAAGCCCTTTGTTTTCTAAGCGCTTTCAAACGATTTGATATTGATTGCACCAGTTGCACCATTGATTGCACCACATTTTCCCTATTTTCAATAAGGGCTGTTTTTTGTTGATCACGTGTAGAAATTATTTTTTTTAACTCCTAGGTAACTCCTTGCGTGCACAATGCGATTGAGGTAATGTTTCCAAAACATGTTAGCAATTACAAATAAGCCAGCTTCTCACATTATAGGTTTTGTATTAAGGATTTAATTGACCTGGTTAAATTACCTCTCAATTCATAACTTTCGCACAAATTCTTTGAAATTTGTCTTTAAAATATTAAGATATACGTGTTGGTCCATAATTCCGTCAATGATGTGAATTTTTTCAGGGCCTGCAGCTGACATGCCAGCCCATACCATCACTCAACCCATACCGTGCTTTATTGTGGGGCGCAAATTGTTTTTCTTTTATTCAAATTTTGTATTCACCTTTCTCCACACGTAGGATCGACAATCTGATTGGAAAGCATTACATTTGCTCTTCTCTGTGAAGAGAACATGCTCACAATAAGGAAATTCCTTTAACACTTTAACTGCCACCCATAGAAATAAGAGATAAGGAAGTGGTGTTCTGGAATAAAAGTGCGGCATTTTTCTTACTGGTGTATGTTTTGTAATTGAAATTGTGTATTAAATAAGTTTTTTTAACATATTTGCGTAGTTAAAAAGTTAAGTCAATGATTTATTTTATTGTGAAATTATTCTATTATTGTATTTCCACACACCACCCTTGAGGTATACAATTTGGTACGTTACCGATTTTTTTCTATCTCTACCTCTATCTCTATCTCTATCTCTATCTCTATCTCTATCTCTATCTCTATCTCTATCTCTATCTCTATCTCTATCTCTATCTCTATCTCTATCTCTATCTCTATCTCTATCTCTATATCTATCTTTATCTCTATCTCTATCTCTATCTCTATCTCTATCTCTATCTCTAAGTGGAACGACTCGTGTAAATTGATAACCAAATTTCGAGGCTATGCTACTTATAATTCCAAAGTTATTCGATATCGCAAATTTGGCTTGCATGGGCGGAGCCACACCCCCTTGTTCAATGACGCCTCAGTTTTCTAGCAGAAGAATATCACCCAATAGTAATTCCATACTGAATTTCGTTGTTAAACGACATTTACTGAATTTCATTATTATACGGCATTTAGATCCAAAGCTATTCGATATCATAAATTTGAATTGTATGGGCGGTGCCACACCCCTTTTGCCCATACTTGCTCAATTTTGCCAGTCGAAAGACACGACTAAATAGAACGTTCTAACCGAGTTGCATTAATGTGTGACTTATAACTCGAAAGTTATACCGAAAATTTGGTCTGCTGAAAAAGTGTCACGCCCCACGTCCAACGCCCATCAAATTTTACCTGTGGAACGGCACTTGTAAACTGAAGAAGAATACCGAATTCCGATGCTATGCGACCTATAACTTCAAAGCTATTCGCTATCGTAGATTTGGGTTGTATGGGAGGTGCCACGCCCCCTTGTCCAATGTTCCGTGAATTTTTTCCAAAACCTTTGCGTGACAATTACAAACAAACCCACAGAAGAAAGTATCCAGTCGTATTTGGTCCAGTCGTTTTCAAGTTTTAAGTGGCCGAACAATACTTAATAAAACCTAATATAGATATACTAGCAAATACCCGCTGCTTCGCCGGCGATAAAAATATTAAATATCATTAAAAACTTTAAATCTTAAAATTTAACAGCCGTATTCATATTGAAGTGGGGACAGTGTAAATAATGGTTTGTGTATTAGATAAATTCAGTGACTTGTTATTTATTTGTCGCAATTTCGTCAAGATTTTGCTATTTAAAAATCAATAGTTTTTCTAAGCCATCTGCACTGAAATAATTGTCATTTTATTATTTTTTTTTTTATAAATATTTTGAAATCTTTGACAAATTTTCTTGTCTTTATTTTCTTTTTTGGAAATTTTTCATATATTTTGAATTTTCTTGACATATTTTCCAAATGTTTGAAATATTTTGAAGAATTTTAATTATTTTTGACAATATTTGTGCTCAAATGAGAGCAAATAATTTAAAAACTGCTTTATGAGAGGTGTGTTATAAACCTTAAAAAAAAAATTTAAATTTCAACCATATTTAAAAATCCTCTAATTTATAAACAAACATTTTCAAACACTTTTTGACATTTTGTTTGTTTTTGATACATTTTGAAATAATTTGATACATTTTTGACAATATTTTTTGTGCTTAGATGAGAACAAACAAATTTTTAAAATGCTTTATCGAGGGTTTATTGAAGGTTTCAACCATTTTGAAAATTCTCTTATTTATCAAGCATTTAAAAGAGCTTTTGAAAGCTGTTGAAACGTTCAACATGAAAAATGTTTTTAAATTTTTTTTCGATTTTTTTCTTATGAATGCTTTGTAAGAGGCTCATAATTTTTTATGAATACAGCCGTTTGAATTTCGGTAAAATTGTATATTTGTGTTGGAGCGACTTAGTAGTTCCATCCGAATAAAGTAACCAGCTAACTAATGTAATAAAAAAGAACTAAAGTAATAAACTTTCTGTATCTTCCTGATCATTTTTTTTCATGCATTGGTTCACTTTTCCTAGCGCTGTGACTATTGGGGTACTCACAGTTTTGTTTTATCTGGTGTGTTAACTACGCCATCTGTTAACTCTAAAACATTTTGCCATGTGGTAACTATTTTTGATTTTGTTTTGCATGTAAAAAAGAGATAACACAAACTGGTAAAATTGCCTTGCTTTCCAACATGTTTGTTTTTCGTAGCAAACTGGCATTTCTGAAAGGTATTTTTATTTTATTGAAAAATCAATAAATCAAAGAAAGCTTCTCTTGTTATTTTTATTTTATTGAAAAATCAATAAATTAAAGAAAGCTTCTCTTTTCAAAAGGCGTGTCAATTTTAGAATGAACTACGTGTAGGGGTTCTCACAATTTGATTGAAGTATCGTTTTAAAGTTACTATATATCAACTTTAGAAGGGATCTGTAAATACCCTATATATAAAAATCTCGTTTATACGTAAAAATATCAGTTCAGAGGTAAGAAAAATATATGACGGCCTTAGAGAATTGTTATTTTAAAATAAAATATATCTTTCGTTAAAGCTGATAAATTTCATCAAAACATTTCAACAAAACATTGACACGGAATTTTTGTCGATGCTTTTATAAAAGTGGCAGTATTTTTACATTCAAAAAGGTGGCAGCATTGGTACCGCACTCAATACATGTTGCTGTCTTTTTTTTTTCTTTTTTGTGGACCTTCCCACCGGGAAAAAAGAATAAATTCTCTTCTCCAATATAGATTCTAGAATTTATTATTTTTATGACAATGTCATTCTTTATGACAATGTGTTAAGTATGCATGGGTATAAATATGCATTCACTCTTTTGTTCGTTAACAGAGATAAAGAGATTGGAAACTTCGGCAAAAAGGAGATAGCTGTATGCCAAAATACAGTCAATACTAATGCAAATGTTATAAATGTGGTAGTAAAATTTCATGACAAACTCACCCCTCTCGATGGATTCTCGATGAATTCACCCCTCTGGATGGACATGAGCGCTGGTGAATATCTCACTTTCGACAGCTAAGCCACCACTGTACACATAGGGAAAAGCTAGCTTACAATGTTTGTTCAAACAAATTCATGCATTTAAAAATTATAACAGAGTTTATTTTTGTCTGTTATCAAAGTAACTCCACAAATTAGATTGACAAAACTAACATTTCTATGTTAACAAAAGTTCTTTATCGACTATTATTAACAATATTCTTGCTCAGCTAAAAACAATTTTCTTTTAAATATGGAAGACTTTTTTGGGTGTAATACCTATTTTTGACAAATATGAGGTGAACTCACATACACAAGACGTGATTGCATAAAAAATTGGAGAAGAAGCATTTTTAGCTGTCAAAATCAACAGAATTCACAATAGAAAAGAAGTTTCCCATCTCATTATCTCTGTTCGTTAAACCCAGGTTAGAAGCTAGTTGCAGCAAATTTTTTTTTTTACCTTCATCGGTCCCTTATTTCGAGAAACGAATAAGTTCCTTGTGTGTAAATTTTACACACTTTTTCAAGAACCATATTTTCAGCGATGAATGAAATGAATGCGATCTAGTCATTTAAAATTATTTATTATTTATTATTTTATTTATTTTTAAAAAAAAAAAATATTTTTAAAATACCAACCAAAATCCCAGCTCGATTTGATGAACTTATATTAAAGAAATACCAACTTGAAGTTGAAAAGTGTGTGTAAAATTTACACAAGGGACCGATTAAGGTTAAATGCTTGCTAAAAGCCTACAGTTTAAGATTTTTATAGTTAGAAACCGTCGATAAATGTCGATAACTTAGTTCTTAATCCACCAAACTTTGGAATCTGGGAAAAAAACATTGTCTTAATAAAATTATTAAAAAAAAAACACAATAATTAAAAAAATATATATGTTGAAAACAATATAAAATTTGTTTATTATTTGGAGTTTTCCTTTATTTTTCTGGGTTACAATTTTTGTTGCAACCTTCGTTGCCTACGTCTAGAATAAAAGAGACCGGAACACAGCCATCTTGTTATTTTCCATGATGGAGGTCTTCCCAGCTAGGCCCATATTACAGGATCAAGAATGATATATTACCAGATTGCGCATTGCGCATGTCGTCCATCTTTGTTATGAAGTTGGCTGCGAAAAATCGTGACGTAGGCCGGGTTTGTCAAAGTGGCTTAAATTAAACGTAGTCACAATTTATTTATAGGGAGTAATTTATTTGTAAAAATGAAAAAAGTCGACATTTTCTTATTGAAACATGGCGACTTGAAGTGGAATTAATGTAATTATAAATATATTTATAAATAAATTAAAGTATACATATATATTTTTCAGTACTATTCCCTAAAAAAATGCACCTATAATAGGGGTGTGTTCTCGCATTTGCACCGTTTCACACAAAAAGCAGCTACGTTGCTTGATGTGTTTGACAGCACTTTTATTGTCTCTTTATTTTCATTTTGTTATGTTCTTCTTGTTTGCTATTTCGTAAAGACTTAGAGCCGCCGCACACTACAGACTTTTAGTCGGCTGATAGTTTGATTTGTTTTCATGTGGGCATGGTGTCTTATGGAAGTGCTCACACCTAACGATTGAATCAAACCCAACTAAAAAATCAAATGGGAGGTCAGATTTCCACTTGATTCTAAAGTCTGGCAACTATCTATCTATCTATCCTATCTATTAAGAAGAGACAAAAGAGAGCGAAATATGAGCAGCGAATAGTTTTGCTCAAAGTTTGATCACGTTGTTCTCAGCTGCTGTTAATAAAAGAAAAACCAACATAACAACAACAATTATATGCAATTATATGCAAACTTTAATAAGCTATAACTTAAAAAATATAAATTTTTAAGAAATAAAAAGTCCAGTTTGCACATCTACAGGTCTAAACCTATCAAACCATACTAAATTTATTAAAATTTAACTTGTACTTAAGAAGCCTTACGCCGGACAAAATTTGGGTTTGCGTAATATATATAAGATAGCGTTAGTGCCAGCAAAATGTTGAATGCTGCTTATTACTGGGCGTCTCGACTAGCAATAATTCATTGCATGCCATCTGTTAAAATCCATTGCAAGCAATGGCAATATTTCAAGGGTGAGTTTTTGATGTTATGCTATTTAATTTTTAAAATGGTGCTGAACAAATTAGTACGCTGCTCGCGCGTGCTTGATTTTTTAAATCAGCACTCAAATTGCCGGTATAAATTTATTATTTTATAAATTTCTTCTCCACGCCACTCCATTTTCAAGAACTTAATTTAATTTTTTAATTGTTTTAGTAGCTTCAATTCTCAACACATATAAAAATGACTGCCAAACAAGAAAACTGACAGCTCATTGCCAAGTTCGTGTTGGCAATATATGTCTTGCAAATTGTCAACTTCGGCAATTGAGTTGTCTCCATTGGCAATATTTGATCTTTGACAAATGGCATGCAATGAATTATTGCTAGTCGAGACGCCCGGTTACATAATATCCTAATAAAAAAATTGTTTAATATTCATAACCTCACCAAAATCAACAAAACATATGTCAGTAACGGAAAATTTTATAAAACTCAAAACGGCCAAATAATTTTAAAACTCCCCATGAGAATGTTTCTCAAATGCAACCCAGCTATTGGAAAAATATCCGGGCACAGTGTGCGCACCTACAACCCATGATATAATTATACAGGTAGTATTGACAACTACTGATTTTCTCAGCAACGAGGAAACGACCATCTGTCAAAAACAGTTGTTCGTGGAATAATGTGAAACGAAAGTGAAAAACATAGCCTAAATAAAATTTGTGCGTTTAATATAAAATAATGAAAGTTTTGAAAAAACTATGTGTGATTTGTGCTAAACGTTTTCCAGTCGGAAGCGTTAAATTTTATTCAATTATGCACAATTTTAATTGAAAACTTATTTCATTTCGTCTGCATTTCGTCCATATGCATATGCAGCTGCTGAGGTTGCTGCATTTGAATGTTTTCCACATTTTTTTTTATGTTTGCACTAAATCACATTAAGTTGACAAATTATTTTCGCTAAAGTAATAATAAATCACTATTATTACAATGCTCACTATTTATTATTACATAAAATAGAAAATATTTTACAAGCAAATGTTTGGTTAACGCAAACAATGGCGTAAAACATCAACAATAATTGAACACTCTCTTTCTAGACATTTTTTTTGACAGATGGTCGTTGCCCAAGCAACTGTCAATACTACCTTGTATTATTATACCATGCTACACACCATGGTATAATAATACAAGGTAGCATTGACAGTTGCTTGGGAAAACATCTACTGTCAAAAAATATACTCAAAAAGAGAACGCTCACAATCCGCCATTGAAAACACAAGCAATGTTGAAATCGTTGAAGTGAAAAAAAAAACAACAACCTCAGCAGCTGCAGATGCATTTTCACAAAAAGCTGTATTTGACAGGAGATGTTTTCTTGTAGAAGAGAAAATACGCAGTTGTCAATGCTACCTTGTATTATTATACCATGACTACACACAAAAGAAAATGCCAAATCGTCACAGGGGCGGTTGTAATGAAAACGTTTGCCCCAAACATAAGAAAACAAATCATATTTGTTTTGCCTAAATCACATGTACGCACCATTATAAAACAATTATAACAACGCCTGAAATATGATTGAACTCAAATAAACAAAATTTTAACTATAAAATTCAAACAACAAAAATTTTAACTAACATCTTTGACAATGAAAGCACCGCTCCTGAGTTTTTTGATTTTGAAATTTAATTTCCTTTATAAATTTTCTCGCTCATTTGACAATATATCTGCACTCTAATGTTGGCGAATATTTTCAAACTCTTCTTGAGCATCATAAATAAAAGTCAACAACCCACTAGGAAATGAAAATTGATTTTAAAAAAATCGTAAATGGAATGGGTACTTTTGCTTACATTTTAGAACGTATTCCAAAGAATATATAAATTTAATGCAAAACCTATGAATTGAAATCTATCAACCAAAAGCTCACTGATTCGTTTTTATTCCAGTCGGAATCGATTACGACCTATATAATAATTTCTAGTATAGAAAATGTTTTTAGATTCCTTGCTTGCTTTTTTGGTAAGTAAACAACGAATTAATTCTAAAACAAATTCTGGTATAAGCGAGAAAAGCATCTGTATTTTGTTTTCTTATTTCCGAAAATAATACTTTTTATTTAAAAAAATTCATTTAAAAACTGAATAAAAAAATCGATTTCTGTAGCGTTTGATATGGAAAGAATGTACTACTTTTTGTAGGACATCAGCGTGTTAAAAATAATCAATTCTAGAATCTATATTGGAGAAGATAATTGATTCTTTTTTCATACACAATTGCTTCTTTTTTCCCGGTGGAAAAGACAGCAACCATGGTATAATAATACAAGGTAGCATTGAAAACTGCTTATTTTCTCTTCTACAAGAAAACATCTCCTATCAAAAACAACTGTTTGTGCAAATGCATCTGCAGCTGCTGAAGTTGTTGTTTTTTCACTTCTACGTTTTCAGCATTGTTTGTGTTTTCAATGGCCGATTGTGTGCGCTCTCTTTTTGAGTATATTTTTTGACAGGAGATGTTTTCCCAAGCAACTGTCAATCATAGAAATAAAATATAAGGAAGTGGTGTTCTACTCACCCATTCTATGCGTGTGTTGAAGAATTTTTCAAGCGAGATAGAGCATGATTTTTTGACATAAGCTCTTGCACATCAAAACAAAGAAAATTAGTGGTGAAAAAACATTAAAATATTAAATAATTAGCGATTGTCATCGCTATAAATTGTTTTAAAACGAACATAAATAAAATAAAAAATTAAATAAGCATGCGTTGTGCCATGAAAAGTTGTGAAAGTTCACAAAAAACACATAATAAAGAGGTTTAGTTTCACAGGTAATCTTGCTTTATAGTTTGTTGGTTCCCGCCATTTTTGTGCATGAGTCATGTGCAAGAGCTTCTGTCAAAACAAAAGTTCAGCTTCATGAGCGCATTTATTCCTTAGGGTGGCAAACATTAGGGCCCTAATTTTTTTATTTGATTGAAGATAAGTTTTAATCAGGGACCGTAACTGTTATAAATTTCTTCAAAAAAGTCAATAAATAATGGTTATTTTACCGATTTTTTTTTTCTTTTTTTTTATTATTTACTTTTATTTATTCGGTCAAAAATACCAGTTAAAATATGTTTATTTTTCGGTTAAAAATAGAAGTTAATATATGACTTATTTTTTCGGTCAAAAATTTATATATGACAGTGATATCCTATATTAAATACTAGCTTACCCGGTACACAATTTTTGCACCCGAAAATATGCTAATGAGCCGAACGACTAGTCGTACCATATGTGCCGTATTTCACGGGACGTGCCGTATTTTGCAAGATTTTTTAAGTGTCCTGCCGGGATAAAATTTGTCCCGTATTTTTGGCATTTTTTGTAAAATACCTATGATTTCAAATACAATAAAAATTAAATAATAAAAACACGTCTGAACACCAAAAAGTTTTCGCCTTTATTTACGATATAACCTAATGCGGCCCTGTTTAAATGTTTATGTATTTGCATTAACTTCATTGTATTTGTAAAATACTTCATTTCTGTTCAACTTCACCGCTTCCTTATCTCTTAGTTCTTTGCTGTCAATGCTACCTTGTATTATTATACCATGACAGCAACATGTATTGAATGCGGTACGAATGCTGCCACCTTTTTGAATGTAAAAATACTGCCATATTATAAAAGCATCGACAAAAATTCCGTGTCGATGTTTTGTTGAAATGTTTTGCTGAAATTTTTCCGCTTAAATATATTTAATTTCAAAACAACAATTATCGATAAGGCCGTCATGTATTTTTCTTACCTCAGAACTGATATTTTTACTTATAAACGAGATTTTCATATAGTCACAGTGCTTGGAAAAGTGTACCAATGCATGGATAAAAATGGTAAGATCAAGAAGATAGAAAGTTTATTACTTTAGTTATTTTTTTTTTATTACTTTAGTTAGCTTTATTCATAAAAAATTATGAACCTCTTATAAAACCTTCATAGGGAAAATATCGAAAAAAAATTAAAAACATTATTCATAAACGTTCAACAGCGTTAAAAATCTCTTTTAAATGCTTGATAAATCAGAGAATTTTAAAAATGGTTGAAACCTTCAATAAACCCTCGAAAAAGCATTTTAAAAATTTTTTCTTCTCATCTGAGCACAACAAATAGTGTCAAAAATGTATCAAATTATTTTTATTTATTTTTTATCAAATTATATCAAATTATCAAATTATTTTTAATTAAATTGAAAATGTATCAAAAACAAACAAAATGTCAAAAAGTGTTTGACAATATTTGTTTATAAGTAAGAGGAATTTTAAAAATGGCTGAAACGTGCTATAAACCTCTCATAAAGCAATTTTGCAATTATTTACTCTCATTTGAGCTCAAATATTGTCAAAAATAATTAAAATTATTCAAAATAATTCACACATTTGGAAATTATGTCAATAAAATTCAAAATATAAAAAATTTCTAAAAAAAACGAAAATAAAAACAAAAAAATTTGGCAAATTGCAAAATATGTACAAAAAAAAAAAGAAATAATGTGCAAAACTTTTGTCTCATTTTTGTTTTAGAAATAATGTTTTAATATCAAAATATTGATGAAAATTTGACAAATAAATTAGAAGTCACTGAATTTA
The DNA here is from genome assembly GCA_943735915.1 of Pherbina coryleti. Classification (NCBI taxonomy): domain Eukaryota; kingdom Metazoa; phylum Arthropoda; class Insecta; order Diptera; family Sciomyzidae; genus Pherbina; species Pherbina coryleti. The sequence goes on along the minus strand of OX030953.1, from coordinate 9,650,058 downwards.
TCTAATTCACAAACCATTATTTACACTCTTCCCACTTCAACGTACGTTCATACGGTTGTTGAATTTTAAGATTTAAAGTTTTTAATGATATTTAATATTTTTATCGCCGGGGAAGCAGCGGGTATTCGCTAGTAATAAATAATTATGCCTACATATATATTGCTTCATTAACATAGCATGGAGTATTTTTGGATAAATAAAAAATTCAGTGGACATATCCATTGAACTTGTTTGATGACTTCTTTTGCGAAATATAAATAGTGTGAACACAACTGTAATGAATATAAAAATGTCATGCGTCACTAGCAAACATTAGTTATTTAAAGAATCGAAGCCCGATTAATGTGCTGGATACTCATAGCAAAAAATTATCGCTCATGCATTTTACCATCACTAAGATACGAAGACAGTTTATCGCGTTTGTTTTGCGTGTACCGTGAATGTTGTTTTAATGTTTTTGATATATATTCTATACAATGGCACAAACAAACTTAAGTTAAGTACAAACTTAATAGAAAAAGTGTGAATATAAAGCATACAAAGTAAGAACAACGAAGCAACTGGCTCTGAGAGCACCTGTAAGTGCTTTGTGATGGAACGATGGCACACTGCTGTGTTCCTTAATGTGTTGAGCTTTTCGTGTCCAAAACGCATTGCTCTGATGGGCTGGCGATTTCCTACATTACAGAAGATTTGCTGGATTTCACTAAAATCGTCTTCATATATTTTATATTTCAGTTCCTGTATTCATTCCAATGAATTCAACAACAGTAATTTGAGCAATAATTCTGAGTGGAATCTTCCTTGGACACTTGCCATCATCTTCAACAAGCTGTTGCCAACATTGTTCACTAGATAATTGTTTCAAAAGTGGTCGGATTGCTATGTTGCTGCTAAAGTTTTCACTGAGTAGAACCAATGAAAATTATTTGCACAATGCTGCCATTTGTTTGGTTGATCCTGTTCTTGACAAAGTCTGCGTGGTGTGCAGTAGGAACATCATCTAGCAGCAACATCAGTGACAGTGGCACGGAACAAAATCCTTTGCATTTAACTAATGTAAATTTAAGTTCCAACAAAAGCTCGCGTTTTAATGTTTCCATTCAAACTGCTGAACAGTATGACAATTCTTCGATTTATACTTTCTTTCGCCTCAAACCAAAATTTAAAAATGAATCAAGCTATTACGTAGTTCCTGCTGCAGAATCCTTTAGCCCAAAGTTACAGAGATCACCTACTCGCAAAAATTTAAGCAGTCGAAACTCATCATATCCGTCGTCAGTGTCAAATTTATTCCAGATGAGTGGCAGCAACAGTAATAATCAAAATTTAATTCATTTGGTTCGCAATGTGGATACTCGTCTTAGGAATATGCGAAATGTTGAGATGCGTGTAGCCATTATACAGGTGTGTCCATCATATATCACTTTTAAATATTGATTAAACGATCTACTGACATTATTTATTTTATCTTACTTACTTTTGTTTACGAAATTATCTTCAATGTGATTTAGGAAATTTTTGATTCCATGGATCTGTCTAATGGCAAAAGTTCTTCGAGCAGTAGTGGCAACAGCAACATTAAGAGTAACTCTGAATACATCACATTTCAACGTCACTCCACAAATATACAAATGACAGATTTGCTACAGACATTTTCCAAACGACTCTCAAAAAAATTACAAAAAGCCACACACGTTGTGTTGGGATTGCGTGATTTTTTCCGAGTGAATATCACTAAACTGCTAGTTCAGAACAATATGCAAACTTCAGATTATAATGATGACGGAAACAGTGGTGTTTTTGGTTCTTCAAATTTAAACAGTGGCTACATGAATATTGCCCCGCAAAAGCAACTTTTTCTGCATACCCTGATTGAATCCTGCCAAGAGGAATCAGACGTTTCTGGCTCAAGCTACAACAAAGCGCAAATTCAAATTTTAAATTTTTCAAAAAATTATGCATATCTTGATGATCATAGCAAAGCTGCCTTCCAGGACATCAACGATAATTCATTTGAAGCAAATAGATTGCTGGCAGATAAAATACGTAGTATGCATAGCACTGCGCCTAGTTTTGATATGATAGCATTGTCAGGGAACTCTCAAAACACTACGGCTTTTGCAACAAAGCCTTCAAGATTCTCAAGTAACAATTTCAAACACATATATTTCCTGTCACGTAGTGATCACGCTAGCGATAATAATATAAAAAATTTTAACAATGATTTGCATTTTCGATACCTTTATGTTTCGGCGATTAAGCATAAATATGTGCTTTTATTAATTGACGTCGGCTCATCGCTTACACCTGAACAACTTGGTCTTACGAAAAAATTTGGTAAACATTGCCAAACCGCAGCTTTATTTCATTTAATTTTTTCTATAATGTTCTTATATTTGTAGTATTTACAATTTTGAAACTGCTCTCCGAAGATGATTTAATATCAATTGTCACAGTAGCCAGCGAAGCTTCTTCCATTGTTTTAGAAACAACTACAAATAATCATCAACCAAACAGTGTCTATTACGCGACACGCGATCACAAAGAAGAACTTCATAATTATATCAATAATTTACGTGTTGGCAACGAGCAAACAAATCATACGCTTGGCTTTGAATATTCATTGGAACTATTAAAAATACTGCAAAATTCAAAATTGGTTACGCAAAAAAATCCAATTCAGTTTGTATACATAACGCGTGGTCTTTTAACAAATCTCTCTGAAGCGACGCACGTTCTATCGGCAATAGCGAAAGGACAACAGAAACTTATTCAACCAATTGTGATCAATACATGTGCTGTTGTGTTAGGTATGTTTTATTAATACTCGCTGAAGAGTAATGTTTCATATCAATGTAATTATAATTTTTGATAAATAAGAGAGTATTACATTATTTGTTTTTTTTTTAACCTAAGTTCACTGTGTACCTAAATTCAAATTTTTCTTGTAAATTTAAAATTTTGGGAGAATTTCAATGAAGCTATCATTCATTATTATAAATTCACTATATGTAAAATACCCGGCATCGACCGGGATTGTTGTCCGGTGATGTACATTAAGCTGTACATTTAAACAAATAAGTGTAAAACCTCACTCCTTTATACTCGTAGTGCTTAAAGCCCATATTCATAAAAGAGTATTATGTCACTGAGACAACTTGGTGCGATTTTAAGAAAAATATTTTGAGGTTAAAGATAGTTAAAAAATAAAGTGGGTTGACGAATAAATCCAATTATTTTTTGTAATTTTTTTTTTCTATTTTTCATATAAATTTGGAAGATTTTTTTCCTTATTGAGAAAAATACATTATATTCCAAAAATACATTATTCCAGATGAAAAACGTATCATGTATGAGAAGCAGTTTTTACGCGATATCGCTCAGCAGAATTATAGCAAATACGACATCGACGTGAGCGATTGGTATAACAAGCCAAACGCACATAATTTAGCCGGAAGCTTTTTTATAATAACAAAAAAACACCCAGAGCTTATAGAGCGAACAAGCACCGCAATATTTGGCCATTTATTTGTGGAACCCTTACTCTCATCAAGTCTTGAAGTTCATTCACCAATTGTGGATTTAAGCGGTCAAGGTAAGTTTCTATTTTATTTTGTTTATGTAATTATTCATTACATATGTTTTATTTCGTAGATACTATTGTGTCATTTACTCATGTAGTTGCGTCATTCGGAATTGTTGGCGTCAATTTGTTTCTAACTGACTTAGTGGAGGATGTTGTTAATTATATCACACAAAATGCTGGCAATAAAAATGAGAGTTCATATGCGTTTCTCATTGATCGCAAGGGCGTAGCACTCGCACATCCTGCACTTGCACGACCCAGTACTCAAAGTGAAACACCTTTCCCCGTTGATATAGGATTTTTGGAAAATTCCACAGATTTTGTAAATATTAAAGAAAAGATGCTGTTTGAGGACAATGGAAATATAACGACAACTGTGTTCATAAATAGAAATAATGAGAAAACCGAAGTATAAATCTACAGTCTTAAAAGCATATATTTATATTGATATATACCTGTTCTTATACAATTCTAGTTTTTTAATCGAAATTATTTATGGCAGAGAGTACGAGGCATATACATTATGTGTTTGACTTTAACTTTTAAACCAGCAACTGATGCTGACTTAACTGCTTTGAACACTATGGGAAAATTTCTGCCAACGCTACAGCTGTCCACTGCATTACCACTGCAGATACCAAAATCAAATCCCCTTGAAGATAATCGAAATCCTTATGCCAAAGTTTTTACACCAATCGTCTTGCTGTATCATCGTTTAGATCTCTTACCTCCACAAAACTCTCAAGTTTGCAGATATTTTCGTCAAGTTGTTACCTTAGGTAATAGCTGTTGTTTTCACTTCTTAAGCAATGTATGCAATAACATGTTTTTTAGATTTTTGTACAGTTTATTTGAGTGCTACAGCGTTTGAATCACCTTTTGCCTATTTACAAAACAATCGCAAGAGTTATCAAAACCAACAAAAACGCTCCGTTGAAAGTATTATGGCATATATAAAGGATACAACTGGCTTATTAGCCAACCCTGGCTTACGTAAAAACATACGTAATGATGTTACTACCTTGTATAAAGCCATGCAACACCTAAAAAAAAGACACCAAGATCCACGGGGTTCACTTAAAAATTATATAGTGCGGCGTTATATTGCAACCATAAGCGGGGTGTTGTTAGTCTATCCAGGTTGCATGCTTTCAAGTAATTTTGAACCTACAAGCCGTACTTGGTTTAGAAAGGCAATACAACATCCTGGAAAAGTTGTAATTACCGAGCCCTATTTGGACGCAGGTAAGTAAAATTTGTCAAAATTTCTTGGATGCTGAATATAAATAATGAGTATATAAAATATTCTTTCTAGGTGGTGCTGGCTATATTATCACAATTGCTCACACTATATTTGAGGGGAAATCAAATGCTATGCATTCGATTGAACGTGACATACCTGTTGCAGTTATTGGCTTGGACATGCCCTACTCCTTCTTCTATAAGTTAATAATTGACTCGACACCCTTGTGTCGTCAAAGTAGTGTTAAATGTTTGCTATTCGAAAACGAAGGCTATTTAGTTGCCCATCCATCTATGTTGGAACCAAGCACGGGGTCACAAAATCAAAGACGTCCACATGAGCACCTTACGCATAAGGAATCGTTTTTAGCCAACGATATTTTATATCACAAGAAGCTCGTCAAAAAAGTTGCTTGTGCAAATTACCAAAATCGCACTATTCAGCGTTACTTAATTTTTAACACTTCGCTGACTGATACTTTAACAAATGTAGTGCACGGTGAGCGTACGAAGTATGCCATTACTTTAGTACAAGGTAGCAATATTTTCGCTGCTGTCTTAAATTCTACGTGTGATGGGGGTGCATTTTGTCCCTGTAGTACAATTGATCGTATATGCCTCAATTGCAATCGTATGGATCAGACAGACTGTGAGTGTCCCTGTGAATGCCCAATGGATTTATATGAACAGACTGCAAACTTTCCGAAAAATGATGGCCCGTCCAGCGAATTTTCGAACATTTTTAGCAATTACACGCGCAAATATCCTTATTGCGAACCAACTAGTGAGGATGAAATTGTGTTGCCAACAACTAATGTGCTACACTCTTGCTTCAATATAAACTGCGATATCTACGGCACACAAGATGAATGCTTAGGTGTGATAGGTTGCGAGTGGTGTCAAGTTGATGTTGATGGCAATAGATTTACTTCAGCTTTTTGTACATCACAGTTATCTTGCTTTAATGGTAATTTTTATAACTATAACGTTATCTCTTTTAATTTCCGTTTTATTGATTTGTTCTTTAAATAAAGGTGTATTGTCATCGCATAGTCCCTATAGTAAAAGTGATGACGAATCTGATGTTTTGGCTGTTCATGTTTATAATACGAGCCACAAACAAAATTCTTATTCGACATTCGGACCAATAGGTGGTGCAATTATTGTTTTGGTTCTTGTCATCGGATGTGCTATTTATTTTTATCGCTACAACCAAGACGCACAAACTCAGGACCAGTTTTATGCAGACTCTCTTCAAGATGATAATTACGGTGTGCCTATGTCACGATTCAATTTCCACGATTGTCAGGCTAATGACGAAGCACCATGTGGCTACGGTAGTGCCGGAGATGGTGCAGCTGCCCAGCGCAATAATATACATCCAGCAAATATATCACCTTATAATATGTCGTCGGCAAGCAGTTATCATCGTCCACCTAATGGTGAATCTGATCATGGCTATTCAACAATGACCCCCCATGAGGACTATACCGATCATCAAAGCTTTACTCTTGCCGAACCACTACTATTAATTGATAAACGCCATAGCAAATCAGATACTATATCCATATCCACATCAATATCAAGTCCTACGAACCGTCATCAACAATATCATAATTCGTATATGTTGACACAAACCGGTCTACGGGACAATAATTCATTACGTCATATTATTGCAGCGCCTAAAGAACTTAGTACGTTAGTTAATGCAAACAAAATATTTGATCAAACCAATGTTCAAAGCTCTGCCACATCTGCGACGGATGACCAGTTATGTCGCCATTTTATACTTGCTCCGGTTACAGTTCATCGACATATGGAGACAACTGAATCATAGTTTAAAATAAATGCTTTATAAGTATTTAAATACGAATACGTTGATTTTATATGAGGAGATCGAATATAAAGTGGTTCAAACCACACTCAAGAAAATCGAGATTTTGTAAAAAAAAAGCCGCTTAATAGAATCATATTTCAGATAAAATCCACAAGAATTTACTAAAACCAATAAAAGAAATTATAAATGCTATGCGATTTTAAAGAGAATTCAAGTTTTTAACGAGATATTAAGCTAAGGCCATTTGAAATAACATTGATTCCTTCTGTAGTATCAATAAATTTATGTACGAATTCAAATTGATTTATCTCGGTTATTTGTGTATTTGGTTTGGACAGCTTTGCTTTACACCTTATATAGATACATTAAACTTAAGTTTTGATAGTTTTAAAGGCAGAGTTTCGGAAAATAATGGTTAAAAAAATGGTTGTATTCAAATTCCAAATTTAGCTATTCAGTATGGTGGCCTTTTAACCATACAAAAATTCCCAAGCCATCAAAAAGCTGTTGAAAATCGGATTGTTCAATAATAACAAAATATTAATGTGTTCATGAAACTCAGCCTGAAGAATAAGTTATTATAATTATAAATATTTTTACTAATCCTTCATTGCATAATGTGTTACAATCAAAAGTATTACTATATTTTATGTATTGCATACAGAAGTATTTTATACAAAAAACTAACAAGTTGTAGCGTTTAATTTTTAAAGCTTTGATTTTATAAAAGCTATCTAAGAAAAATATATGTGTAGATTTCGAAATTTACTTTGTATTACTTTGTTTTATGACCTAATTTTAACAGCCATCCCATGAACATATATATATTTATTTTTATTTCAAGGTGCCAAAATCCTAAGTGTAGTTATAGCTTTGTCATGCAGCTTTTAACGCTTTCCGAACGTTTAAAAAAATAATCGAAACTTCAAATTCAGTTTTGGGTGTTAAGAGTTTGTTCATCTGAGAAGAAACCCTTGAAATAAATAACAAATTATCAGAAACCAAAACATCTATTGAAAAAACTATCACTCCTATTCAAAGACTACATAACTTGAAATGTAAAATAAGTAACAAATTTTTGATATCTCTATATATTTTTAAATGCACATTTTGTTAAATACACTACGTGTTAACACGACAATGAAAATGTTTATGTAGCTTAAGAACTGATGTTTCCTTATTGTAAATTAATAACTACTGATATAATATTATTTTGAAAAAAAAAATCAATTGCCTTAACAACAATTACATTATTTGTAAATTTTTATAAATGTATTTTATTTAAAATTAAATTAAAATAATATCAAAACAAAGCAACCTATAATTTCAATCAATATAAAATGGCTTCGCGATTTTCACTTTAATAAAAACATCGTTGTGTGGATATTTTTTAAGGTCAGTATGACCTTGCACTCAGTACAATGGTAATGAATTTATTTTTAATTTTTGGACATTCAAGTGACCCACAATTGATGATGTATTGTATGTGATGTGCAATAAAAGAGAGTGTATTTGCGGAACTGATCATAAGAATGAGTATTAGATTTGATAAAAGGAGAGGCATACGGTAGCATACCGTGGTGTTCGATAGGGCCGACTTTGCTTGAAATTTTCTTACGTTTTAGATTTTGTTTTTGGTAATTAATGCACCAAAGATTGACATACAAAAATGTTTAAGTATAAATAACTTCATTCATTGGTTTATGAGCTGTATCCAACTCATAAAAGAGAACTTTTTATCTAAAATTCGTTAATTTTTCTGAAAGAATCTTATTCCAATTTACAATGTGTAAAAATATTGTAACATCATTCGTGTTTTATAATTTTCATCCAAATTTAAAAATCTTAAACTTGAATTTGGCAAATTTGTTCGATACATTTTTTTGTTTTTTTTTTTTCAAGCAAAGATTGTTATTTTTGTAGAAAATAAATCGTAGCTTTGGAGAAGATACACATAATCTATTTGTTGACAGTTACTTAATTTTCTCAGCAAAATCACTTATCATGGTTGAATAAATCATGGTAGAATTATAAGGTGGCGTCCGTGGCGTAGTTGGTTAAAGTGCGTGGCCACTATGTCAACGAACTTTGGAAACCCAGGTTCGAACCCCAGCAGCGACAGAAAATTTTTTGAATTTAAATAATTTTTCTGTACGGCCGCCACCTCTCTGCAGACAATGGCAAACCTTAGAGCAAAGATCATATAATATGATCTTTGCTTAGAGAGTAATCAAAATGCCATGTAAAGCTTCTTGAGAACGTGAACATTCCGTTCATCGCCGTTCGTAGTCGGCGTTAAGCATGTAGGTCCGGCACAACACAATTGATCATAAGAAGCTAGGTCAAAGTCCTTTCAAGGGCTTAAATGGCCAGTTATTTATTTTTTTTTTTATTTTAGAATTATAAGGTAGGGCCGACTCGGAGAAGAATGCAGTAGAAAGCAGAGAAAAGCGGGCTAGTTGTCAAAATCAGCTTTTCATATCTAGTTTCTTTATGTTCATTTTTCGCAGTTGATTTTAGGTTAAACTTTTTACAAGCTTTTCAAATTGCAAATTGAACACTTCCTCGGCATTTTATAGATTTATTTGCAATGTTTTAAGAATATTTTCACTCAAATTACCTACCTTGTAATTCTACCCATGGTAGAATCACGCGTCAACGAAGAGTGGATAATAAAAAGGTTGGCTAATTGTCAAAATGGCGAAGTTCGTAGAAACATCAAATGAAATAAAAATATTATGTTTTCAAGTTGTAAATAGTGTGTGTTAAGTTGTTAAGTTTGTGTTAATTTGAGTGGAAATATTGTAAAAACATTGTAAATTAATCTATAAAATGACGCGGAAGTGTTAAATTTGAAAAAAAGCTTGTACAAAATTTAACCTAAAATCAACTGCGAAACATGAATATAAAGAAACTCGAGATTAGCAGCTGATTTTGACCATGATACAATTATACAGGTAGTATTGACCATGGTATAATAATACATGGTAGCATTGACAACTTCTTATTTTCTCTTCAACAGGAAAACATAAACTGTCAAAAACAACTGTTTGTGCAAATGCATCTGCAGCTGCTGTGGTTGTTGTTTTTTTTCACTTCAACGTTTTCAACATTGCTTGTGTTTTCAATGGCGGATTGTGAGCGCTCTCTTTTTGAGTATATTTTTTTGACAGTATATGATTTCCCAAGCAACTGTCAATGCTACCTGGTATTATTATACCATGGTATTGACAACAACTGATTTTCTCAGCAACGAGGAAACGATTTAGATCTTCATTTTCGTTTTTCTATCTGGAGATAACAAATGGTTCACATACAAATGACTGACAGGCTTGACCGCAAGTTTCAAGTTTTCTTGCCACCATGTTTTTCCATGGTGTGTAGAATTATGCAATTTTTATTGAAATTGAAAAAATCCAACTATAAGAAATTCTTTATTTTGTCCTATAATTAGGTTTATTTCCGAGTTCAAGTCAATTATTTTTACTGGGCAGCCTCATTTCTCTCATCTTTATAGCTTTTGAGTGAATACATACTGTTTACAAAAAGTAAGGTTTATTCACGATTCGATGCACTCGAATAGGAATAAAATACACGCCTTGAGCATATTAATTATAGAACAGTTGAAGTAAATGCGGCCGTCTACGGTTTTATTTAAATACGCCACTGTGTGACTATTTCAGTGCTCGTGGACAACGAGATCTAAACTTGAAAATAACATTTTCAATGCTGTGTAGATTTGGGCAAGCGAACTGCGGGTAAGTGTCTTATCCAAGCATTTTCTCGTCGCATAACGTGTTGTGAATTTGCTTATAACGAACGTTTTGTGTTCATTACTTTTTGTTTTCGAAATTTCGAAATCTGTTCCTTTGTAAAACGCCGTTGAATCGGTTGTTGTTGTTGGTGTTATAACCGTTTTCTCTCAGTGAGTTTTAAACAAAACAACTTATTTAAGTGGTAGCTAGAAAACAGTAATTTTTTAAATTGAATTTTTTGTGTTCTTCAGAGAAAAAAAAACAAATAACTTAAACATAGAAAACTGCTGTTAAAATATTATGCAATGTCGTTATTCAATTATTTGTATATGTATTTTGAGAATTTGACATGCACTCATATGTTATGTAAACAATCAACTTGGAAGCTTAACAAAAGCAATGGATTCGAGAAGAGCAAAGTTGCATAATTGCATTCAGGATGCTATGCAAGCATGTATAAACGCATAATATGCAAGGAGCAACATTTTTTGCTAAAACGAAATAGTAAAACAGCATCTTATTTATAACTCGATTCTCCAGATAATAACTGAAGTCACTCATCTAAAAAGATGCCGATTTTGCTGAACAACCTAAATTATTGGAACTACATTTTGGAAAACATAGACCAATAGTTTTCCCAAAATATCTTCTACCTGCAAGGTGATAATTTGAAAATTTTTCCATACTGAATATTTGAAAAGCAACTCTTTCAAAATGTACTGTAAATGTTACTTTTTGTTAAATGCTGTCAAATATGAAATTGTGAATGTGACAACAAATTGTAGCTATCGCTACATGCGATATCAATCTCAAAAGATCGGGTTCGATTCCCAAAAACTACATACTTGCTAAGGAGTAGGCAAAAAAATGTAGGTCCAGTGCTGAGTCATTTGGGTTCGAACATTCGATAACAGCATTACCTCAAAAATCCTTTCTGAAGTTTAAATGACCAGTTCGTCTTTTTTAAATATAAAAATTTAAAACTCAGAATTTACATATACTTACAGCCGATATAGATGTGCTCTCTGAATTGTCTATAGTAAATTGTCCAAATTTATAAATGATTACAATTTTTTAATAAACATTGTAAGGGTTTTAATTTTTTAAAGAAATTATTACTTATTTCATGAAAAATATTAATTTTTAAGTATTTTAAGATGTTAATATATTACAAAATTTTAATTTTCCTTTTATATATCTTAAGAAAAGTGAGTGTTCCATCACAGCCCCCAAAACTCCTCTTATCCCAGCAACAATGTTTTTCGGCCCACTAATTGAGGCGGCTCAAAATTCCCCCTTTAAGGGACCTTTCACAACCGCCAACTGCCAAGCAACACATCCACCAACAACAACAACGACAGCAGCAGCCACACACGATGGGAGAGAGCAACAACCCTTCAAAACGTTGAGCAAACATCACAACATTATGGCGGCGGCAACAGTTGAAGGCGGTATGTGTTACCAATTGATATATAATAATGATCATTACACAATTACAAGACAGGCTCATATTGGAGAAAAATGTCAAAATCAGCTGTTCATTTTGAGTGGTTGAATTAATAAGGTTGTCTCGTGCATGATCGCACTCTCTTCTCAGTACCCACAATTGTTAAAATCCCCAGCAAGACAGGACTGACAAATCTCAAATACTTACTTACTTACTTATCTGGCGCTTACAACCGTAAGTCGGTTTTGGCCTCGTATAAGAAATTGCGCCAGCCATTTCTGTTTTGCGCTTGCTGGCGCCAGTTGGAAACACCAAGCGTGGTCAGGTCATCCAACACCTGATCCTTCCAACGAAGATGGGGCCATCCTCTTCTGCGTTGACCACCACCGGGCACTGAATCGAATATTTTTTTCGCTGGAGCGTCGTTTTCCATTCGCTCAACATGACCTAGCCAGCGGAGCCGCTCGATTTTAATGCGCTTAACTATGTCTATGTCAGCGTACAGCTCATACAGCTCGTGGTTCCATCGAATTCGGTACTCGCCATTGACGCAGATTGGACCGAAGATCTTACGAAGGATCTTTCTCTCGAAGGCTCCCAAAGTCTTTTCATCAGAACTGCTCAACGTCCAAGTTTGTGCTGCATATAATAGGACTGGCATGATTAGTGACTTATAGAGCGTGAGTTTTGTTCGTCGAGAGAGGGCTCTGCTTCTCAATTGCCTACTCAGCCCAAAGTAACACCTGTTGGCAAGAGTTATCCTTCGCTTTATCTCAATACTGACATCGTTGAAAGAGTTTACGCTGGATCCCAGGTAGACGAAGTCCTTAACAACCTCGAAGGAGATGTTGTCAACAGTGACGTGGTTTCCAAGACGCTGGGACTGTTTATTTATTGACACTAGGTATTTCGTCTTATCTGCGTTCACTACAAGACCCATTCGACTCGACTCTTTCGCTAACCTGGAGAATGCTGCACTGACTTCGTGCGTATTATGGCCAATGATATCGATATCATCAGCATACGCCAGCAGCATAATACTTTTGTAGAATATCGTGCCACTGCGTCTCAAATCAGCAGCTCGGATGATCTTCTCCATCATTAGGTTGAAAAAGTCGCACGATAAGGAATCACCTTGTCTGAAACCTCGTTTGGTATCGAATGGAGGAGTGAGGTCCTTCCCGATTTTAACTGTGCTGCTGGTGTTGCTCACTGTCATTCTGCAAAGGCGGATGAGCTTTGCAGGAATACCAAATTCAGACATGGTGGAATATAGATGATTCCTTATTGGACTGTCGAAGGCGGCTTTATAATCGTCAAAAAGATGGTGTGTGTCGATTTGTTTCTCTAGGATCTTCTCCAAGATTTGTCGGAGCTTAAATATCTGGTCAATGGTGGATTTTCCAGGTCTGAAGCCACACTGATAAGGTCCAATCAGCTGGTTTACGATGGGCTTCAGTCTTTCACATAGTACGCTCGACAGGACCTCATATGCGATATTCAGAAAGCTTATCCCACGGTAGTTGGCGCAAATTGTGGGATCGCCTTTCTTGTGGATTGGGCAGAGCACACTGAGGTTCCAATCGTTTGGAATGCATTCTTCCGACCATATTCTGCATAGAAGCTCATGAATGCATTTAAATAGAGCTTCGCCTCCATTCTCAAAGAGCTCAGCAGGTAAGCCATCGGCTCCTGCGGCTTTGTTGTTTTTAAGCCGAGCTATAGCTTTCAAGACTTCACTATGGTCGGGCAACGGAACTTCAACGCTGTCGTCCAGAATTGGGGATTCCGGGATATCACCTCTATTGGCGGGATTGTTGTCGTCGTCGCCATTCAGAAGCCTAGAGAAGTGTTCCCTCCACATAATCAGTGTACTCTGGATATCTGTCACTAGATTCCCATTTTCATCTTTGCAGGAAGAGGCCCCGGTCTTGAAACCATCGGCCAGGCGTCTTATTTTTTCGAAAAATTTTCGGACCTCATTCCTGTCACCATGCATCTCAATTTTCTCGCACTCACGCATTTCCGCTTCCCTTTTCTTTCGCCTGAAAATGCGTCTCTCTTCCCTCCTCTTCTCTTTGTATCGCTCTTTAGCAGCACGCGTTACAACCAACTGCAGGGTGGCTTTGTAGGCGGCGTCTTTTTCTGCAGTGGCGTCGCGACACTCTTGGTCGTGGCACTGGTTTCGACGAGGGCGGTGATAGCCAATCACCTCTTCGGCAGCCGTACGCATTGAGTGGGAAATGTGATTCCACTGCTTCCAGTGCTTTCTTGAAGCAGGAGTGAGAGTCGAGTAGCGAAGTCTTCGGCTGTTCGTTTTGATTGCAGTTTTTCGACGTCTAGCTTTCTCTGTGTTGGATTGCGCGCATTCTTGGTTGCGCACAGGCGTGTACGGATCTTGGCTGCGACAAGATAATGATCTGAGTCTATATTGGCACCACGGATCGTGCGTACATCTAAAACACTGGAAGAATGCCTTCCGTCAATCAAAACGTGATCAATTTGGTTGCGCGTCTTCTGATCAGGAGACAGCCAAGTTGCTTTATGAATATTGAGATGCTTGAATCTAGTGCTACTAACGACCATGTTTCGCGCTGCGGCAAAGTCAATCAGCCTCATTCCGTTATCAGAGGTATTGTCGTGGAGGCTGAACTTTCCGACTGTTGGACCAAAGATATTTTCTTTTCCCACCTTGGCGTTGAAGTCACCAAGCACGATTTTTATGTCGTGGCGGGGGCTGCGCTCATAGGCCTCTTCAAGGCGCTCGTAGAAGCTGTCTTTGGTCTCATCGACCTTATCTTCTGTCGGAGCGTGCGCACAAATCAGGCTTATGTTGAAAAATCTTGCCTTGACACGGATTATGGCAAGTCGTTCGTTCACAGGTGTGAATCGCAGAACATGATGTCGTAGTCTCTTGCCAACCACGAATCCGCATCCAAATTCGTGCTTCTCCGCATGGCCGCTGTCACAGGATGCTTGCCGTGAGCAACCCTGTCCCTTCCATCACATTTCTTGGATTGCAGTGATATCAGCTTTGTATCTTTCTAAGATATCTTTCAGTTGGATAGAGGCACCATCCCAATTAAGGGTTCGGACGTTCCAGGTGCATATCCGTAAATCATTCTCAGTTTTTCATTTGCGATAGTCGTCATCAGATTTGGGGATAATTTTTATCTTTTTTCTTGAACTTTTCATTGAAATTTGTTTTTACGTGGTGGGCTTCAAACCCAACGCACAACCCTTTAAAGGCAGGGGGAGCCCGCCGCTCAGATTAGCCGTCAAACTAACGGTTGCCAGTTTGCCGTTTCTAGAGGACACCACGCAGAGGTTTGAGTCGACTTGAGACGAGTTTGACATGGATAATGCTGGCCTCACCAGGTTGAGGCAGTCAGACACGTTGCCATGTGAAGATTGCCCCCTTGACCCTCACGCGTTGCCTTGTGAGGATCGTCCTCTCAAATCTCAAATACAACCACATGAATTTTGGTATCAACTAACACATTCACATAATACTTTCCCAACAAGAGACAAAACAAGGAAACTTAAAGTTAGATAGGTGCCAGACAGAGATGCCAGATCACACGGATAGGAAAAAATTGTCAGTTTTGGCCCAACGCAACAACAATATCCACGCATTGACGACCGTACTGATCAGAAAACTGACATTTTTCTATCAGCGCTGAGCGTCAGTTGACGGTCAGTTTTCTAGCTGGGTCAATGTAAAGCAACAACAACAACTTCACTGGCTTTACATGTTATCATTTTCGCTTTCAGATTTTGTATGAGCTGTCAACTTCGATTTGACATTTATGGGAACTCGCTCTCACCTTTGTGACAGCTTCATTATTCAACCATGCTATTAGTAACATTAAAAACTCCATTCTGACCATGGTGTAATTAAGAAGGCGAACGTGACGTTTACAAATTAACCTACGATTGTCAAAAAATTTTTGAGAAAGCAAGAAAAAAAGAAACAAACTGCGGAAAAGTGTTCAAAGCACTGGCACTCAATAAAAAATTGTAACTGATTGCTGTGCAACTTTTGTTTAGAATTTACCATCAGCTGTTTTTGACAGTTGTAGGTAAAAATTTTATATGAGGAGTTAAAAATTCGCGATCATATTCCTAATTTCATCATGATTCTGATCATGATACAATTACAACGTAAGCTAATTTTAAGATAGCTGCTCAAATGAGAAATTTCGCAAGAACAAAGCTGTAGGAGCTACAAACGTTAAACGATAGAAGCAACAACAATTAGAAAAACTCAAAATTACCAGCTGATTTTGACAACTAGCTCACCCTGCTCTCCAATATGAGCCTACCTTGTAATTGTATCATGATTTTGACCAAAGTCGACTTAAATGATTATTGCTTGTGGACACAGATAAAATAACATGCAGGGTTGCATCGGAAAAAATAAAAAAGTACTCTCAAAATAGAAAAAATTTCTGAATTGCTTAGGAGACAAAATAGATTTTCGACCTGCCAATTTGAAAGTGATG
This sequence comes from Pherbina coryleti, assembly GCA_943735915.1. Taxonomy (NCBI): domain Eukaryota; kingdom Metazoa; phylum Arthropoda; class Insecta; order Diptera; family Sciomyzidae; genus Pherbina; species Pherbina coryleti. Next base: position 9,633,683 of record OX030953.1, on the reverse strand, counting down.
AACAAGAAAAACTGTCCTCAACTTTGGAAACCTGCATTCCCTACCGAAAATTTGAAATTGCTGAGTAATAAAAAAAAAAAGCTCCACAACATTCACCTTCTTTCAACCGTACCTTTAAAAAAATGTAAAAAAAGCTGTGTGCCTATGACCACACGATAGAAGTGATAACTTCTCATTTTCCCATTCTAAAAAAAATTCCATGTACATAAATAATAACATTTAATTCATATAAAATTATTCCTATTATTATATTCAAAGAATGAAAGAATATGTTTGTGAAAGCTGAAATACGCTACAAAATCTTTAGATTCAAATTTATTTAAATATCTAAAAAAAATAAGATGCAGTTCTGAAATATGCCGGAAGTATGGAAGCTGAGCCAAGAAGACAGCAACCTCTAAAATCCTGTGAATATCTGATAATGAAAAAGGCTCTCTACAAATGGTTTTTAAAACAAAGAAATCAAATCGGAAAACGAGGCATCTTTGAACGCAAGAAATGGTTAGGTGTCTAATTTCAAAAAGTGGCATGGCCTTCGTAACATAAGAATTTGTGGAAATAGAATTTATCCAACAAGTCAGAATTTGTCGAACAATTTTTAATCCAGATAAGAAATAAAATCAAGGAGCTATATCTTTCAACAAAACAGATTTATAATGCATATGAGTCCGGATTATTCTTTAGACAGATTCCAAATAAAACACTAGTGAGCTGCAAGGAAATATCTGCTCCTAGTCTCAAAATTATTAAAAAAATAATAACATTCCTCGCCTACACAAATCTGGTACACATAGAGTCAAACTTTTTGTGCATTCATGGTCTTAAGAAAATGGCTTATCAGTAATAGATATTTTTATTTTTATTTTAAAAGAACTTCGAGAGATATGTATTTCCTATAACAATTTCAAAATAGCAATAAATAAAAATACATATATAAAGCCACAACACTTGGGCTGCCTTGCGCAGCTCGTAATTAGTCCTTATTACATATACCTATGTATGTATGTAACCCGACGACTCGACTAGCAATAATTCATTGCAAACCATCTGTCAAAATCCATTACAAGCAATGGCAATATTTCAAGGATGGGTTTTTTTTATATCTTTTAAGTTGAAAAAACGCCCAACAGCGTGATGAAATATTTTAAGTCTTTATTCAATTCAATTAATCTTATTCATGATACAATTACCAGGTAGTATTATTCGCTGAAAATCAGCTGTGGAAAAACTGTCAATATGGGCATATAGTGTCAAAATATAGCGAGTAGGTGCAAACAATGTTGCTTATTGTGTTATTACAAATGAAAATAGCGCGATTTTTGTAACAATTTTTCATATTTTTGAAATGAAAACTTTTTTTAGCGGGTTGATCACTTTTTGGTAAAGCGTAAAACAATAGAATCGCGATATCATGTTGCTTACATCAATAACGAATTTGTTTCAAGCGTGATACATACATACAAACATTCATATAAAAACTTTTGCGCTATGGCAGACACTGTCAACACAGTTGTACATACTTTTACATTATACAACTGTGTACTAACAACAATTTATTGGTGTTGTTGGGTTTTGTTGTTATTGTTGATGCAGTCTTCAAATAATTTTTAAGGTTTACATGAGGGATTCTTAATAAAATAAAGATGAATACTTCAATTTAATCATTTCATTATATTTGTATTAAATATAAAAAAAGCAAAACCTAAACAGAGCTTTAATTTCGTCATTAATCATTTCCTTCTAAATATTTAAAATTATTGGTTTAAGTATAAAAAATAACAATATCCCCTTTTACTTCTTGCTGTGATTGCAATACTGCTATTTGACACTATATGCCCAAAACAACGAGTAAAAGTAGCGATTAATACTACCTGGTAATTGTATCATGATCTTATTCGAATACATTTTTAACCCAGTGAACAATTTTATAAGGGAAACAGTTTTACATCTTATTTATTCGTGGAAGGTTGCCAGATAATTATTCACGGTCATAACAGTTTTTGATGTTATGAAATTACCATTATCAAAATGACATCGAACAAGATAGTTCGCTGCGCGCGCGCACTAGACTGCTTAAAAGAACTAAATTTACTTTTTCATTGATGTCTATACTTTTAAACTCGCAGAAAAATGCAAAATGACTGTTAAAAAGATGAGTGACAGCTGCATTGCCAATTCCGTGGTAACAATCCATGGGCCGTTTTCTCAATGTCCGGTTAAGCACTAACCAGAACTTTATCTAGCGGTTAGCACAAAATCGTTTTCTCAATGTTCGGTTAGTGCTTATCTGTCGGTTGTGGTTCCTGTTAGCTGCTAATCGGAAGAACAGCTGAGTAGAGTAAACAATTTTATATTTATTTTACACACTTATTCAAAACCAAGAAATGTTTCTTCATATGGAGTTAAATTTGGCAACTTTTTGAGTTTTTTTTTCACTTTTATTTCATATCGTGGTACAAAATCACAAAAAAACGTAAACACAAGACAGATGACATGCAGTTTCTGCATATTCACAATTGAAAAATTCACAATTAATGATTTAACCGACCCAGCAAGACAGGAGTGACAAATCTCAAATCCAGCCACACGAATTTTGGTATCAACTAACACATTCACATAATACTTTCCCAACAAGAGACATTTGCAAAACAAGGAAACTTAAAGTTAGATAGGTGCCAGACAGAGATGCCAGATCGCCAGATGCCACACGAATAGAAAAAAATAATCAGTTTTGGCCCACCGCAACAACAATATCCACGCATTGACTGAACGTACTGAACAAAAAACTGACATTTTTCTATCAGCGTTGAGCGTCAGTTGACGCGTCAGTTGACGGTCAGTGTTCTAGCTGGGGAAGGTTACTTAATCAGAACTTGGTGAAACTGAAATTGTTTTTTTTTAGCTATCGTATGGTTAGCTATCTCCTGGTTAAGAGCTACACTAACCGGACATTGAGCAAACGGCCCTATGTCTTGCAATATTGCTTGCCATAAATTGCCAACTATGGCAATTGAGCAGTCTGCATTGGCAACGGCAATGGCAATGGTAGTGGTTTATTGCCTATCGAGACGGGGGGTAAGTACACACTGTAACAGGCACAAACCTATACACGCATGATAAAAATGTTGACACAAAGAACAACAACAAAAACGTAAGATTGAGTGTAGCAACGACTACGATGCGAGTGCGCACATGTTCGAAAATACAAAAGCAGCGGCAGAATCTAACTGTATGCTGACGATTGAATCGAGAAAATCACTGATCAGAAATTGCCAAACGCTCCTAGAAGTTATCACTTCAAAAACCTCTACAAAATCGTGCTTCTCTACCAAAAATAATAGAAATCAGATAACGCCAACAGCGACAGAAAAAGTTGCACCGTTTTGCGCAAGACGTTAGATCTTTCGTGACGTAGATAGGAAAAGACACTTTCTCTGTTTTTCTCACTGATTTTCTGTTCGTGCAAGAATAGACGAAATATAGTACGAAATAGTTCTGTGCGAGATATTTTTCAGCTACAGTTCTTTTCATTTAATTTCATTTATTCAATCTATGGACAATGTTTCCTAACAGATTAACAGAGTAAAAAGATAAAAATGACGTTCCGATGCAACTCAGAAAACAAGGTAGGCTCATTATAAATAGCTGCTTAAATGTGAAATTTTACAACAAAGCTGCAAACAAGGTATATATAACAAGGTAGTCTCGTCTCGGAGTGGTTGGTACAGCAGCTGTCAAACATAAGAAGAGTATAGAAAAGAAAAAAAAAAACAGCGAATAGAAAACTGCTTGCTTTTATTTATACCCACTACGCCAGTGGCATCCGTGGCGTAGTTGGTTAACGTGCGTGGCCGCTATGTCAACGAACCTGGAGACCCAGGTTCGAACCCCAACAGCGACAGAAAATTATTTGAATTAAAATAATTTTTCTGTACGGCCGCCACCTCTCTGCAGACAATGGCAAACCTCAGAGAGTAATCAAAATGCCATGTAAAGCTTCTTGAGAATAAGAACATTTCGTTCATCGCCGTTCGGAGTCGGCGTTAAACCTGTAGGTCCATTTCTCGGTCAATTGTGTACAAACTTAATAACATGCACAACACAATTGATCATAAGAAGATAGGTCAAAGTCCTTTCAAGGGCTGAAATGGCCAGTTATTTATTTATTTATTTTTTAACACTACCCATAATACAATTATATTAGATAGGAGTGACAACTGGCTATTTTCTCACGAGTGCCTTGCACTGACTGTCATTTGCCTGTGTATTTTATTTTTGGTTTTCCTTCTTTTGGTCTCTAATTTATACTATTTTTGACAGTTGGTGCAAGACGAAAGAAATGTTACTCCTACCTTGTATAATTGTATCATGACACTACCTTGTTAAATATACCTGGCTGTAAGCACCACAAATGTAAAACGCCGAAAGCAATAACAAAAATTAGAAAAAAATCAACAGCTGACTTTGACATACACACTTTACTCACTTTTTTTCCCTGCCTGTGCCTAACTTGTTATTTAACTACGCTGTAAAGCAAGCTATTTTTTCGATTCGTAGCATAACTTTAGATTCATTATTTCTTACGATTGGATTCTAGAATAACCATAAATAAAAATTCAATCAGTTTTAGTACTTATTTAAGGATGTGACTTTACGTGTGTAAGTGGAATATTACAAGTCTGTATTTATTCTATGCATAAAGAATATAAAGCCGTGTGCTATTCGGAAACTTTTCACTCCTGCGCAAGAATTTAATTTAATGGAACAATTGAAGATGAGTGAAAATGGATTTTTTTCACTGTTTTTTTTTTAAAATGTGTATTTGGAGCTAAAAAATGTAATGGTGAAGAAATTTCTCGCCGCTCTCAAGTGGTTCAGAAGTTACAGGGCTCGGAAGTTGAGAAAATGGACCTCTAAAACTTGTGAGATTTTTTTCATTTACCTACAAAACCTAGCATTATGGGTATCAAAAGAAAGGTTATACTGTTACCTATTCAACGAGCTATCAATAATTAAAATCCTCGCATTACTTTTGAAGATATAGCTTTTTACATATTATGCACACTTGACTGTTCACACTTTTACAAAATAACCAAAACGTAAGTAAAAAGATCAAATTGGAAAATTAATATAAGCGAAATGCGAATAAAGTAGGCAATGGAAGTATTTAAATCCTACCTGTTAATGTTGATCTTAAGACATTTTAGAAAAAAATCGCGTGATTTTTTATAACAATTTTTCATATTTTTTATAACAGATTCGATTTCCTGCATTGTCTACTTTATTCGCATTTTTCTTAAATAAATTTTTTAATTTGATGTTTATACTTTCGTTTAGGTTATTTCGTAAAAGGGTGAACCGCCAAGTGTGCATATGGAAAATGCTGTATCTTCAAAAGTAATGCGTGGATTTTAATGATTGATAGCTCGTTGAATAGGTAACAGCATAACCTTTCCTTTGATATCCATAATGCTAGGTTTTGTAGGAAAATTTTAAAAAAATCAAGTTTTTGAGGTCCATTTCCCCAACTTTCAAGCCCTATAATTTCTAAACCAATTGAGAGCGGCGTGAAATTTTTCCGGATTTGAGATGAGAACGTCTTAATACATATATTCCACAAAAAAAATTTATAAATTTTGAGTTTTCGTTCATCTTCAATTATGCCAACTTCTTTGCGACTCACAAACTCACAAGTGTTTTTTTTTCTATTTTTTCTTGTGTCAAAAATTCTCTTTACGATTGTCTAAATTTATACTAGCCCCTGGGGCTATATGCAGTTTTGACAATCAAATTCACCTCACAAGTGCCAAATATTCTTATTCAAACTGTCAAAATTTCATCATCCGAGTGAAAAGTTTCCGAATAGCACACGACCTAAGTGCTTTTCAATAGTTGATATCACATATTTTATTCATTATTTTACAGACTCATGCGCCTTTGGATCGAATACTTATTTCGCCCTATGCGGTCTGGGTGGCATTATTTCATGTGGTCTTACTCATACCATGGTGGTACCATTAGATTTGGTAAAGTGCCGACTGCAAGTGGATCCAGCCAAATATAAGAGCGTTTTCACGGGATTCCGCGTGACTTTAGCTGAGGATGGCATCAAGGGCTTGTCCAAAGGTTGGGCTCCAACATTCTTTGGCTACTCGATGCAAGGCCTTTGTAAGTTTGGGCTTTATGAGGTGTTCAAAGTAATGTACTCAAATGCTATTGGCGAGGAGAATTCCTACCTTTACCGTACCAGTTTGTACTTGGCTGCTTCGGCCAGTGCTGAATTCTTTGCTGACATTGCTTTATCACCAATGGAGGCAGCTAAAGTGAAGATCCAAACAACACCCGGTTTTGCAAATACGTTACGTGAGGCTCTTCCCAAAATGTCGGCACAGGAAGGCATGTCGGCTTTCTATAAGGGTCTCGTGCCGCTTTGGATGCGGCAGATTCCATATACAATGATGAAGTTTGCCTGCTTTGAGAGAACACTGGAGTTGCTCTACAAGTATGTAACTTATTCCAGTGGCATAAGAATGTGAAGCAATGTTGCATATTTTAACACATATTTTTAGGTATGTTGTTCCGAAGCCACGTCAAGATTGTAGCAAAGGTGAACAACTAGTCGTTACTTTCGCTGCTGGCTACATTGCTGGCGTCTTCTGTGCCATTGTATCTCATCCAGCCGATACTGTAGTCTCAAAATTGAATCAAGAAAAGGGTGCCTCTGCCTTCGATGTGGCTAAGAAACTGGGCTGGGCTGGTAAGTGCCAACACCATACGATAGCTAGTTTGCTGTTTTTTTGTATTAACACTTTATTTACTTGTTACTCGCAGGACTATGGGGCGGTCTCATGCCTAGGATTGTGATGATTGGTACATTGACTGCTGCGCAATGGTTTATCTACGATGCTGTTAAAGTTTATCTGCGCATGCCAAGACCACCACCACCAGAGATGCCTGAGTCTTTGAAAAAGAAGATGGGCATCACCGACGATGCAAAATAATTATTTTGCTCTTAGTATGAATTCAATAGCTAATGAAAAATAGTCACTACGTTCACAATAAGTTTACAAGCTCTAATGCCAAATAATAAAGCCGTATTTGATCTACACTACAAGTTATCTGTTCCTTTAAAAACATCTGGTGTTATATACTTAGATTTGGAAAAAGCAAACTGTAGTGTCCATTTAGCATGATCCAGTTAATAATTGAACCACTCAACGATGGCGGATTCGAATCTGGACGCGATCAAAAAGAATCGAAGAATTTTTTTTTTAATTTTGTTTATAAGTTTTAAAAAATAAACTCACAAATAATTATTTTAGAAAACTATCAAAAGGTCTCTTATCAGTTCGAACTTACAACTCATATAATTTTCTGTCCGGGACGAATGCATCAACTAGTGAATAATAAATATTTTACATTAACCTTCTTTTTAACAATACAAAGAATTTATGATTAGGAGTTAAGGTCCATTCGCAACGTCGTATCACAAGAATAATGATCATAAATCTAGATTAATTCCGGCTAGTTGTGTTCGTTTGTCAGGTGGATTCAATTCCATAAACTCTTTATTATGTGGGGTAATGTGCTCACTACTTTGCGAATGATGCTCATGGTTCTTTTGGAATGATCCACGACGATTTATCCAAGACTGAAAAAAAAATCAGTTTAAAAGTTATGATGGTCATAGTCTTGGTAGCTCGTGGTAGTTTTTTCTTTTTTGTTTTGTTTAAGATTAAACTTACCACATCTCTTGTAATTTTAGTTGGTGTTATTTTCTGTTTAAATCTGTAGCGTTTGGTATGAACAAGTCCGGCGGCGATGAGCGAGTCCATTTGTTGCTGCCACAACTGTTAATAATAAAAAACATTATTAATTTTATAGCATATGATTTATAAAGCAAGCGAGTTGATAAATTTGACTGAGTTTTTTTAATAAAATAGTGGTTTGCAAATGGTTTGCTCATTAAAAAATACATGCCTTTATATTTGTATCACATTTTATACGTTTCCTTAAACTATTGTAATTTGCGCAAATCGTCCATACTAGCCAGTTTACTCCATGCTGAAGACTATCCATTAAATCAGTGTCGCTTTCCGCTCTTGGAGAGTTTGCATTTACCGGTCTACCGCAGTAGCACATCAGAAGACTACTCTTGTACTTGCGAGCCATTGATTCCAAAAAGAAAGTATTTTCAATGTCATATAGAAGAAGACCGCTATTGGCAAGATCAGCTTTTGAGGCAACAACCAGAACGGGCTTTCCACGCACAAATGGATGGGCAAGCGTGCATTTTAATAGATCGAAAGAACGCTGCATATCTTCATATCTTGACGACATATCAAAGCAGTATATTATCCCCATTGACTGAGATTCCATTAAACAAAATATAGTGTTAATTAATTGATCTTTGACCAAGATTTCAGGCAGTAAAGAAATTAAAAGGTCTATTTCCGCACTAACTTCAAGTAAAGTTCGAATAATAGAGTAATTTGATTATCTGTCGAAATGAGGAATTTGTCAAAAAGTACGGAAAAGACTTCAAGTAAGTTTCAAGCACAACAGCTGTTTTTTGAGAATTTAAACGTTCATACGTTACTTACCATAAATTACTTAATTTGTCATAAATTACTTCACTTAAAGAAAATGCGTTCATACTTTCATACAGCTTTTCGTAATTATTTCCATTTTCGCCAAAAATTTTGTCAACGGTTTTTTGTCCATATCGAATTTTTTATTCACAGAAATTACACCTTGTGATGCCATTTATTCGATTATTTATCGAAAAGATTAGTGCTGACACCGATTGCATCTTAATTTGGATGGTAATTTATGATAAATTACTTAATTTCAAAGTAATTTCGTTGACAGAATTCCCACGGTGAAATAACTTAATTTGGGCATCATTTGTGTCCACTATGCATTAGTGCGAACATAGTATTAATATTTGTGCTCGAAGAAATTTTTCAAGTAAACTCGAGTGATAGAGAGTGACATTTTGCTTATGCTATTTTCTCTCGTTCTGGAAGAATGTATAAAGAAAAGCTATCGGGTACGAACGGTTGAGTACGGAAACAGACCAAATATATTATACTATTTTATATAAAAACTAGCGATACCCGGCACGCGTTGCTGCACCCGGCAAGTATATTGGAAATACTAAGTAAATTCAAAACTTTTATTAGTCCCTTAGTTTGACACCACGCTCATGTTCCACTGCCCGTTACAGTTTCCCAGTAGAACATCACTCCCAGGTGACAATTCCATTATGAGTTTGAATGTCCTGTGATTTTAGCTTCCATAGCTATTCTGTATACAGAATCGAGCCACACCCCCTTTTCCAATGCACATACCACTTTTCCAGTAGAAAGACTTTGGCAATTAGTAACTCCATACTGAATTTTATTGTTATGCGACATTTAGTTCCAAAGCTATTCAATATCAATAATTTGACTTGTGTGGTCCAAGCCAAAACCCCTTTTTCTTTGCCCGTCCCAGTTCTCTTGTTTATTTATTAAAAAACTTATTGAATCAAACAATGTCAATTCTATAAAGTAAAAAGTCAGCAGTTTGTTCCTTTTGTTCATTTATATATTACAGGAAAACCACCGTCAAAACATGTGTAGAAAAGTTGCATGCAGCGAAACAAATAAACATACATACATACATACATACATCAAGTCGGATTGATTCTCATTCTTATCAAAAAAATCCTCAACATGCTAAAGGTGGTCAGTGAATCCCCTGTTAACAAAACTGTGTTAGATTAATTCACCACATAAAAACTAATTTCAACATATTAGAATGTACTTCGGTCCAATCAGTGATGCGATTCTGATTTAGTAAAAAATCCCGATAACATCCCGATTTAGACCTGTTTATCCCACCAAAATGACACGAAAAACCCACAAAAAATCCCACCCAAATATTTATACAAATAACGATTTTTATGCAATTTTTGAAAAGAAGTAGAAGTCGCAGTAACATCTCATTGAATGTTCACTTTTGATAAATCATTGAGCTGAATGCGTATGCTGCTTTAGCCCCACGGGAGTTGAGAAATAAAATATTCGAATAAAACGAAGCTGAGCAAAAATAGTTCATCTCTATTTAGTGAATTTCAGAGTGTTTTTTATCGATAAAAAAAGGGAATATGAGTAGAGTTCTATATTTAATGCTTACTTTTCACAATTCGACGAGCAATCGAACAATATTGAGAAATGGGAAAAAATATTTCACGTCATATCATGATGGCGTGCCTGCCCACCTACTGAACAAAACGTTGTGGTCCACCTTCCGAACAAATTTTCAGAAATCGTGTAAGTAAAAAATTGGCATTTATATGATGGAAAATAGTGTTTGAAATTAGTTAAAATAGTTTTTGTGATTGTCGTCCACGTTCAGATAAAATTTTAGAATTGCGTCGCCTAAAAAAAATTGAAAAGAAGAACGAATATAAATTCTGATTCGATGGCTGCAGCCATCAAGAAATTCAAATCTCTATTGTTTAAAGTTCAGTGAGTCATTATGAACTATTGATAGAATAAACTTTTTATAAACTCTCAAAAACTAATGTTTTTACTTCATTTTCTAATTTTCTTCAACGATTTGTTGTGGATGTTCAGTAGCTGGGCCGATTTTTTCAGCGGTCGATTTCGAGACTTTTGCTAGATCGACTGCCAAAATTATAATTTTTGGAAAATTTAAATTTTGATTAAAATCTTGTCAGTTATTGATCTTAGCTTCCAAAGAACACAAGAGCTCTGAAAAATTATGTTTTAAACCAAAGGTATAGCCTCCAAGCAAAACGTGTTTAGTAGGCGCGCATCCTCCCCTACATTTTTTTAACATTATAATAATTTTATAGTTTAATAATGTACATAATAAAGTTTTTCAATAAATTTAACAAATTTTCCACAAAAAAGAAAATGCGAAAAGTTAAACACTGCGTTTTTTATAAAAACTCTTTAAAGTGTATGAAGTGATCGTAAATTTCTTTCGTTGCATCAAAATGAAACTGAGCTTATATTTTTGTTTTTAAATGAGGATCTTATTTTCATTAATTTTAAGCCTCTTGTGTACATATCCCTTTCTTACATATTTAGAATCAATGAAACAGCAATTAAACGAAAAATTTTGAAAGATTACAAAAAAGTGATACCAACCAGTTTTTCTAATTTACACTTTATAAAATTATGATTCAGTAGAAAATCCCACCTAAGCATACGAAATCCCACACGTTCTCAAATAGGCCAAATATCCCAAAATGAGCCCGAAATCCCACCAAATCACATCACTGGGTCCAATTAGCTTTAAGCGCAGCAAAGTATGTATGTATATGTATTTGTTTGTTTGTTTTGTTGTTTTGTGTTTGCTGAGAACAAAAAGAGTATAGTAGAGAGCAACATGCAGTTTATTGAGGCTCTCGCAGCACAAGCGCATGAAAAGCTAACGATCAAGCAACGCATGCCATTCTGGATGATTTTTTAAAAAACTTAACACTTTAATTAAAGATACTTATTATTAAAATTTCGTAAAGAAAATAACCAATGAACCTTTTGTAGCACAAATGTGATATTTTAAAACTTATTTCAAAAAAATCTGACCAATACTTTTGGAGTTTTGCGGACACAAAAAATATTCACTTTCATTTTATATAATAGTATAGATATAGATATAGATAGATAGATATAGATAGATTAATATATATTAATAGATAATATATATTAATATATATATATATACATATATATATATAGAAAAATTGCAAAGATTGATCTAGTTTTCTTTGGGCTTACATTTTTTGGAACGATCAAACCTCAGCCCATACAAAATACACTTCTATAATTCAACACCAGACTAGAGTTATAATATAAATGCAAAAAATAATTTTATTAATCACTATTGAGGCAATAAAGGACAATACGCAAAGAAGCTGCAAACGATTCCAAAATTAGCCTGTTAAATGTTTTTCAAGCAGGAAGCGTTGGAATATACGTATTGCTTACAATTGAAATTACTTTGAAGGAAATAAAACTATATCGACAAATAGTTGAACCATTTAAGTTTTATTGAAGAATTGTGGGTATTTTTTGATCAGAAGGTCAAGCATAACAAACATTTCGGTACACATTTGTTGGCACATTTTATACACGGTTGAAAGCCGCGATACTTTTTAATATACTATGAAAATACGTTGATTTCAAAGACCATTCATCTTACCCATGATATAATGCACAATTTATTCTGCCACAATATCTATCACAATTGTATCATGATCAGCTATGGGCAGAGAGCGCTCTGGGAGCGTTGATAGTAAGAATTGAGAGCAAAGGCTTATGTACCCAGCGGGAAAATGAAAAGCGCTCCTAGAAACAGCGCATCTTATGCGCATTTTTGATGCGCTTGAGGATGCGCTTTTCAGAGTTCAGAGTTGTGGAGCTCATATTTTTATAAACATTTTGTTCAAAAGTGATCAAGCAATGAAATATCAGAGCGTTAAGACATTTGACTGTAATGCCAGCGGTCCGAGTTCAATCCCCGCATGAGACAAATAATAAAACTGTCGCTTTGTTTTTAGTCCAAGTGCTCGGTTCTCGCTACGTTTTGTTATTTACTACAATGAGAGCGAAGCGCCTACATCTAATGACATGCCAGTGTTAAAAAAGGCTCTATCCACAAGGAGAACAAAGCGCTCTACTGCTTTTTAGGAGCGCTTCAAATGCGCTAATGAAGCGCTCGGTTTCCTGCTGGGTAGCAACACAAAACGCAACAACAAATGAAAGACAAAAAGCAATCACAGAAACAACACAAAAGCTTTAAATGTAGTGGTGCCCATACCCGATCATGAAGCCGGGAGTAGAATGATTGCGTATGCGTTTTTCATCCGTTTACTCGCTGGCGTTATAAAATTTAAGTATGTGAAAGCTCATGGAAGCGAGTTTAATGGTTGTGAACGTTACGCTAGCAAAACGCTAGTTATGCAAGAAAATTGAAAATACTTCAACTTTTCTTGCGTAACTAGCGTTTTTTGACAGCTCGTTACTTATAACGAACATCGAGAAGAAATAAAAGAAACGAGTCAGAAGCTCATTACTTTTAGGGATGACTCTTGTAAATAAATCTTAAAAATTAAAAATGTCTATATTTTTTTTCATTATTAATTTCTCAAAAGAACTTTTTTATGCTCAGGATTTAAGATTTTTTTACTTATAAACGAAGACAATTTAAGTATTTTTGTGTAAATACAATAAAAACGCAACATTGAGAACATACCAAATGTTTTATAATTTTTTAGCCCTGCTTAATCTGAACGTAAAACGCAATCATTGAACTCTACCATCATGTTCTTGCGTAAATTGCTCTAGCGAGTAAACGGATGAAAAACGCATACGCAATCATTCTACTCCCGGCTTGATCCATGATATTTATGTTCTTACCATCACATAGTAGTGATGCCATATTTTTTGCATCTCCACGCTGCCACCTATTTCCGTTATGTACAGACCTGCATTGCATGGCTTTTGTGTTTGTACTTGAAAAAATTGAACTCCGTTTGTGGACTCGAACGTTGTACGTTGGGTCCTGCTTATGCAATGGCCCACTTCTGTCTTGCCACTCTGTGGCAATCCTAGTAGAATAACTTTATATTTTTCGGTAGGAAGAACGCCTACACTGCGCAAATGGAAGGAATTTTTTATCAGTAATTATTCTATACAAATGGCCGATGCATTTTGTTACCTGCTATATGTTTTGCAACTACAACAACAGCACTTGCAACACATCAAGCCCATTACCAGTCAAAACCTTTGTCTTCCTCTTCCAGAGTTTTCAAAGCAACAGAACACTAAAGAACGCTATTTTATTGTATTTAAGCCTTGAATATATAATTTTTTACCAAATAAAATTAAATTGTCAGAAGTTTTCGACATATTAACATTGGGTTTGTTTATGAATAATATTTTATGCATGCAAAAGCTATTTATTCAGTACCATGGCAACGGTTGCGGCTATTGTTTTGGGTTCTACCAAACTTTGTGTGCTTTGATTAACGCAATAGGCCGAAACACATAGGAGGCATGCATGCTTCAAGCATCTGACATTTTTGATTGAATATACATGTTGCTACGAAGTTACGCACATTAAAAGGGTGCCCGCATGAAAGACGCTTGAAGCATGCCTTATGCACTGAACACGTTGACGACTACACGACTTTACGACGCGATTTGAAGAGTCAACAATCTGGAAATATACGATTGTTTCATTCACATACACACAAACCCTTATATTTACACTTGTCGCTCGTCAAATTAAAAATAATTTTGTACCGACGTCAGCAACATTACTTATGTACTGAACACATTGACGACGACAGCGACGACAAGCTGTCAAATTAGGAATAGTTCTAAATCGACGACACGACATTGCGACATTAGACCAAATTCTCTCCATAAGAAATACATGTAAAAAAATTTGACAGATGTCGTGATGTCGTTGCCGTCGTCAATGTGTTCAGTGCATTACTATCATGGTATAATAATACAAGATAGCATTGACAGTTGCTTGGGAAAACATCTTCTGTCAAAAAATATACTCAAAAAGATAGCGCTCACAATCCGCCATTGAAAACACAAACAATGTTGAAAACGTTGAAGTAAAAAAAAAAAAAACAACAACCTCAGCAGCTGCAGATGCATTTTCACAAGCAGCTGTTTTTGACAGGAGATATTTTCTTGTAGAAGAGAAAATGAGCAGTTGTCAATGCTACCTTGCATTATTATCAAAGAAGTAAGAGATATATTTTATTTCTTTGATTATTATACCATGACCATGATTGGATTGAAGTATGTTTGTTTGTTTTTTGCAAAGAACTAAGATATATATATATTTTAGTTCTTTGGTTTTTTGTTGTTGTTGTTTATTTTTTCACTTTGTATAGAAAAGTATAAGTAGACGCTCGTCAGTAGCTTTCTGCGGCAGCGCAGTCGCATAGACTTAAAAACAGACTTGAAAAGTAGAAAGCTTGGTTTTTTCTACTAATTAATGTAGGGTAGAAACAAAATAGAATCAAGTCTGACTTATGATTCGTTTTCCAGAAGCAAGTCGAGGCTTGTAGGGTAGAAACATATCAAGTTTCTACAAGTCAAGTCGAAACTTGATTGTTTTCAAGTTACTTGATTTTCAATTGACTTGTTGCAGATCTCTGGTTGCCACCCTGAAACCATGGCGATAAGAATTTTTATGTATTTGAGTTGTGAAGCGTAATAACACACCTATGCTGTCGTAAAACAAAATTTACCGCAGCTCGTCTTCTCAGTGAGTAATAATTCCATGCAACGATATTACATTTCTGTTACATATGCTGCCATATTCATGACCTGCTGACGTCAGAATTTTTTGTTTTGTTTTTATCGTAAGTATAAATCCATCATTTTCCTGTTTAAACATTTTTCGTAGCTTATATACTCACCGAGTAAAAATTCAATGCAACGCCGCTGCATGAATGTTGCATTGTCGATCTTTAAGCGGCTCTCTCTGTGTTCCAATGACGACAGAAATTTTTTGTCTAATTTTGTTGTGAGGGCGTAGAGCAGGACTTTATTGGTGTATCATAAGTTTAGTCCTAGCACTAATACTCAGCGAGTAATAATTCCATGTAACAAATTTTCAGTTCCGTTGCTTAAGCAGTTCCCACCGCGTCCCGATGATGTTTTGAATTGTTGTTTTGTTTTTATAATGAAGTCAAAGAACTAACTTTTACGGTCGTACCATCTTTTTAGTCATAGCTCTTACACTCAGGGCGTAACAATTCAATGCAACGCCGATGAATTTTGAAAAAATGCATTTTTCAACTTTTTTGGAAACCTGCGCGGTAAAATGTAACTTCGTCACGTCAAGATGAAATATATTATTAAACTAGATACTTAAAACTCGTACTTGTCACAGCCGATTTTGAAAATATTAATTTTTCACAAAATGGCGGACTTCCGAACGTAAATTAAAGATTTTCGACCAAAAATTCGTCATTATTTTGCCTATAAAAAATGAACGAAGCTACGAAAAAAAAATCCTATGACAAGTACGAGGTTATTATGAATAAAATAAGCCTGCAGAAAAATCAAAACGATCGGTTCACTGAGCTTCGAGAAATCTTGGTCACAGACTTTGAAAACATAGTTTCGAGAAAAACGCGTTTGAAAATAAGGGCCAGCACTGCGCGCTCTAGAAGGCGGTTCACTCACTAGACTATAACTTTGTTATTTGTTGAGATATCGACTTGAAATTTTCACCACATATTCTTGAGACTTAAAGCTTTGAAAAAAAAAACAAAAATTTCTGGGTATATTTCCCCCCTTAATACAAAATATCGTTCATGGAGAATTCATTTCTTTTATTAAAAAGAAATTATTTTTAAATAATGTGGAAATTGTTATTAAACTATTTATTTGTACATTTAAAGCAAACTACACTTTTTTCTGTGAATGCTCGTTACTCATGGGCTTTTGACTATTACCACGGAATTGCTTAGAAAATCGTCCTTTTTTATAAGAGGAACAGTTACGTTGACGCCTCTTCTTTGGTTATACTGTTGATGCATTCGAAGCTGGGTTTCATGACGAGTTTACCATTATCATGTCTTTTGCAGATACCAGTGTCTAGAGTCACTACGTTCATGTTATTTTTTAATATTTTGTGTAATAAGTAAATATTATCAAAACATAAACATTAATTGTATATTACAGAAACTGAATGACCAATAATAAAATACATTTAACTTATTTTGCTTGTTTTAGTTTTAAATCATTTATATTGGTTTGAAATTGAATGGTGACCCAAAGACACAGCCTGACATGAATAGGGTTAAACAATATTCAAATTAATTCTCAAATTAACATTTCTATTTAGTTTTTGCACAATTGACAATTTTCTGGTCTCCATTCCAATAGTTTATTTTTTCAAACAACTTTTCTTGATTACTGAAAAAAATTTTAGAAAATGAAAAAGTAGTCTCGCGACCTAAAATCCTCTCGGTCTGAGTCAATGCTGTCAAAATTAATACAATGAATTGTATGCTTCTTTTTGTTGTTGTTCTTAGTTGGATACAATAACAATGTAGGCTCATTTTGAAATGGCTGCTCAGAAGTATTGATGAATGATTTTTCCAAAAACAAAGCTGTAAGTACTACAAGTGTCAAACCAACAACAAAAACTAGCAATACTCAAAGTCTACAGCTGATTTTGACATTTCGTATATGGCATGTATAAATACGACGTCTGAAATCGCTTATTGTATATAAAATTCTAAATACATTCTAGTAGATGGATGACCAAAATAATTGCGAAAATATTCGCTGAAATTATCGGCTAATGTACGTACCACTTCTAAGAAAGTAATCGCTTCGCTAGGTTACGATATCAAAATCGTTGTGCAAAGTTTTTTATTTGTGACAGTCTTGATGGCAATAAGGTAGGTAGAGAGTTCTAGTCTTCGATAAGTGATTGAGACAACAAAATTTAATTGTTACACATTTTCGTTTTTTTTTGTTTTAATAATTTTGTTTACTTTGCTTTGTTTTTATGTAACTCTATAGCTTACAAATGACTTTTATAAAATTGTGTTTCCTGTATACATATATGATTTTAGCGTTTAACTTATTCACTTTAATGTTAATTTTTGTATTATTCCTTAATCTTAGTTATTAATTTTATTCATATAAATTTATAATATTAAATGTTACTAGTTTCTTAGTATATAAGATAATTTCAACAACAGAAAACATTCTAATATAATCCGAATTGCATTGAAATTAACAAAAATTAACATATAATTAAAACGTCCTAAATTAAAATAATTAGAAAATAGCAAGTCAAAAGTTATCATATATTCAACATTAACTCGTACCCTTATGATATATATAACTGTGTTAGCATGGAATATATAAGATCGTGCAGTTGACGTTGCGCCAACAAAAAATATTTTTTGAAGTTATATATATATGGATATGTATATACATATATATATATATATTTGCATACAAAATATACATAATTATTTAAATATAATAATAAATAAGGTCTTCCGGGTCGGTATGATTTGGGAAGGTAGGAACAGGCTGGAGAAACTTAAAAAGAAAACTTTTTTATCAGCCTATTCTGAACGTTTTAATATTCCTTGAAACCTTCATGGACCATCGTTGCTAAAAATAATGTCGGCTCAGGAGCTTATTTAATGCTTTCATGATTTAGTTAGAGTCAGTAATTAAATCATATTTTGACTCAAAACCAGATGGTTATCGGTTAATAAAATCGACCGGATGGAATAGAGATAATAGCCGTATGATAGATCTTTTTACAAATCAGTTTTTCTCTATTATAAAGGATTTCTTTTTAACTTGATTATCTATGATTTTCCAATTTTATTAAATTTTAAGAGCTAATGATCTGCTGCAGCTTTTGTGTTGTCTTCGTTGCAACCATTTAATGGAGTTTGCTGTTCTGATGTTGTTCTTGTTTTGGCGAAATGGTTGATGTCGAATGGTTTTAGTTTTTGTAGACATTTTTGAAATGTAGGGCTTTTACGTTGAATAAGAAAATTTATTCTTATATTTGTTATTTACACATGATGAATTAAGTAATTTTTTTGTGCTTAACATTCACATTCATTGTTTAAATTAACATACACATATGTAGAATGAATATATCTCATGGAGTGGTACTTATAATGGACTTTCTCAGCCACAGGATTAATTGAATATTGACAAATGGTGTATGAAAATATATCTTGAATTTAAGTAGAAGAGTGGAAGACAATCAAAAAAGATTTACCAGATTTGTAATTTGGTTTTCATAGAATATAGATACGTTTTCTATTTGTCAAGGTTTTTTGTTTTTAAGTTTATTATGCTCAACAATCCTGGGTAGGTCAACCCATAAGCACCATCCTAATATATAAGCATAATAAATATATAAATGCATATAAAGGAAGATGTCTACAAACATACACATATATTACAGAGTTAAATGAAAAGCAGTGTAGAACTTGTCTACTATCTAGAATCTTCAATAGTTATCGTGTATTTACTGAATTTCATCAAGAGATAGTGTGAGTACCGAAAAGATGAGTTGAAAAGGGATATATTTAGCCTCATTGAGAGTTTCACGTGAATAAAAATTTGGCCAGAATTATACAGTATATAGTTATACAAAAAATGTTTCGCCTTTTCCTTCAAAATTTTTATTTGTATCTTGTAGAAGAAAATTGGTCAAGAAACATTAAAGTTGCTTATTTGTGTATTACTTGCTGTGCAAAACCCAACAGCTGTTAATAATTTCTATAATCAATTCTTCCTCGAGAAAAATTTTAACTCTCGATATGAATTTTTTATTAGAGAAAAATTTTATAATTTATTCAAGAGATGATTTATAAGCTTGTAATTAGACAATGATAGGGAGGCAAGACATTACAAGTTTTATAACTGTGTCTTCTTAGATTTTGTGTTGTAAATTGTAAGCTATATGGCTTTTTTTAAATCTGCTTTTCTTTAAAACCGCACATTCATACATATGTATATAGACGCTTTCAAACATACATATACAAATACATTTATTATAGTTTAATGTATAAGTAAATTCTAAATGAAATGGCAAATTGGCATTGTTTCATTATCAAAACAAACAATAATAGTAATAACAGTATATTTTTAAAAATTTAGGTTTGTTAACATTTGTTGCTTGCCTTAGATTTTACAGTTGAGATTAACTCAAGATGCATTCTTTCAACTCCAAACTCTTCGAAACTGTTATAACCTTTTCATATTTCTTTGCTAGGTGTATTTTGTGAAAATGTGCGTGGATGAAAAAGACAAGAGACAAAGAGAAAACAAACACAATTGAACATCAGTGAACATTTAAAGCTTAAACACATTAAAACAATTAGGCTATTGACTGATTTGAGGTGTAGTAATGATTAACAAAAAATATTTAACACTAAAATTACCAACGACAAATCATAAGAACGCTTAAAAACCAATTTGCAATCGATGCAATTATTATAGAAACCAGGGCCTTACTCTAACTAACACAGAAACGTTCGTTTCTGATAAAACGATTGTTTATTTTAAGATAGACTTGACCAGTTCGAAGAAGTGCAAATTTCTCGGCAGCTTGTGTGTTCAAATATAAGTTTAGGTTTTGTAAAGATGGTTAATATCATCGCACAACTTTTAATAATCATATAAATAAATACTATATTAGTTTTACTACTATGTTTTATTGCTTATAAATAAATGATTTATTAACACGAAATCAGCTTAGGAAATGGGGGCCAAATATACATTGACACTCTACGAATTATTATTGCTCTTATTTTTTATTGCGACATATTTTAACATTAAAAAGTAAAAAAGAATGTAAGGAAACAGTGCCTTTTCCAGCACAGAACTTTTTGCAAAAAAAAGGCCTCCTGTTCTTTAAATTAGCATAATTTATGAAGAATTAACCTTATTTTTTCTATAAAAATTGCACACAAGCTTAAAGAAAGGTACCGTTAATGGACATTCAAATTTCACAAATAGATTATTTGAAAATATATATAAATCCTATAATTGCACAAAAGTTGCTATAAAAAAATCTTTGCTCATTGTTCATCTAAAGCAAGCCACAATATTTTGCTCGAACTATAAATTTTAGCATTAATTCAATGCGTATTTTTCAAACAGATATGTGTGTATGAGTGTGTGTTTGTGTAGCAAATGTATAATGATAAAACATTGCTTAGCATTAGAAGGTTTAACCATTATTACTACTATTCGCTTGCCTACGTTAGCACAACTATACAATTTAAAATTTACAAACAAAATTATAAATATTCGTAAGGTTTGCCATTATTCAAAATGAAAATAAAACATATAATGAATGATTTCGTCATGAGTGTTTATCCAATGCTCGTCAACTCTTATTTAATGGTATTTGTTGAGTTTCTTTTTTTCACAAAACGTAATTAAAAACTGAAAAATATGCAAAATAATGTATGTTTATAAAAGTAAAAAAATCAAGTTAAAAAAAAGTAAAATATTAAAATTAAAAAAAAAAAGTTAAAGTGATTGTGTGTAGGAAATGTGTGCGGAAAAAATAATAAACAAAAAATAAAATAATAAGCAAAACAGCACAACATTTAGAAAATAATCACGTTGCACGAAATATTAAGTTAATAGAATGAATTTTAGTACTATATATGTACAATATTAATTGAATATTTATTTAATAAAAATTAATATTTAGTACCAGAAACTTCTTGTTCATTTGTTCCACGATTAGATGACCCAGATGATTTGTTTGAACCATTGGTTATAGTCACTTAAAGAGATATCGGAAAAGTTGAAAAAATATATATATATAAAGTGCACATCATTTTATATATAATATATACTTTGATTGGTTTGATGAATAATTGAAGTGATATCGCTCTGAGATGCCGATATATCTTTACTGGTTAAAACATCAGAGCTGCTTGAACCTATAAATTATAATTGGTATTAGTTTATTCATTCCCGCATCAATTTTATTAAAAATTACCTGACGAGATATGCCTTTCATTTAGCCCATATTGTATCGGTTGATAACCATGACTGGGATTGTATGTAGCTGAATAGGGTTTTACCAATAGATGAGATAATTCAAATGTTTTATTTTAAAATTTTTACCTGAGTATGGCATGTAAATAGGTGGATTTGGTAGTGGTGCTATGTCACTTGTGATACTTTCAGTATCACCAAGACTGACTGTTGAATGGCCTGCTTTGATAAATATTATACAACATCTTTTTCACTTTAAATATTATGTATACTCACAATTTCGTTTACGCCCATCGCTTAATACATAATAACATTGCTCTGAAAATGTCAATTTATTGACGGTATGCTTTATATAATTGTTTCTTAACATTGATGAAACTATTCTTCGAGCTTCTCGGCGATCCTGCACATCTTCAACATTTTCCAAAACCCAATTTACCGCATCGGCACCTAACGACAAAAATTTGTAATAAATACAAGTTTGAGCGTGGCGTCCAATGAAGGAAGCTTACCAATAAAAGCATTTGGTATAGTTATTTTGAGCCACATTCTATCACGAATTTCCAGTCCACTATCTGGTTTGGTCATTGCTTTAACGATTTCTTCCAGATTATTTTGTTCTAGGCGTTCCTTTATAGATTCCGTTATATCAGGAATAATACTATCGTGCGATGTTAGCGCCTGTGTATGTGCCACCCAAGCTCCTGGGTCGATTGGTCGTACGGGCTCAGTTCGTGGTATAGTAAAGTAACCTAATATAGCAAAAATTAAATTATAGTGAGCATATAATACTTATTAATTGTTAAACATTTGACTGTGAATGTAATTTTTTTTCTTTATGTTAAAAGTTATTGTGCTTAGTTGATAAGCTTAGTAATTAAAAATAACTAAGATACAAAAGCCACATATATACAGTATTGTTTAAAATAATGAAACCTTTAGGATTGGGATCCCAGCATTTTGCAACAACCAATTTAATTGGTCCAGGTTTTTGAACGACTTCTCTTAAAACTCGAACAGCTTCATCATTTGTCATATTTTCAAAATTTACGTCATTAACCTAGTCGAAAGATAAAGCATTTTATGACGGTTTGGTTAAATAATACACAATGCTTTTACCTGCAAAATCATATCACCAGGTTCAATCCTGCCATCTAACGCCACTGCACCACCTTTCATTATACTGCCCACGTAAATGCCTGCGAACATAAATAATGCTGAGTGTTTCTTTTTAATTCCTACAATAAAACATACCGCCATCGCCACCTCTATTTGACTGACCAACAATTGATATTCCCAAAAAATTTACAGCTTCC
Organism: Pherbina coryleti; assembly: GCA_943735915.1. Taxonomy (NCBI): domain Eukaryota; kingdom Metazoa; phylum Arthropoda; class Insecta; order Diptera; family Sciomyzidae; genus Pherbina; species Pherbina coryleti. The sequence goes on along the minus strand of OX030953.1, from coordinate 9,610,795 downwards.
ATATTTATTGAAACGGTAATTATGTTTAGAGACATTGTCGAATCGGTTATTGACGAGTAACTGGATGTGCGGGACATACTCGGTGCACGTTTTTTGCGTCGCTGTGGCTTTTTACGAACTTGCAGCCTTTGTATGCTGCTGCACTCGGTCATGTCTCTGTCTAAGGTAATTTCAGACTCTGTGCCAAAGAGACTGGTTGAGTCCAAGTCACTCGACAGAACAGATGCAGATTGATATGTTAGCGGAGGAAGCATATGATTTGTAATAATACCCCCTGATCCAAGCACACCCATATTATTTACGACACTACCACCACCCACTGTTTGCGAACTCATTACACCGCCACTTCCGATGCCGGAGGATATTTTTTGTTGAAGCTGCTGCGTACGTGGATTTGTACAGATACCACCAACACCACTGGTTCGACTCTCGATTTCACTTGTTGGCACTTCCGAACAATTATCTGACTGATTCGAACCATCAGCTGACACCAACTTGAAAAAAACGCAAAAACATTCTATTACAACTTATTTTAGTAATGAGATGGGGAAAATATCCTACCCATGAAACTACGCGTCCATTAAAACAAGGCAATATTGTGGAATCATCTGCTATTTCCTCCTTAACCACACTAAAAACGAAGAAATGATTACTTACAATGTGAAATAATGTTATAAGAAAGGTTATTCTTTACGTACCCAAAATCCGCATCCATCGACTTGAAGAAGTATTTGTAATTATTGTGTTGTTTGTTCAGCACCATTTTGAAGTCTTTTAACGTGACCTGCGACGAGGGCAACATAATCTTAACCAAATACGGAGTGGTCTCATCGTCAATGTGATAAATTACTTTGGTTTCTTGACAATTATTTTTGTCTGTATCCATGTTTAGGCAAAACTGGAGTGCTTAAAATCCAGTGAAAACAGATGACTTTAAAAGAGCGATGTGCCAATTAACTCAATTTACAATTGCGTTTGGCTACAAAACAAGATTTTATTAAAGATATGAGGGGTTGTAATAAGACGTTTTTATTTTATTTTTTTTTTTTTCAAAACAATTTGTGATAAAAAAAGAAGGTACATTTTTTCCTAAAATTAAAAAGCCTTATTTATTCTTCCTTATTGTGGGGTCCGTAGCGTAGTTGGTTAAAGTGCGTGGCTGCTATGTCAACGAACCTGGAGACCCAGGTTCGAACCCCAGCAGCGACAGAAAATTATTTGCATTAAAAATAATTTTTCTGCACGGCTCTCTGCAGACAATGGCAAACCTCAGAGAGTAATCAAAATGCCATGTAAAGCTTCTTGAGAACGAGAACATTCCGTTCATCGCCGTTCGGAGTCTGCGTTAAACCTGTAGGTTCGGTTCTCGGTCAATTGTGTACAAACTTTATAACACGCACAACACAATTGATCATAAAAAGCCTAGGTCAAAGTATTTACTTAATTTTTATTTATTCTTCCAAATCAATTTCATCGCCAAAATTCAAAATTTTTTCAACCTTCAAAACATTTAAAGGAGTATTATTCCGGGAGGACCTTGTTCTGAAGTACTTTCTTCAATCTTTTATCGACTTTCTTCGGATTTTATCTTTTGGTTGAGTCGAAATTGTATCTGAATTGTAAAAAAAACAATAGATTCTTTAAAAGCAATACAGGCTTGAACATCTGACTAAAAATCTGTACATTAAAAAATTATTCGCTCGAGCAGCATTTACATTGATAATGATTATTCAGAATATCAGCACGTGAAAAGTCATATTTCAGCTGACTATTCGGGAAGCAAGGATCTTTCTACTTCATTCCTACGTACTCAAAGGCTTATCTATGTTTTAAGTTGTTGCCTTTTTCACATGCTTTAAAGTTATTCGTGTTTAATTGTACAGGCGTAGAGGGTTTGGAATTTTTAGAAGCATAATTTATGCGCTTTATTTTGGGCTAAGAGTCAAAAAATTAATTACTTCGAAAACAGCAGAGAACTTAGGCACTGACTCTTAATAATTTTCGATGTTATCCTTCATAGATACGAAAATAGCGCTGAATGCCATCGGCCTCAGAGCTACCTCGCAATGGATTAGTGCTCATACAAGTCACTTTTTAATCCTCAAATAGAATCAGTCACGTCCGTTATATGGAATCAGTGTAAAACAACAATTTTTACAAAGTAGTCACCCCCTAACAGAGTGGATAGGCAGGCAAATACAGCTTGGCATTACATGCACTCACATAATTACGGAGGGAAAGTGTATATTCCGCAAATCTAAATATAAGTAACATCTTTTCGTTTGCCAGATCACTGACCAAAAGTACGACCAGATAGTAGCCTTTTTATGCCTCAGAGGATATTTTAAAGTATATAGGTTAGATAAAAATTTGATTAGATGCCTAAAACTGGAATGATCAAAGTTTAAAGAAACCGAGAAGTTCGCTTTTAGACGGGATGCGATTTTGGGTTGTTTTCAGATCGTGAGTGTCTACATAAGAAAATCCTTTGGTTTTTTTAGTCTAAAAGAAGTAAAAAAAGTGTCTTATATGACTTCTTAAATATTTTTCTTCTATTGAATTAGTGAGTGTAAGAATTGACTGGCACTCTTCACAAAAGGATATTGTGAATTTGAAGGAAATACATTTTAACGAAAGGCATTGCGGTTTATGATATAAAATTACCGTGAATTACTAGAAGGCACCCGCTTTTTGAGTTAAATTAATTCTAATAATTGTATTACAGTGGCAAGTATCACAATTGTGATAGCGAATGATCAAAAAATTCTTATTCGTGAACATGAATGAGCAGACTCAAAACAAAAGAATCGTGCATGAGTGTACGCGGATCGAAAAGCTATCGTGAGCGCGCGAGTTCGTGAGGTGAATTCCACTCACCATACAATATTTGTTACAGTTACATTCATATTATTTCACTTTTTGACACTAATTTCTAGTTTTAAGGAAATATATTTAAGAAGGGAATAAATTAGTTTAAGTTTAAGTGAATAAAAACTTATTTATGAAGCATAAAAATCATGCAATAAGCGTTAGTTTAGGCAGGTTAAGGTATGAGATAAGGAAGTCAAGTTAATAAACATGCATGCCTGTAACACAGAGATCGTATCTCATGTCTTGCCTGACTATATTTAATGGATGAGACTGGCGGATTCCTATGGTCAATTTCTGCATTATGGAAAATTATTTAAATTCTGGTATTGTAAATGTTTTTTACAATATATGAATTTTTTTCCTTATTGGGGAGATTGAAAAGATCCCTTATTACATTGCTTCTGTTTCCAAACGCAATGTGCTGCTGTTTTTGTTGTCACTCATTCAAAATATTGCATATTGGTGCAACGTTTCCGCTATAGTCTACATCAAAACTATTCAAAACACGCCCAAGTGCTGCACAATTATTACCAGTCTCATTCACTTCGTCACTGTCATCCCGTCAGTGTTTCCGATCAATGTCTGCAGCTTTCTCACTCAGACACACACACATTTCTATCTTCCTTAAAGCCGACCAACACACAAAACCAAGCGAAAATTGCACGTACAAAATATTTTGTTGTTGTTGCTTCTTAATGCAATCGTCTGTGCGACAGTCCGTTTAATAAATGTGAATCCTAACTCATAATTTTGCGGCTACTTGCTACCAATTTGTCCAGCATCTAATAGTCAATTTATTCGGAGATACCAACGACGCATTCATCTTTCTCACCGTCAATACTTTGTCATTTAACATGCCTTGTTGTATTTTCAGCAACATACCTCCTCAACCAACAAAACAAAACGACTCCATTAGTTCAATAAATTTTCACAAAAAAAAAGCACTTTCTTACAATTTTCAATTAACTTCATTTCTGTTTGGAGAATTTAATTATTTATCATTTGTTCACAATTTTCTACAGACTATTTACGCGATTGTTTTCAGTTATCGTACATGAAAGTTTTTAACAATTTGCTTCATCGACGGAATTTAGTTATTCGTAGCTTCTAATCGTTTAATTGAACAGAAAACCATACGAACAGCAAATTGTATGTGTTTTCTAGTGATGCCACCTAAATTAAGCTGAATATAAATGTAAGACCACTTTTACATTGGTCAAGACCATGGTATAATAATACATGGTAGCATTGACAACTGCTTATTTTCTCTTCAACAGGAAAACATAAACTGTCAAAAACAGCTTTTTTGTGGAAATACATCAGCAGCTGCTGTGGTTGTTGTTTTTTTTTCACTTCAACGTTTTCAACATTGCTTGTGTTTTCAATGGCGGATTGTGAGCGCTCTCTTTTTGAGTATATTTTTTTACAGTATATGATTTCTCAAGCAACTGTCAATGCTACCTTGTATTATTATACCATGGGTCAAGACTTGAATTCAAGTCTGTGAGTTTGTTGGCAATTCGCCGCACATCTGAAGCGACAAAAGGATAAGAGAGGTTTGCCATTGTCTGCAGAGAGGTGGCGGCCGTACAGAAAAATTATTTTAATTCAAATAATTTTCTGTCGCTGCTGGGATTCGAACCTGGGTCTCCAGATTCTTTGACATAGCGGCCACGCACTTTAACCAACTACGCCACGGACGCAGAGGAAACATATTAAAGCAATAAAGAACGCATCTCTTTCGCACCAGAATTCAATTCTTGACCAATGTAAAAGGTTTCGTCAAGTCTAAAGCTAGGTCTACACGATACAACGGTTGTACCAATATCGGCTGCTATTTGACGGTTGTGTGCGATTATTGTATCGTTTGGATGCAAGCGTGCGACGAAGTTATTGCAATATTGCACGGTCGAATGGTAAAATTAGCCAACTGCTGTACGATGAGCGATTGTACAGCCGTTGTATCGTGTGGACCTAGCTTAAAAGAGAACGCCAAAAAACTTGATTTCAACTCTTGACCAATGTAAAAGGGGTCTAAAGGGTATACTACACTGTCATGCATCATACATTAGGAGTGTTCACATTGTCAAATTTTTTATCAAATTGTTGGTCAAACAGTTTGACCACACAAGTGTTCACATTCTCAAATTTTTCGTCAAATTTCATTATTTGCTTGCGCATCGAAGTGAAAACGTTGCCATGACGGAGCAGTCTTTATTAATATTTTATTGAAACATGAACCAAACGAAGCAAATAAACTCTGAATGTGTCCGGAAATATTTTAAAAATTTGTTCCAGATACATTCTTCTGTTATTATCATGTTTATGCGATGTGTTCACGTTGAAATCTTTTTCCAACTGGCAAAATTTGTACTATAAAATTTGACGAGTGTTCACATTGTCAAATTTCTCGTCAAACTGTTGGTCAAACAACAGAAAAATCAAAATATTTTGATTTTCGTCAAACGATTTGACAAACAGTTTGATGAGTGTTTACACATCAAATTATCATCAAATCGTCATCAAATCCCATATATATTTTTGTGTGTCAAACTGTTTGACCAATAATTTGATGAATGTGAACACTCTATTGCCGAACAAATGAACTATATTTTATTGTCCAGCTTACACTTGTCAAGAATTGATGGCATATTTTTTCGTATTCCCTTTTAAACTTGACGTTCACGTTTATATGCATCAATAGTTGACGATCAATTATATTTGTACCATTTACTGTCGTTTTATATCTTAATATATAAAAATGAATCTTGGTTTGTTCGGATGCTTAAAACATGAAACGACTGGACCAAATTGGATACTTCCTTCTGTGGGTTTGTTCGTGATTACTACGCAAAGGTTAAGGAAAAAAGATAAGGTGAAAAATACTCAACAGGTAGCGGTGTAGGTGCACATTTGCTTTCTGAACGTATGCGCTCCGTTCACCCGATTGCGATAAGACTTTGTCACCTTATTGTTTACACTTGCGCGATGGTTGTGGGTATAGTGGGGCGGACAAAGGACAAGTGGACGTGGTACCTACCATACAACCCAAATAATAATAAGGTATAGTTCTCGAACTATAAGTCACATATCAATTAAAATCAGTAAGAACGTACTATTTAGTTGCGTAGTTTGACTGGAAAAATTGAGTGACCATTGGACAAGGGGGCGTGGAACTGCCCATACAATTAAAATTTATGGTATTGAATAACCTTGGAACTAAATGCCGCATAAGAACAAAATTCAGTATGGAGTTGCCACTTGATGATATGCATCTACTAGAAAACTTTGACAGGCATTGGACAAGGGGGTGTGACTCCACACAAATAAACCAAATTTTTGATATCGGGTAGCTTTGGAACTAAAAGTACCATATCAATGATACTCACTATGAAGTTTCTAATTGCCAAAGTCTTTCTACTAAAAAACTGGCACTTGCATTGGAGAAGGGCGTGTGTCCCGATTTTCGATAAAAAAATAACTATGGAAGTAAAAGTCACAGAACATTGAAACTCATAATGGAATTGCCACCTGAGAGTAATGTCCTGCTACTGGGGCAGTGGACCATGAGCGTGGTGTCAGACACTAAGGGTCTAATAAAAGTTTTGAATTTACGTATTATTTTTCAATATACTTGCCAGGTGTGGCAACGCGATCCGGGTAGGGCTAGTCATATTATAGAAATGAAATGAAACGACGATGTTGATGCGCAAAACGAATAGAAAAAGTGTAGCGAGACAACGAACGAAAACAAAACGAATTGCCCAAGAATTGAAGGTACGGACAATTTTTTTCGTCCGATTTCCGTTACGTTTGTTACGATTTCCGCACCACCGAACGCATGACTTGATCGTCTATTCTTGACAAGTGTAAGCCGGGACATTCATCCATTCATTTATTAAGTGAACTTTATTTTAGAAAGAAAATTTTACTGAACTAAAATAAAAAATAGAATGATTTTTGACTTTGATAGAAGGTAGTAAAGAAATTAAAGGTAACATTCTTAACATTTTTGAAAATTTTATTCTTGAAATGGACTAGATTTTCTCTAGAAATAAAAGTTATGCCGAAAATTTATTGATACTGAGTAGTGGAATAACTAGTCCAAGTATTAAGCACTGACATTTTAGCATACAAGATGCTTTTTGTAAGGTTTCTAGCATCATATTTTGATTTATAAGTACTTTTTTTTTGAGAAAACATGTTTTTAAAATTACATGAATAGTTCTTGTTGGCTTGATAGCTACTCTTTCTGATTCTGTGACGAAAGTTATATTTTGACCTGACTTAGTTATAAATGGCGAGGTAATTAAAAATAAACAGGGACCGTAACTGTTATGACTTTTTTCGAAAATGTCAATTAATAATAGTTATTTTTTGACCGATTTTTTTTTGGTCAAAAATAAAAGTTAAAAAATGACTTTTATTTTTCCGGTAAAATATATAAGTTAAAATTTGACTCTTATTTTTTCGGTAAAAAATAACAGCACAAATTTGACTTTTATTTTTTCGGTCAAAAATAAAAGTTAAAATTTGACTTTAATTTTTTCAGTCAAAAATAAAAGTTAAATTATGACTTTTACTTTTTCAGTCAAAAATAACAGTTAAAATTTACTTTTATTTTTGAGTCAAGTTCTCTGATGTGTAGCGATTCGACAAACAACAGTGGCAGGGAACGCACTGTGTAGTGATAAGCAAAACGAAAGTAAGACAGAGTTGAACGAACAGAATTTATACTTTTGTTATGATTTTCACTCTTAACAGAAAAATAAAAGTCAAATTTTAACTGTTATTTTTGACCGAAAAAGTAAAAGTCATAATTTGGCTTTTATTTTTGACTCAAAAAAATAAAAGTCAAATTTTAACTTTTATTTTAGACCGAAAAAATAAAAGTCAAATTTTAACTGTTATTTTTGACTGAAAAAATTAAAGTCAAATTTCAACTTTTATTTTTGACTAAAAAAAAAATCGGTCAAAAATAACTATTATTTTTTTACTTTTTTTAAAAAAGTCAAATAAATAAAAAGCTTTTAAGATTATTCTTCCTTAGTTAACAAACATCGCACTACTTTATTCAAATATCGAAAAGACACATTTTTCCGCCTGACTTTTTGAATTGAAAATTCGAAATAACAGTTATTTTCGGTCCCTGAAAATAAAAACTCCTTACTAAATTTATCAAAAACAGATATATATTTAGATATAGTTGTTTTGAGAAAATTAAATCGCTTCTCGGAATTATTTCCATGCAAAAAATGGGTGAAAGTTGGATAATACTGCATCGTGTAGTGAGACTTTAGCTGTTTAATTAAGATGGAAAATTAATGATGAATTATGTGCCAGCCATCACTTAACGCATTATAAACATTCTAATTTTTCAAATAATTTTTGTGGAGTTTTGTGAACGAAACTAAACTATTGAGTTTTTTTTCTATGCTGTGTTCAATAAAAAGCCTATTTACTTTGAATAGAAATTTCTTTGTATGTCTATATAAAAGGGGTTCTACACGATACAACGGCTGTACAATCGCTCATCGTATAGCAGTTGGCAGTTTTAACCCTTCGAACGTGCAATATTGCAACAATCTCGTCGCATGCTTGCATCCAAACAATACAATAATCGCACACAATCATCAAATAGCAACCGATATTGGTACAGCCATATTATGAATCGTGTAGAAACTCCTTAACACAATTCGGTGAGTTTTATTTTAGTTCGGAATGAAAATAGAAGTATACTCTGTTTAAGAGCCGCCGCACATTACAGACTTTTAATCGGCCGATAGTTTGATGCTTGATTGGCCGCAACTGACAAGCCAACTATTTAGTAGGTTGTAGGTGCGCACACTGTGCCCGGATAGTTTGCCAACTGCGGGGTTGCATTTGAGAAATATTCCCATGGGGAGTTTTAAAATTATTTGGCTGTTTTGAGTTTTATAAAATTTTTCGTTACTGACATATTTTTTACTGATTTTGGAGCGGGTATGAATATTAAACATTTTTTTTATTAAATTATTATGTAATAAGCAGCATTCAACATTTTGCTGGCACTTACGCTATCTTTTATAACAATAATTAAAACTTGTTTATTCCTATTTGCAATCTGCAAAAGGCAACACTTATCCCCATTCATACTGCAAAAAGCAGCACTTTTCAACGAAAAATAAAATTACAACAAAAACAAGCAAAATGTCCACCAGTTGGCAAACTATTTGATCGGCTAGTGTGCGGACTTCCATAGCACGCCATACCCACTTGGCAGTCTGCAGATAGTTGGCAGACATGGTATAATAATATAAGGTAGTATTGACAGTTGCTTGGGCAACGACCATCTGTCAAAAAAAATGTCTAGAAAGAGAGCGTTCAATTATTTCTTATGTTTTCGCTATGTTTCAGCGCTTGCAAATAACCAAACATTTTCTTACAAAATATTGCCTATTTTATTTAATCAATAGTGAATTATTATTACTACAACGAAGATAACTTGCGAACTTTGTGTTATTAAGTGCAAACATAAGAAAAAATGTTGAAAACGTTCAAATGTAGCAACCTCAGCAGCTGCAGATGCATATGGACGAAATTAAAGAAGTTTCCAATTATTATTAAAACACCACGGCTGGAAAACGTTAAACACATATCACACATAATTTTTTCACAACTTTCATTATTATAATTGTGTATTTAACGCACATATTTTGCGGAATTTATTTATTTTTACATTCGTTTAATTCTTGTTGCACGAACAACTGTTTTTGACAAATGGTCGTTGCCTTGTTGCTGAGAAAATCTATACTTGTCAATGCTACCTGTATAATTGTATCATGGTTGGCAGACTTTAAAATCAAGTGGAAATCTGACCACCCATTTGATTTTTTAGTTGGGTTTGACTCAATCGTTAGGTGTGCGCACTTCCATAAGACACCATGCCCACATGAAAACATATCAAACTATCGGCCGACTAAAAGTCTCTAGTGTGCGACGGCTCTAAGTCTTTTGTTACCCTTAAACTTTTAAAAGACAAGGTGGCAGCATTTGCATTTTAGATAAGTCAAAACGAAGCAACAAGGAAACAGAAAGGAATACCTACCTTTCATGTAGTATATAAAAGATATTCACTCGATACAACATGCATGAAAGCACGAATAATCATACCTGCTGTAGCTTCGTGTAGACGGTAAATAGCTGCTGTTACGTTTCATCATTACACTGGTTTGCATCATGGTATAATAATACATGGTAGCATTGACAACTGCTTATTTTCTCTTCAACAGGAAAACATAAACTGTCAAAAACAGCTTTTTGTGGAAATATATCAGCAGCTGCTGTGGTTGTTGTTTTTTTTCACTTCAACGTTTTCAACATTGCTTGTGTCATGGTATAATAATACATGGTAGCATTCACAACTGCTTATTTTCTCTTCAACAGGAAAACATAAACTGTCAAAAACAGCTTTTTGTGTATATGCATCTACAGCTGCTGTGGTTGTTGTTTTTTTCACTTCAACGTTTTCAACATTGTTTGTGTTTTCATTTATTAACAATGGCCGACCAGCGAACGCTCTCTTTTTGAGTATATTTTTTGACAGAATATGTTTTCCCAAGCAACTGTCAATGCTACCTTGTATTATTATACCATGTGCTTGTGTTTTCAATGGCGGATTGTGAGCGCTCTCTTTTTGAGTATATTTTTTGACAGTAGATGATTTCCCAAGCAACTGTCAATGCTACCTTGTATTATTAAACCATGGTTTGCATGTTTGATAATTAAACAAAAAGTTAGATATGTAATTATGTCACTTAATAGCGCTCTATTATTTAAGTGCATATTGGTCAAAAATTCCGAGAGAAATTCCGTTATTTTACAAAATATGCAAAACAATGCTACTACAAATTAATAGCACATTTGTAATGATATAGTGATAATTTATAAGCCACAAAAGAAACACCAGTTTAAGGATTCATAAACCTTGTTATAAATAGTTCTAAAAAAGTAACCCAAATTAATTTGAATTTAAAATGGGGCATGGAAAATGGCTTTTTTTATAGAAAATGGCTTAACAGGAAAGTGTAAGTTAACCAAAGTCTTCAAAATGAAAACATCAAAATTGGTGGAAGCTGAAAACTGAAGAAAAGTGGTAAAGTGTTTTTAAATTTAATATAAGCCCTGAAAAGTATAGTAGACCTGTTACCTGTGGTCATCCAAGATTCAAATTCTAACCTCACTGATCAAAAATCTTAGAAACTGCTGGAGTAAAAACACACATCCTTTACGTGCAAAGGATTTTAAAAAATCGACAACAATCATATGCCAATAACTAAAAAAAAAAAAAATAAAAAATCGCCACCTCCAGTAATAGTAATAGTAATAGTAGATTTTATTGAGACTTGAAAATTTTTACACAAATATTTCTTGCACACTAACACAAGAAACACTTAGAACTATAGAAGTATTATTCTAATAACAAAAGAAAATAGATACATGCTGCATGCAAATACATAAGAAGTTACACAAGGACAACAATAGTCAGAAAAATTAAATGAAAAACAATGCTTACTCCCGGCATTTAGGCTAAGACTAAGAGAGAAAACTCAGATAGACTTACGAACTAAATAACACTTAAATACAATTAAACCTAATAATAACAAACTATCCATTATATGCAAATATAAGGACTATAAAGTTAACAGCCAAATTAACATAAAGTTTAGTGAATTTTGAAAATTTGAAATTTGTTTAGGTGAAATTTGAAAAAATAAAAGGTAGAAGTATAAACACAAAACAGAGTTCAACAATTACAATTACGATTATAAATTATATCATATAAATTCCATAAATCAGCCTCTATGAGTGCAAGGGAGTGTTTTAATATAAAAAGAGGCTACCAAAGGTGCGGAAAAGTCAATATCTAAAGGAATATTTTCATTAATTAAACCAATAGGAGAAAGGTACGTGGGGTTAAACCAACTAAAAGATTTTTGACACTCGAAGATATCATTTATAATATAGTTATCATGAAAAGAAAGATTTAAAATAAATTTTTTTGTAAGGTTAACGCATATTTACAAAGAGGAACTATTTGAGCCTTACTATAAATAAAATTATTAGAGAAACTCTTAACGAAGAAGGATTCGTAGTTTCTGTCGACACAGAGTCTTAAAACATTACGTTCAAGGATTTCTAATTTTTTGGCCACGGTAGGAGAAATGGAAAACCAAATGGGAAATGCATAAATTAAAACAGGACGTATGCAAACTTTATATATTAATAATTTCGTTTCATTTTTTAAATATTTACTATTAAAAAGTTTCGAAAACATACCTTTGACGAAAGAAGCTTTTTTAAAAACTGATCTAGCGTGATCATTAAATTTAACCAATTTATTAAAATTCACACCCAAATACTTAAAATTAGACTTAAAAGGAATTTCAACACCATTCAAAAAAATTTGCAAACGTTTGCTTTCAGGAACGACATAACTTTTGCATTTCCCAGATGCATTTCTCAGGCAAAGAGTCACTGATTTGGAAGTATTTATAGTAATACCCCAGTACTTATAAAAGTCATCCACTTTAGCCAAGTGCTTTGAAACTAGATCAAGAGCTTTTAAAGGAGATTCATTGTGTGCATAGATCAGAGAGTCATCTGCATATAAAGTACCTCTTGAGCCATCCAATTCATGAGGAAAATCATGAATGAAAATATTATATAAATGAGGCGCCAAAACAGAGCCTTGGGGAACACCGCTCTTAACTTCACCCAGTTGAGAGACCCCTTCATTAATCTGAACACAAAACTGACGATCATTGAAGAAACTGCGAAACAATTTAATTATAAAAGGATCGAAACCTAATCTGATTAATTTTAATAAAATTCCATCATGAAATGCTCTGTCAAAAGCTTTCTCTATGTCTAAGGACACAGCAACTGTACAATTACGATTTCTCAGATTACAAATTACATCATCATGAAATTTTAATAAAGCATGGACTGTCGAATGACCTTTTTGAAAACCAAACTAATAGGCGGGGATATAATTAATATCTGACATTATGTCCATTTTTAAACGTAGGACTTACGTAACTTACCAAGATTCGAAAGTAAAGAAATTGGTCTAAAATTATTAAGGTTAGAAATTTTAGGTATTTTTTTAATTGGAATTATTTTTGAAATTTTCCAACTATTTGGAAAATAACCAATGTTTAAAAATTATTAAATATAATTATAAGGAAGTTTAAAGCATCAGCAGAGAGTTTCTTTATAAGAAAATTAGAAATTTGATCAAGACCATATGATTTCTTACCATTTATATTTTCAACTATAAGGGAAAGCTCATCTTAATTTGTGAAATTAAAAGAATCAATATTATTCAAAGAGGAGAAATTATCGTCAAACAAATAAACAGAATTAGGATAACTGGATTAGGATAACTGGATAATTTCGAACAGAGCTTTTGATTTCAAAAGAATTTGATCTGCTAGATGAGCTGTCAGTATAAACAGAACTAAAGTGTTGATGAAAAGAATTTAGAATTTCATATTCAGAGGTAATAGATACATCATCAATCAAGATTTTATCACAGGAACCAAACTTTTTATTTCCAAGAATACCAAAAATTTCTTTAAAAGCATTTGGACCAGGTTTAATTTTTCGAAGCCTAGAATTAAATTCCGAAGATTGATCTATTTGGATTTGTTCCTTAATAAGAATTTTGAGCAATTGTATTTGTTTGGAAAGTAATTTATATCCGGAGTTAGATCTATTCGAGTTTCTATGAAATATTCTTTTAAGTTCTCTTTGCCAATTGTATTTGATTTTAAATAATTTTTTTACATGATCAGAAACAATGAATTTTTTATCTTTGAGATCAATACGTTTTGTGTGAGAATCAACAATCGAATTTACAGAAGAGGTAAAAAATCAATAAATTGATCAATTTCATGACAGTTAAGATTACGTTTAACAGGAGGAGAGTTAAAAGCAAGAGATAAATCTAAATCAGTTTTAAAGTTCTTCCAATTTGTATCTTTATAACAGGTAACAAATCGTGGTCTTCTTAATTGAAAGTCAAAATCTGGAAGATCTTAAATAAGTTTAATGGGAAAGTGATCCGAAAAAGTAGGAAGACTAGAAATTTTATAATTAATGTTAAAACGGTTAATAAGATTAGAAGATAATTAAAAATGATCTAAAAAAGAGGGACCGTTAGGATAAGAAGGAGAATCACCACAAATTCTTGAAAAATGAAGAGAATAATCATGAAGCCATTGGGAAAAATGTCTACCATTGAGATTTTCAAAAGAGTCACCCCAGGAAGGATTTCGAGCATTCAAATCACCTCCTATAACGGTCCCATCAAAATTTCTTGAAAATAAATAAATTTTAGAAAGACCTTCATAAACGCCAGAGGAACAAAAATTACATGGAAAATAAATAGAACCAAATAGAAATTTATAACAAGTTGAACCAGATAAAAAAGCTACTTCAATAAAAACGTGGGGAAAAGATATTCCAGGAATGAAAACTGGAGAAAAGGAAAAAGTATTTTTAATCAAAATGCCAACTCCCAAAGTCGAGTTATCTTGAATAAAACTGTAATTTTTAAGAGCTGAGATTTTATTTTTCAGAAGTGTTTCTTGAATGAAAGCTAAATCAGCATGATGAATGGAAATAGTTTTAATAAGATCAATTTTCCTGCTAGTATCAACAAGCGATCTAACATTAAAAGATAGGACATTTATAGAATTACGGGCCATACACGTTTTTAATTTCAGATAGGAGAGAAAGATACTGAGACTTAGCATCATCAAAAGACATTTTTTTATAAGTTTGCAAGAAAAAATTAATTTTATCTTCTAAGGAAATTGGATTTGGAATATAAAAAAAATTTGCAAGTTTTAAAAGTTCATCAATAATGGCAGGCTTACGAGATATTATAGAAGGAGCGGTGCTAGGAGTAGAGAAGAGACTAGCAAATGTTTTGCTGGGCGAAGTTAAGGACGCTTTATTCAACGCTGCTGCAACAGTATCTCTGGCAGCAACTTTTTTTTCTTTCAATTCTAGTATTTGTTTTTTTTTAGCAGCTAAATGGTCTTTGTAAGCAGAACAGCCCCTCCAGTTAGCAGGATGGGCAGTTTGTTTACAATTTACGCAAAAAGGTGGAGCATCTGAAAACTTAAGAAATAAACATTGACCCGGTTCATGTTCAACGTTTCATTTAACACAACAGAACTTTCTACAACAGTTACGAGAAATGTGACCCCAACGGTGGCATCGTCTACATTGGATTTCTTTGTCCTTAATTTTTGGAGTTTCCCATTGACTTGATTGGCTCAAGAGGAATCTTAAATGATTTATGTCACTTGCCTTCTTTCCAGGAAGAAGAGTAACTAAAAACAAACCAGTATCGTATCCATTTTTAATAGAAAATGGCGTGTTAAATTTGGAAACTTTGGAAACCACTGAAGGCATCGAATTATCCAAAGCATTTTCAATCTCATCAGATACCGAACCAAAGTACAGACCTCTCAAAATAAGACTTATTTGTTTCAAGCACTTGGGCGTATAAGAGTACGAATCAGCCTCATTTTCAAGAAGAATTGACATCAATTCGGTGTGAATTTCAACATTATCAACATAAAGTTTACTTTTTAATTTCGATTTGCTTACAATTTTAAAAAAAATTTTTGGGATCTTTGCATTTAGTTGGTCAACTAAATTTTTGATGTTGACATTATATAGGAAGATAGGAGGGCAAAGACTTTTCCGCCGAGATATAACATTAGTGTTGGTATTTTTTTTATTTAAATGACTGTTATGAACTGAATTAGAATTATTTACATTATTATTCTTAATTTCAAGGTCACCAAGTATTGAAAATCTATTTTGGTTATTTACACTAAGGGAAAAAAATAAATATTAAATTTATCCAAAAACTTTTTTAATTTATCCAAAAAGCGAGTCATTTTTGCACCAATAGCGCATTTACTTAAATCGACTACGTAAATATTTAAAATTTATTTAAATACTTTTTTAATTAAATAAAATATTAAAATATTTAAACAGAATTAATAAAAAATATATTAAAATTATGCACGAATATATTTAAATATCTTTCAAATATTTACTATTTGAAAATAAAATGATCGCATTTAAAGAAAATTTATATAAATATATTGAAATTAAAAAACAATTTATTTGAATATTTACCACGAGCTGCGTCTATATCAAACACCATTTAGTGGTATATTTTATTTTCTTTTTGTGAAAATATGATTTGTGAGTCCGGTGGTGAGTGCGATGGATGATGAAATCATGTAGAGTGGAGTGACATTCTTGAGAAAATACCGAGTTGTCACTCCACCTTACATGAATTCATCATGCATCGCACTCACCACCGCACTCACAAATCATATTTGCCAAATATCCATGATATACATGGACCCTTGAAACATTTACTAAATAAGAACTATAAGACCTGCAACTGCTGGTGCGAAGAAACTGCAGCAGCATCGCACTCTGTTCCTGTGCTTGGCGGCTGCTTGGCAGCTGTATGGAATATGTGTGTCAGTGTGTGGCATAAATAAAATTAAAATACGGGAAAAAAACGAGTTGTGAGGAAAATATTTGATTTATCCACGTAAATATTTAAATGAAATATATACTCAGGCGTGGATAATGCTAATATGCGTTATTTTCCTTAGTGTAAGGATACCTTATTATTAAGTTTAGATAGGTCCAACTGCAACTCCTCGTCTAATCTCTTACGTTTAATTCCATTAGATTCGAGTTGACACTCAGAATTACACTGAATTTGTTCCACAGTGTTATAAGAAGGCTCGGAAAGATCCATGTCGACAGAATCCAAATCCTGTGAAACATTCACGGAATTAGAGCCTCCAGAGGAAGGCATCGTTGTCTCATTTGGCGCTTGGAGCGCAGGAGGAAGATACTTGACGCTGCAAATTGACAATAGAAACTGCAGAGCCCTAGTCAGCGGAGCACCCTTTCAGAAGGAGCTTTGCAAATTGCTTGAAATGAAGCAAAAAAAAAACCAGGAACCAGCTTATATTTTTTAAAATAATTTTATTGATTATAATTGTCTTTATTTGTAATTTTTTTTTCGTTTTTAAATTTGAATTAATTTTTTTCAACGTCACGAGGAAAAAACTTTTTTATTTAAAAAAACATGACCGCCTTCGATCGACACAAAAAGCAAACTCCTCGCCAACTCCAGCGAAATATCATGTTGATTTTTGAATTGTGTTCTTGCACGGTTGAATTTTGCTAAAGAACATATTCAATGGGAAAAACGGTGGCACGAATAGAAATTTAATCTTGGCGGACCGGATGATTAGTCTATTTATTACCACGATTTAAGAAAGGAAAAGGGTATCCTTAGTCATCGTCAGCATGAGGGTGAATGAGTGATGATATGGGTCAGAATTAACCATTGAGGTAGGGCTGATATCAAGTTCGTTCCTACGCGAATGAATTCCAAGATTTTCTCAATTTAATTGGCAATGTAGTAGTTAACCATGGGTCACAATTACCAAAGGTTTGCTGATATAACAAGATATACGGCTGTATACACAGTGAGAGTAGAAAAGGGCTTCTTTCAAGGCAGAATATTGAAATAATGGATGGTGAAATAAGCCTAAATTAAATATTAAATACATCTATATATATAAAAAGCAAAACGTTGTCTGTCTGTTTGTCTGTATGAGTGCTATAGACTCTAAAACTACTGGGCCGATTGAGCTGAAATTTTAGCAGTAGATTTGTATCCAGTACGAGATGATGTGGCGTCTGTGGCGTAGTTGGTTAAAGTGCGTGGCCGCTATGTCAAAGAACCTGGAGACCTAGGTTCGAACCCCAGCAGCGACAGAAAATTATTTGAATTAAAATAATTTTTCTGTACGGCCGCCACCTCTCTGCAGACAATGGCAAACCTCAGAGAGTAATCAAAATGCCATGTTCTTCTTGAGAACGAGAACATTCCGTTCATCGCCGTTCGGAGTCGGCGTTAAGCATGAAGGTCCGGTTCTCGGTCAATTGTGTACAATCTTAATAACACGCACAACACAATTGATCATAAGAAGCTAGGTCAAAGTCCTTTCAAGGACTGAAATGGCCACTTATTTATTTTATTTTTTTACGAGATGGTTTAGGGAAAATTTTTTTTGCCACACCCCCTTTTATCGCCCTCAAATCAATCAAAATTCTGTATTTATTTATTTAATTATTTATTTATTTATTTATTGGCTAAGCAAGAAATTTACTTATTCTAACAGGTTTTTAATATTATTTTTGTTATTTATTTTTGTTCTCTCCCCTTTCCTTGTTTTGGTGTTCGAAGATATGCAATTCGATGTGGGCGTAATCCGCCTACCTAAATGACATGAATTTACGACCACGTCAAAAGGAAAAGCAAGAAGAAGAGAATAATTAAAAGCAAAAGCTACTTACTTAAATCTATATAAAATATTGCTTTCTTTTGCTTTGAACGCGTCATATATAAAAATGAATCTTGGTTTGTTCGGCCACTTAAAACTTGAAAACGACTGGACCAAATTGGATACTTTCTTCTGTGGGTTTGTTTGTAATTGTCACGCGAAGGTTTTGGAAAAAATTCACGGAACATTCGAGAAGGGGGCGTGGCACCTCCCATACAACCCAAAATCTACGATAGCGAATAGCTTTGAAGTTATAGGTCGCATAGCATCGGAATTCGGTATTCTTCCTCAATTTACAAGTGCCGTTCCACAGGTAAAATTTTATGAGCGTTGGACGTGGGGCGTGGCACTTTTTCAGCAGACCAAATTTTCTGTATAACTTTCGAGCTATAAGTCACACATTAATGCAACTCGGTTAGAACGTTCTATTTAGTCGTGTCTTTCGACTGGCAAAATTGAGCAAGTATAGGCCAAAGGGGTGTGTACCGCCCATACAATTCAAATTTATGATATCGAATAGCTTTGGAACTAAATGCCGTATAATAATGAAATTCAGTATGAAGTTGCCACTTGGTGATATATTTCTACTATAAAACTGGGATGGGCTTTAGAAAAGGGGGTGTGGCCAAGCCCATACACTTTAAATTATTGATATCAGATAGCTTTGGAACTCAACGTCGTATAACAACGAAATTCAGTATGGAATTACTATTGGGTGATATCCATCAACTAGAAAACTGAGACGTCATTGAACAAGGGGGTGTGGCTCCGACCAAACAAGCCAAATTTGCGATATCGAATAACTTTGAAGTTATATGTAGCATAGCCTCGAAATTTGGTTATCAATTTACACGAGTCGTTCCACTTAGAGATAGAGATAGAGATAAAACAAGAGATAGAGATAGAGATAGAGATAGAGATAGAGATAGAGATAGAGATAGAGATAGAGATAGAGATAGAGATAGAGATAGAGATAGAGATAGAGATAGAGATAGAGATATAGATAGAGATAGAGATAGAGATAGAGATAGAGATAGAGATAGAGATAGAGATAGAGATAGAGACAGAGATAGAGATATAGATAGAGATAGAGATAGAGATAGAGATAGAGATAGAGACAGAGATAGAGATAGAGATAGAGATAGAGATAGAGATAGAGATAGAGATAGAGATAGAGATAGAGATAGAGATAGAGATAGAGATAGAGATAGAGATAGAGATAGAGATAGAGATAGAGATAGAGATAGAGATAGAGATAGAGATAGAGATAGAGATAGAGATAGAGATAGAGATAGAGATAGAGATAGAGATAGAGATAGAGATAGAGATAGGGATAGAGATAGAGATAGAGATAGAGATAGAGATAGAGATAGAGATAGAGATAGAGATAGAGATAGAGATAGAGATAGAGATAGAGATAGAGATAGAGATAGAGATAGAGATAGAGATAGAGATAGAGATAGAGATAGAGATAGGGATAGAGATAGAGATAGAGAAAGAGATAGAGATAGAGATAGAGACAGAGATAGAGATAGAGATAGAGATAGAGATAGAGATAGAGATAGAGATAGAGATAGAGATAGAGATAGAGATAGAGATAGAGATAGAGATATAGATAGAGATAGAGATAGAGATAGAGATAGAGATAGAGATAGAGATAGAGATAGAGATAGAGATAGAGATAGAGATAGAGATAGAGATAGAGATAGAGATAGAGATAGAGATAGAGATAGAGATAGAGATAGAGATAGAGATAGAGATAGAGATAGAGATAGAGATAGAGATAGAGATAGAGATAGAGATAGAGATAGAGATAGAGATAGAGATAGAGATAGAGATAGAGATAGAGATAGAGATAGAGATAGAGATAGAGATAGAGATAGAGATAGAGATAGAGATAGAGATAGAGATAGAGATAGAGATAGAGATAGAGATAGAGATAGAGATAGAGATAGAGATAGAGATAGAGATAGAGATAGAGATAGAGATAGAGATAGAGATAGAGATAGAGATAGAGATAGAGATAGAGATAGAGATAGAGATAGAGATAGAGATAGAGATAGAGATAGAGATAAATATAGAGATAGAGATAGAGATAGAGATAGAGATAGAGATAGAGATAGAGATAGAGATAGAGATAGAGATAGAGATAGAGATAGAGATAGAGATAGAGATAGAGATAGAGATAGAGATAGAGATAGAGATAGAGATAGAGATAGAGATAGAGATAGAGATAGAGATAGAGATAGAGATAGAGATAGAGATAGAGATAGAGATAGAGATAGAGATAGAGATAGAGATAGAGATAGAGATAGAGATAGAGATAGAGATAGAGATAGGGATAGAGATACAGATAGAGATAGAGATATGAATAGAGATAGAGATAGAGATATAGATAGAGATAGAGATAGAGATAGAGATAGAGATAGAGATAGAGATAGAGATAGAGATAGAGATAGAGATAGAGATAGAGATAGAGATAGAGATAGAGATAGAGATAGAGATAGAGATAGAGATAGAGATAGAGATAGAGATAAAGATAGAGATAGAGATAGAGATAGAGATAGAGATAGAGATAGAGATAGAGATAGAGATAGAGATAGAGATAGAGATAGAGATAGAGATAGAGATAGAGATAGAGATAGAGATAAAGATAGAGATAGAGATAGAGATAGAGATAGATATAGGGATAGAGATAGTGATAGAGAAAAAGATAGAGATAGAGATAGAGATAGAGATAGAGATAGAGATAGAGATAGAGATAGAGATAGAGATAGAGATAGAGATAGAGATAGAGATAGATAAAGAGATAGAGATAGAGATAGAGATAGAGATAGAGATAGAGATAGAGATAGAGATAGAGATAGAGATAGAGATAGAGATAGAGATAGAGATAGAGATAGAGATAGAGATAGAGATAGAGATAGAGATAGAGACAGAGATAGAGATAGAGATAGAGATAGAGATAGAGATAGAGATAGAGATAGAGATAGAGATAGAGATAGAGATAGAGATAGAGATAGAGATAGAGATAGAGATAGAGATAGAGATAGAGATAGAGATAGAGATAGAGATAGAGATAGAGATAGAGATAGAGATAGAGATAGAGATAGATATAGGGATAGAGATAGTGATAGAGAAAAAGATAGAGATAGAGATAGAGATAGAGATAGAGATAGAGATAGAGATAGAGATAGAGATAGAGATAGAGATAGAGATAGAGATAGAGATAGAGATAGAGATAGAGATAGAGATAGAGATAGAGATAGAGATAGAGATAGAGATAGAGATAGAGATAAAGATAGAGATAGAGATAGAGATAGAGATAGAGATAGAGATCGAGATAGAGATAGAGATAGAGATAGAGATAGAGATAGAGATAGAGATAGAGATAGAGATAGAGATAGAGATAGAGATACGGATAGAGATAGAGACAGAGATAGAGATAGAGATAGAGATAGAGATAGAGATAGAGATAGAGATAGAGATAGAGATAGAGATAGAGATAGAGATAGAGATAGAGATAGAGATAGAGATAGAGATAGAGATAGAGATAGAGATAGAGATAGAGATAGAGATAGAGATAGAGATAGAGATAGAGATAGAGATAGAGATAGAGATAGAGATAGAGATAGAGATAGAGATAGAGATAGAGATAGAGATAGAGATAGAGATAGAGATAGAGATAGAGATAGAGATAGAGATAGAGATAGAGATAGAGATAGAGATAGAGATAGAGATAGAGATAGAGATAGAGATAGAGATAGAGATAGAGATAGAGATAGAGATAGAGATAGAGATAGAGATAGAGATAGAGATAGAGATAGAGATAGAGATAGAGATAGAGATAGAGATAGAGATAGAGATAGAGATAGAGATAGAGATAGAGATAGAGATAGAGATAGAGATAGAGATAGAGATAGAGATAGAGATAGAGATAGAGATAGAGATAGAGATAGAGATAGAGATAGAGATAGAGATAGAGATAGAGATAGAGATAGAGATAGAGATAGAGATAGAGATAGAGATAGAGATAGAGATAGAGATAGAGATAGAGATAGAGATAGAGATAGAGATACGGATAGAGATAGAGAAAGAGATAGAGATAGAGATAGAGATAGAGATAGAGATAGAGATAGAGATAGAGATAGAGATAGAGATAGAGATAGAGATAGAGATAGAGATAGAGATAGAGATAGAGATAGAGATAGAGATAGAGATAGAGATAGAGATAGAGATAGAGATAGAGATAGAGATAGAGATAGAGATAGAGATAGAGATAGAGATAGAGATAGAGATAGAGATAGAGATAGAGATAGAGATAGAGATAGAGATAGAGATAGAGATAGAGATAGAGATAGAGATAGAGATAGAGATAGAGATAGAGATAGAGATAGAGATACGGATAGAGATAGAGAAAGAGATAGAGATAGAGATAGAGATAGAGATAGAGATAGAGATAGAGATAGAGATAGAGATAGAGATAGAGATAGAGATAGAGATAGAGATAGAGATAGAGATAGAGATAGAGATAGAGATAGAGATAGAGATAGAGATAGAGATAGAGATAGAGATAGAGATAGAGATAGAGATAGAGATAGAGATAGAGATAGAGATAGAGATAGAGATAGAGATAGAGATAGAGATAGAGATAGAGATAGAGATAGAGATAGAGATAGAGATAGAGATAGAGATAGAGATAGAGATAGAGATAGAGATAGAGATAGAGATAGAGATAGAGATAGAGATAGAGATAGAGATAGAGATAGAGATAGAGATAGAGATAGAGATAGAGATAGAGATAGAGATAGAGATAGAGATAGAGATAGAGATAGAGATAGAGATAGAGATAGAGATAGAGATAGAGATAGAGATAGAGATAGAGATAGAGATAGAGATAGAGATAGAGATAGAGATACGGATAGAGATAGAGAAAGAGATAGAGATAGAGATAGAGATAGAGATAGAGATAGAGATAGAGATAGAGATAGAGATAGAGATAGAGATAGAGATAGAGATAGAGATAGAGATAGAGATAGAGATAGAGATAGAGATAGAGATAGAGATAGAGATAGAGATAGAGATAGAGATAGAGATAGAGATAGAGATAGAGATAGAGATAGAGATAGAGATAGAGATAGAGATAGAGATAGAGATAGAGATAGAGATAGAGATAGAGATAGAGATAGAGATAGAGATAGAGATAGAGATAGAGATAGAGATAGAGATAGAGATAGAGATAGAGATAGAGATAGAGATAGAGATAGAGATAGAGATAGAAATAGAGATAGAGATAGAGATAGAGATAGAGATAGAAAATAGAGATAGAGATAGAGATAGAGATAGAGATAGAGATAGAGATAAAGATAGAGATAGAGATAGAGATAAAGATAGAGATAGAGATAGAGATAGAGATAGAGATAGAGATAGAGATAGAGATAGAGATAGAGATAGAGATAGAGATAGAGATAGAGATAAAGATAGAGATAGAGATAGAAGATAGAGATAGAGATAGATATAGAGATAGAGATAGAGATAGAGATAGAGACAGAGATAGAGATAGAGATAGAGATAGAGATAGAGATAGAGATAGAGATAGAGATAGAGATAGAGATAGAGATAGAGATAGAGATAGAGATAGAGATAGAGATAGAGATAGAGATAGAGATAGAGATAGAGATAGAGATAGAGATAGAGATAGAGATAGAGATAGAGGTAGAGATAGAGATAGAGATAGAGATAGAGATAGAGATAGAGATAGAGATAGAGATAGAGATAGAGATAGAGATAGAGATAGAGATAGAGATAGAGATAGAGATAGAGATAGAGATAGAGATAGAGATAGAGATAGAGATAGAGATAGAGATAGAGATAGAGATAGAGATAGAGATAGAGATAGAGATAGAGATAGAGATAGAGATAGAGATAGAGATAGAGATAGAGATAGAGATAGAGATAGAGATAGAGATAGAGATAGAGATAGAGATAGAGATAGAGATAGAGATAGAGATAGAGATAGAGATAGAGATAGAGATAGAGATAGAGATAGAGATAGAGATAGAGATAGAGATAGAGATAGAGATAGAGATAGAGATAGAGATAGAGATAGAGATAGAGATAGAGATAGAGATAGAGATAGAGATAGAGATAGAGATAGAGATAGAGAAAGAGATAGAGATAGAGATAGAGAAAGGGATAGAGATACAGATAGAGATAGAGATAGAGATAGAGATAGAGATAGAGATAGAGATAGAGATAGAGATAGAGAAAGAGATAGAGATAGAGATAGAGATAGAGATAGAGATAGAGATAGAGATAGAGATAGAGATAGAGATAGAGATAGAGATAGAGATAGAGATAGATATAGAGATAGAGATAGAGATAGAGATAGAGATAGAGATAGAGATAGAGATAGAGATAGAGATAGAGATAGAGATAGAGATAGAGATAGAGATAGAGATAGAGATAGAGATAGAGATAGAGATAGAGATAGAGATAGAGATAGAGATAGAGATAGAGATAGAGATAGAGATAGAGATAGAGATAGAGATAGAGATAGAGATAGAGATAGAGATAGAGATAGAGATAGAGATAGAGATAGAGATAGAGATAGAGATAGAGATAGAGATAGAGATACGGATAGAGATAGAGAAAGAGATAGAGATAGAGATAGAGATAGAGATAGAGATAGAGATAGAGATAGAGATAGAGATAGAGATAGAGATAGAGATAGAGATAGAGATAGAGATAGAGATAGAGATAGAGATAGAGATAGAGATAGAGATAGAGATAGAGATAGAGATAGAGATAGAGATAGAGATAGAGATAGAGATAGAGATAGAGATAGAGATAGAGATAGAGATAGAGATAGAGATAGAGATAGAGATAGAGATAGAGATAGAGATAGAGATAGAGATAGAGATAGAGATAGAGATAGAGATAGAGATAGAGATAGAGATAGAGATAGAGATAGAGATAGAGATAGAGATAGAGATAGAAAATAGAGATAGAGATAGAGATAGAGATAGAGATAAAGATAGAGATAGAGATAGAGATAAAGATAGAGATAGAGATAGAGATAGAGATAGAGATAGAGATAGAGATAGAGATAGAGATAGAGATAGAGATAGAGATAGAGATAGAGATAGAGATAGAGATAGAGATAGAGATAGAGATAGAGATAGAGATAAAGATAGAGATAGAGATAGAAGATAGAGATAGAGATAGATATAGAGATAGAGATAGAGATAGAGATAGAGACAGAGATAGAGATAGAGATAGAGATAGAGATAGAGATAGAGATAGAGATAGAGATAGAGATAGAGATAGAGATAGAGATAGAGATAGAGATAGAGATAGAGATAGAGATAGAGATAGAGATAGAGATAGAGATAGAGATAGAGATAGAGATAGAGATAGAGATAGAGATAGAGATAGAGATAGAGATAGAGATAGAGATAGAGATAGAGATAGAGATAGAGATAGAGATAGAGATAGAGATAGAGATAGAGATAGAGATAGAGATAGAGATAGAGATAGAGATAGAGATAGAGATAGAGATAGAGATAGAGATAGAGATAGAGATAGAGATAGAGATAGAGATAGAGATAGAGATAGAGATAGAGATAGAGATAGAGATAGAGATAGAGATAGAGATAGAGATAGAGATAGAGATAGAGATAGAGATAGAGATAGAGATAGAGATAGAGATAGAGATAGAGATAGAGATAGAGATAGAGATAGAGATAGAGATAGAGATAGAGATAGAGATAGAGATAGAGATAGAGATAGAGATAGAGATAGAGATAGAGATAGAGATAGAGATAGAGATAGAGATAGAGATAGAGATAGAGATAGAGATAGAGATAGAGATTGAAATTTAAGGCCAGGTTGAGATTGAGATTGAGTTTAAGATTCAGATAGAGATAGAAATATTTCCGCTACGACAGCAACGCGTCGGGTACCAGCTAGTACTAGTATATTTTATACATATTTAGTATTAGAAAAGGGAAGAGGAGAGGGAAAGTAAATAGAATCAAAGTTCAAGGATTGGGTTGATTAGGAAGAGAAAGAGACTTGGATAGAGATCGCTTGAATAATGATTTTGACATGTAAGGTGAGTAGTGGTCGGAAATACTATTAAATTCTCTACAGCAACGGCTTACGGGTTCATTACTTGCATATGCAGTACGATGCTGATATTCAGTTAACAGCCGAGTATGTCTAGTACGTCTTATAGGGTCATTGAGGGTAATCTTGCTAGAGATGTATTCGCAATTAGTTACACTGTTCAGAATATCGAAAGTTAACCATGAATCCAATACCGTTCTTCTTATTGATAGCGGTATCAAATTTAATAGGCTGAGTCTGTGTTCATACGGTGGAAGGTTACAATATTCACGGGGGTTATAAGCCTCTCTCAGAGCGAATAGGACAAATTGCTTTCGTATGGATTCGATTCTATCACAATGGGATTCAAAAGCTGGATTCCAAATAATGCAGCTATATTCGAATATTGGGCGCACTAGTGCACAGTGCAGGGATGTAGTAACCCATACATTCTTGAATTCATGTGCTCGTCTTTTAATAAATCCGAGCTGTTTGCTGGCCCTGGATACAATGTTATCATAGTGTAGATCAAAACGCAGTTTGTTGTCCAAGACCACTCCAAGATCAACTATATAATTGATCCTCTTAAGTTCGATATTATTGAGGCGATAGTTGTAATTCGTAACTTGGTTTCTACGGGAAAAACTCATCACGTTACACTTATTTACATTGAGGTAAAGTTTGTTTTGGGTACACCAGGTCTCAAGATTTAAGAGGTTTAACTGTAAGAAGTTGAAATCTTCCTGCGATTTAATTACGTGGTACATTTTTAGGTCGTCCGCATACATTAGATGTGGAATATCCTTCAACACTATGGACAAGTCGGATATGAAGATATTGAAGAGAAGAGGACCAAGGTGGCTACCTTGCGGTACTCCAGAGGAGACTTCGATTTTCTTTGACAAAATTCCTTGGAATTTAACATATTGGGATCTACCAAGGAGATAAGTTGATAGCCAACTAAGTAAAGATCCAGAGAAACCGAATCTTTCTAATTTATTTATTAAGATGCCGTGATCAACACGATCGAAGGCTTTACTGAAATCAGTATAAATAGCATCTATTTGGTCTCTTTTCTCCATCTTGCTTAAAACGTCAGAGACCATGATCATGTGGTTAGTGGTGGTGGATCGACCTTTTCGAAACCCGTGCAGCTGCTCGTTTAGTCCAGGGTTGGCAAGGTGTGTTAGCTTTTCGCATATAATTTTTTCGAATAGCTTTGGGATGGCTGACAAAATGGCTATGCCTCTATAATTTTCAACAGAACTTTTTTCACCGTTTTTGTATATTGGTATTAGGTGGGAAGTTTTCCAATAAGAGGGAAACACTCCAATAGAGAGTGATTTGTTAAATATTATATATAAGGGCAAAGTAGTTGGTCCAAGAATTGCACCAATAACGTGGGGGGAATTAGGTCTGGTCCAGGTCCTTTGGTTGCATCTAAACCCTTTATTGCACTTGATATGTCTTCTTTCGTCACACTTTCGTTAAGAACCTGAGGGTTGGAAGAGGTAACATTACCTTTATACATGGATGAAGGGTAACCGGTCCTGGACAATTTTTTCTCCAATTAAGTTTGTGTAAAACTTGTAAGCTACTTCTGATTTAAAATTCTTTCGATAGCTCATCATATTTGAGCCTCATTTATTCGCTTACATATGCAGTGCTTTTGAGGAGTTTGTAAATTCTGTTTCTCTGGTTTCTCAAGTATCTGAGATCTGCATTTAGCCAAAGTTCTGAAAGTTTGTTTGTTTTCTTTATTTTAGGCACATACCTTTCGATAGCTGTAGAAATGTAATTATAAAAACTCGAAATAGCGCTAACTAAGTCTAAGTTCGATTTCACACGGTTTTGGTCGTATTAGACTAAAATTTTGTAATTTAGTTTGTAGGCTTAGTGTCGGCAATTTTATTAAAAATGGGTTGCCACACCCGCTTTTAACGCCCAATAATCAATAAAAATGCTATATATCAGACGGTTTTAGTCGTATTAGACTGAAATTTGGTAATTTAGTTTGTATGCTTACTTTCGGCAACTGTACTAAAAATGGGCTGCCACACCCCTTTTTACCACCCAAAAATCAACAAAAATGCCATATATCAGACGGTCTTAGTCGTATTAGACTAAAATGTAGTAGTTTAGTTTGTATGCTTAGTGTCGGCAACTTTATTAAAAATGGGTTGCCACACCCTCTTTTAACGCCCACTAATTAAAACAAATGCTATATATCAGATGGTTTTAGTCGTATTAGACTGAAATTTGGTAATTTAGTTTGCATGCTTACTGTCGGCAACTGTACTCAAACTGGGTATTGTCCATCTACTAGAAAACTGGGATGGGTATAGAATAATAATTGTAAGTATAAGTTTGTACAATAAAAATTTTTAAAATCGAATAGCTTTGGAAGTAAAAGTAACATTACTTACATACAAACTCAAAATGGAGTTACTATTTGGTGATGCCCTGCTACTGGGAAACCGTAACGGGCAGTAGAAAATGACAGTGGTGTCAAACTCTGAGTCGAAGAAAAGTTTTGAATATAATTTTTATGTTCCGATATAGTTGCTGGGTGCAGCAACGCGTGCCGGGAAAAAACTAGTATCTTATAAAATATGTAAGATATGGTCCAATAAGTCCCGAGACTAAGTAATAAAAACACTTTTTTTGCAAATATTCTTCTTTATTCATCAACATAGGTTCCTTCAAAAGCAGTACATTCATTCCACCGCTTTTCTAACTTTTCAATACCGGTTTTGTAGAACGATTTGTGCTTCGCCTCAAAATACGCTTCAGTTTCAGCCATCACCTCTTCATTGGAGCCAAATCTCTTGCCAGCAAACATTTTTTGAGGTGAGCAAAGAGCCAGTAGTCGCTGGGGCCAAATCTGGCGAATACGGTGGATGAGGAAGCAATTCGAAGCCCAATTCGTGGATTTTGGCCATCGTTTTCATCGATTTGTGACACGGTGCATTGTCTTTGTCAAAAAGAATTTTTTCTTCTTCAAATGGGGCCAATTTTTCGCAATTTCATCCTTCAAAAC